>OY284471.1:26560033-26718619 GCA_958336335.1 Dilophus febrilis | reverse complement strand
CGTTTGGCTGAATCCCGTGAATCGCAATCACCTGAACCATATATTCCATATAATAATAATAATAATAATAATAATGATCCTCATCATACTAATCAAAATCACATTCGAAAATCTTGTAGTCCAATGTTCAATGAGGGATTTTCATCATCAATTAAACATTAAAATCGAACAAAACCAAAAAAAAAAAAATTACCATTTACATTTGTGTGAATCAATCATTTCAAAAAAAAGATACATAAAACAACGAATATTATTTATTTATTAAAAGTTGTAACTAAAATTTAGATAACACACGGGTTTTTTCGTTTTTGGTAAAAAATATATTTAACTAATACAAATTATGTGCATTTATTTTGGATATGCATTTTTTTTTTGTTTAAATTTATTCAACAACACTCAACAACCAAATCATCACAAAATCAATCATTTAATTTTTTATACATATATAAAATATTTTTGTTAAACGAAGTAACGATTCGCATCGAGATTTTGGAGATTTTATTTAATTAAAATTATAAATTGAAAAAAAAAATAAATAATAATAATAATAAGATGAAAATGAATTGGAAAGATGAAAGAAGAAATAAGTTTATTGATCGATAAAATAATAAGTTCCAAAATAATTGGTTTCCATAATAAGTTAAAAAAAAAAAGAATTTTTTTTTCTTATATTATTATTATTATATTTGGGGAAATTTTTGATATACAATAAAATTTAAGGTATTTAAAACAATCAAAAAAAAAAATTCGAATTCAAAATTAGATTTTTATGTATTTTGTTTTTTTTTTTACCAATTTTTCATTATATTCGCATTTTTCACGTTGTTGTACTTATTATTTATATTAATAATTCGTTTGGCCAAAAAAACATTCTTAATTCACATTAAAAATTATTTAACAATTATTTTTGTTTTAATAATATATTTTTTATATGTTATATCTGTACTATATATATACTTATTTATTACTATTTATTTACTGCGAAATGTTGCTGTTGCTCATTTTTTTTTATTTTATTTAGGTTTTAGAATTGTTTTATTTGGACGAGCTTATAAAAATAAATATAATTTCTATTTCCTATTATTATTATTTAGTATGTCCGATAATTCAGTACGATCATTTTATTTGAAATCAAAACATGGTACTTTAAATTTAATGTATTTATTAATTATTGTTGCGCGCTTTTAATTAGTAAATCCATTAAATTTAAAGTTTCTATATAAAAAACCAAATTTTTACTTATAAATATTTTTATTATTTCAATTCATTCAATAAATATATATGATGGACATGAACAAGATGCTTCAATTTTTCTAAAAAAAAAAAAATCTTTAAATGTTCGAAAACGAAATGAAAAGTTTGTCATTTTTAGTGGAAGGATTTTCGCACTATTTTCCTATTTTAAGAATCTTGGAACATTCGTATGAAGTAAAAAGCAATATCTTTTATTAATAAGATACAAAATTTCAATATCGAATTTAAATAAAAAAAATTATCTTATTATATTTAAATCTCCATTCAAATATTTTCAATATGTTTTTTATCTCTATAAATCCTTACTAAAAGGAAAAATAATCCTTATATTTTATTATAATCTATATTCTAAATGAAAATATTTCCTTCAATTTATAAAATAGCAAAAAAAAATGTGCAACCATAGAAAATATATAAATAAAAGCTTGAATTTTTGTTATATTTATGTGTACTTAAAATGAATGAATTTTATTTATAAAAATAAATACATTGTTAATAATTTAATTAAAGTGTTAATTTTAAATGTTTGTAGTCAAATTCTCTGCGAAAGAAAACTCCACCTTTATAAGCTTATTATTATTATTATTTAATTAAATTAGTAGAATATCGCTTATTTTAATTTTTTTTTAAATTCACTATAAAAAAAATACTTTTAAACATTGTAAAAACTTAAATTTTCAAAAATTATAAACACTTAAAAAAAATAATTTCGCATATTATTTATAAATATTATATAAATACTATTAAAAATGTTACAATTACATTATTTATTTTTTTTTATTAGAATTATTTAAAATGAATTCAACACAAGTTTTTTTTTATATTATTCAAAATTATTATAATTTATTATTGTGTATTTATTATACATAATAATTATAATAATAATAATAATGTTAAATCGATCATATTTTATACATCATTTGTAATATATATGAAAAAAAAATAGATTGTTTTTTTTATAATACATAAATTAATTAATTTTTATTCTTAATATACATATTTATTATTTTTTTTTTTTATTTATATTATTTTTAACACCTGATTAATCATTTTTTTAATAAATGCTTTTTATTTTATATTATTTTCAACCAGAAATAAAACCAAATAAAATAATAAAATTAATAATTAAAGGTGAAGTTTCCTACTCAAGATTTTGACATCAAAAGATTTTTGTTTGATTTAAAATTTTATTATGCGATTTATTTTTTATTTATAATAATAAAATGTTGAATAAATTTTCTTTCGATTTAGTGAATTTTCTTCTAATATAAATAACTAATATAAATGAGAGAGATTAATCGATTTTTTATATGTGTTTTGGAGCCTATTTTTTTCACGTTGTTATAATTGTTAATTTGTATAGAAATTGATCTTCGTGAACTAAAAACTTAATAATTTAATTAGTAAACATTTTACGTTGAGTTTTTTTTACGCTTGGTGTTTATTTATTATTTTTTGTATTTTTTTTTTTTCAATATATAACAACATAAAATATTTATTATATATAAGAAATAAAATTATTATTAATTTATTTAATTTAATTATTTTATTATACTAATTATATTTTTATATTTTTATTAAATCACTTTTTTAGGTCCTGGACAATCAGATTTGTAATTATTTTTCTTATTTATCAATAATATATTAAAGTAATTATAAATGTTCATCGTCGTCGCAGTTGTCGCAGTTGTCGCCATTGCCGCTTGTATTTGTGTGTTCATAAAATATTTGCCCGCAATATACAAAACATTTTAGATAAATTAGATTATTTTTTATTTGTTAAAAAATAAATTTATGAAAATAATAAATATAAAATGTACTGGTGGCATTTAGAATTAAATTAAAAAAAAAAAAAAAACAAAAAATAAAATAAAAACAATTAATAAATAAATTTTAATAATCAATCATATTTAACAGATTATATAAATATACTATATATATATATATATAAAATATGAAACGATAATTGCTTAAACAAATTTATTCAAATATATAGAAAATGTTTATTTATGTATTTTTAATTAATCAAATTAAAAAAAAAAACATTTTATCCCCCATAAAAATAATATTATTAATTAAATTAATAATAATTTTTATATGTTATAAGATTAATTTCAATGTGTATGTTAATATATATATATTTTTTTTTGAGAGTGCTTTTGCATTTTGCATATATATTAAACTTATTTTAATTTGCTCCCGAATAAAATTTTTATTATTATAATTTTTTTTTTATATTATGTTTAAATGTTTTTTTTTTTTTTTTTTGTAATTGTTAATTCATTTTTAATTATCATTATATATATTTGGAATACCGTTTTTTTGTTGTTCGATTGTATATAAAAGTGTGTCTAAAATTCATATTTTTATTATATTCTATTTAAATTTAATTTTTAATCAATTATTTTTTTTTTATAATTATTATTTACATTTACTTGCCATAAATAATTTGATAAAATAAAATATTTTAATAAAAATAAAAAAAAATATGTATTTTATTTTATTGATGAAAATCACATGAAAATTTTATATTAAATATTTTTTCTTTATAAAATTTATATTGAAAAATTATTTTATAAATATTGATATATGTACTTATGTGATCCTGATCGAAAATCTTCTTCAAACTGAGTTAAACACGTTAAAATCACTGAAAATCTAGGATTTTTAACATTGAAATCTAGCGAAATCTAGCATATTACAAGATTTTTATACCAGACATTCATAATACAAATTCAAGAAAATTTTAATTTTAATATTGTACTGAAATTTTTTCAATATTTTATTTACATTAAATAATATCAGCCAAAATGATGTTAAATTATATATTAAAAATAATTTAAATTTCATAATAAAAATGAAATAAAAAAATTGTATAATATCAGGCCAATTCATAATAAATAATTTTCCTTATAAACAATTTTCAAACGAAAAAATATTTTATAAATGTTGGTTTATGAACTTATGCGATCCTAATCCAAAATCTCGTAAAGTGGCTTAAAACACATTAAAATCAGTGAAATTTAAGTTTTTTTTTACGGAAATCCAGTCAAATTGCATGTAATCAAATTTACAAAATACCAGGCGCCCATAACAACAATTCATAAATATTTTAATAAATTTTTTCAGAAAATATTTTCTTTATTTTATTGAAAATATAAATTTAATATTGAAAATCAAATTGCATAATGTCGGGCAATTTTATAATAAATAAGTTTTCATAAATATATATATATATATAAATATGAAAAAATATTTTATAAATGTTGGTTTATGAATTTTTGCGTTCCTGATCGAAAATCTTGCAAACTTGCTTAAAATACGTTAAAATCTCGGAAATCTAAGTTTTTAAGCATTAAAAACCGGCAAGATTGCCATATTACGAGATTTTTATACCAGGATCTCATAATACAAATTTATAAATATTTAAATTTTTAATATTTTTTTAAATTTTAGGATAATATAAAATCAGCCAAAATGTTGTTAAATTAAATATTTATAATATGGGAAATTTAATATTAAAAACCAATAAAATAAATTGCAGATTGCAGGGTGTCATTTAATATTAAATAATTTTTCATATATCAAATATTTTATATTGAAAAAAATATTTTATAAATGTTGGTATATGCAGTTATGTGATGCTGATCGAAAATCTTCGCAAAGAAGTTGAAAATTAAACAATAAAAAAAAAATATCTGAGGGAGTGTTTTAAAATAAATAAAAAGGTATGTATATGGAACATTGGGAAATAATTTTCTATTATCCTACGAATTTGATCAATGTATTTTGGAAATGGAAACATAAAAATTGATTCATTTAGTAAAAAATTGAATTAAAAATACACATTAAATTAAAATAAGTTATTTATTTATTTTTTATATATATAAGAAAAATTGAAATTTCAAAAAATGGTATAAATTTAAGCAAATTAAGATTTATCTATACAACTACTATAAAACTAAACTTTAAATGCAAAATCCTGAACCATTTGGTGGTTGAGCTGGTATACCTCTAAGTTTCATACGACATGTGTGTTCTTCAATACGTGGTGCCGCATCATCGGCACTAAGTACCTGTTTCAATGGTGACCATAGTTTTTCGGCAGCTGCCGATACACGTGGAAATATACGTTGTAATACATTTGCATTATCTACAACTTCACTCCACATACATGCTTCGCCACCGATAACCAATTGTTTTTGTTTTGTTGTACCGGGAAAATCATGTGGATCACATTCATAGAAGTTACGCCAATCACCGCCAGTACTCAAATGATCTAAATACCATCCGGCAGATAGTAATGCAGGATATCCTTGATACGTTATATCCGCTAATATCGCTCGACTATTTCCCGTCCATACATGAACTACCGTATCTTCTGGCAATTTTACTCCATTTATAAATACCTCTTGCCAAACCATAGAACTTGCATTTAATTTATCCACCATATCGATAATGCGTTGTATATATTGTTCTTCCAGTACTTCGTATTTTGTTATATTATGTTTTGCCATATATTCGGTAATCATTTTACTACTACGCCAGCATTCAAATTCAACTTCATCACCACCCAAATGTACATATTGATCGGGAAACACTTCAACAATTTCTCTAAAAAAAATAACAAAAAATATTATTAAGAATTCAGTAATTGCGCGATCATTTAGAAAAATTTATAAATCTTAAATTACTTTAATAGATTTTCCATAAATGTATAAGTTTCATTAACAATTGGATTTATTGGACCTAATTTTCCAGTATATGCACCATTACATTCGGTTAAAATTTCTGGATGTGATACTCCCCATGATCGCGTATGACCGGGTGTATCAAATTCAACCATTACTCGTATACCACGCATTCGAGCATATTCAATAATTGAACGTATATCACTTTGTGTATAAACATGTGTTTTTGCATTATACGCACCACGGTCACTTAACTCTGGATATTTTACACTTTGATATGGAAAACTTTGATCATCCACAATGTGCCAATGGAATACATTTAATTTATTATATGACATACCGTCTAATACTTTATAAATAGTAAATATACTCATAAAATGACGTGATGTATCTAATAATAAACCACGATGTGAAAATCTTGGTCTATCTTGTATTTCCGTTGAATTTATACGTAACTATAATTTGGAAAAAAATCAAAAACAAGAAAATATGTAGAGCATTTAACAATAAATTATTGTATATATGGTAAATTCAAAAAAATAATTGCATCGGCCGGGAATCGAACCCGGGCCGCCCGCGTGGCAGGCGAGCATTCTACCACTGAACCACCGATGCTCATATCATACACAATTTGTATTCATTTTATTAACTTACTGTAACATCATCGGCTACAATAACCATTTGAGAAAATGATTCCATACCACGTAACATACCCCATATCGAATGTGATATTATTGATGCATTCGTTCCGCTTATTGTTATATTATCTAAAAACACAAAAAAAAATTAATAATAATATTATTATTTTATACATTAAATAAATTTTCTCTATATATCCTTACAAGATTCATCCATTCCCAAATATGGTTGATTTTCACATGGTAATAATAAATCTAAATTAACAGTTTCAAGGATATCTTCGAAATTTCTATCATTTCTCCAAACACGATCACGTTTTTGTCTATTTATTGAATTCAAATGTTCAACACTTGATCGATCAGAATGAGTTGTATTATCGTTTTGATCATGATGATTACGATTATGATGATGATTGTGGTGGTGATTGCGATTATGATTGTTGTTGTGATGGTTATTATGATGATTTGGATGTTTTTTACTATAACGCATTCGTTTACGTATTGGACGTGTTGATAAATTTATTCCTTGTACAATTTTTGAATATCTGACCATAGCCTGTTCCAGAATATCACATTTATGATTGATGGCCTATGATGCGTATAAAAATAATAATAATAATAATATAATAATTAAACAATCATTTTCAGAATAACAAAAAAAAAAATCACAATATTATGTGATTCCCATCATTCGTCGTATCATATATACGACGAATATATAAAGATGATAATATAAAATATTAAAAATATCAATATTATTATTGCGATATTTGATGATAATATTTATTTAAGTGGATTCGTCTATATTCAAACATATACATAAACAATTAAAAAAAAAACAACTGACTAGTTTATTAACATAAATATTTTTAGTTTTTGTACAAAAACATACTAATTTTTTTTGTTAATAAATTAAAATAAAGTAGAAAAAAAATTGTTAACTTAAAATACAGCCGCAAATAGCCAATATTATGTATTAAAGTATTAGTATATAATATAATGTAAATAATAGAGCTGATTAAAATGAAATGGGAAAATCCCGATTAAAAAAAAATTTATGTATAGGTATAAAATTCAAAATCACTTTTCATTTTCATTATCAAATACGTACACATAAGGTACAAAGAAAAAAAAATTAAATAAATTTAGTATTTCTCATACTTCTCTTACATCTTTTTCAACTTCAAAACACATTTAATCACATTTTATTTATATTTTAGATTTACTTGTTTTTTGTTCATATAATTATATATGATTATTACAATTACATTTAAGTGAGGAGATACACGTTTTTTTTTATCTGTTGTATGAATTTTAAAAACGTTTTTTTTTGTTATTTAAGTATATTTTATGGTATAATAATCTTCTTCATTTTTTTTTTTTCAATATTATATTAAGTTCAATGTCATCTCTGAATATATACAAATAAATATACATGATAGTTAAAAAGTTCGTTGTACTTAAAGTATTTCAATATAGCTATATATCGTGTGTATTTATTGGTGTTAACGTTTAATAATTATTGCATTTTATAGGGTTCTTAGAAAATGAAATATTAACAAGTTTTTTTGATAATGTTCGTTTCGCAGCATAAGTTAGATTTTTTAAGATTTCGGATTCAAGAAAATTTGCATAATTATATTGCGGTCATAAATGCTTCATAAATTCTGCTAAATGTTTTTATGACAAATTCACAAAATCGCAATTCGATCGATTTGTCAAAAACTAATTCAAATAATTTATTATATAGCTATGTAAGTAAAATTATTCTGAATGATATTATTATAAAAAAATAATACTTAAATTCATTCCGATATTACAATTTATTATATAGGCGGTTATGGGAAATTAGCCATATTTATAGTAGAGGATAGGATATTCTGAACGAACGGCACATGTTTATAATTAGCTGGATTATAAAAAAAATCATTTGGTCGCGTCCACCGAACTAAATTTTCCGCAAAATCAATTTTTCTAAAATTTTCTATTTTTTTTTAAATTTGAATCTGGGATTTTCTTAAATTTTCGTTTTTCTTTGTATAACTTAAAAATTCAATAAATTCTTAATCTTTCACAAGAAAAAAATTTGAAAATTTTCCTATTGATTTAAAAGGTATTGCAGATTTTCCGTGAAAATTCAAAGAAATTTGCTATACTATATAAAGGTGAACAATCAAATATATCGTAAGGAACAGCAGATAATACGTAAGGAATTTTTACAGTAAATCAAAAATGGGACACATTTTACCTATAGATTTTTCGCAAAATCCACTATATCTTTTGAACTAATACGGCGATTTTCTATGAAATATCATAAATTGATTGAATCTATAAATTATTCAATGAAATACTATGGCTGTAATTTGAAAAATTAGGAAAATTGAATTTTCCGGAAATTTTATTTTTGTAGATAATAATCAATTTGTTTTTAGGCATGCCTTTCGAAAGATCTTATTCTTTTTGTAATATATGGCATTTCCGCAGCTACGTGCCTGCAATTTATAGTCAATCAACTAAAAATCTCGTGAAATATTTAATATTTATACAATTGAGTAATTTTTAATGTACTTATATACAATTATAAATTACAAAGTAAAACAAATTCGCTTTCGATTCACCTCATTCCAAACACTTTTAAAAAAGGGTCATTATCGCAATATAATTTAATGCAATTTAAAAAATAAAAAACTTGAAATACAATATATAAAATATAACTTTACATATATATTATATCGCATATCGAATAATAAAATCAATAAATAAATATAAATTATATGAACAATTTTCAAGGGTGAACTTCTTATTATTATCCTGTGTTTATTCGCCAATATACATATATAATAAACTATATATATCTGATTTATGAAAAGTCTATACATTGCTATGCGAAAATTGTACCATTTCATTATGTCTTCGTATTGTCTGAAAAGTGATTAGACGCGAGACTAGGTCAACAAAACTAAATGTATAAATACAAAAGTATGGTATTTCTTTTTATAAGTATTCTTTTATCAAAAATCATAAAATATATAAATTATATATATGATTCAATTCAATGTATATATATTTAATTACTTTTATATTCATCTTTTTGTTTTTGCATATTTACCATTTTATTTATATGACTTCATCAAATTACAATTATAATATAAAAACAAAATTTGCTATCAAAACAAATAAATAACAAGTAAAAAAATAATATACAGCTAAAAATATATATATTTAATCGCAAAACCGCAAACAAAACAAAAACATAATTAAAAATAAAATTTTTTTTAACCAAAAAAAAAAAAAAATAATAAAGAATGATTTAATTAATATATAATGAAACATAGCGGTTTTTCTTTCGTCAATTATTTTCAATTACAGATATATAATGAATTTTACATATACAATTAACCAATAATAAAAAACCGTTTGGTAAATATTATAAAATAATAATAAAATGAAAATTATTTAATTTGAAAAAAATTTACCTGAAATTTCATTAACATCGGTTGTATCACGGAAAATGTTTCATATTTCATTTGAAAATATGGTTTAGGCCATATTTCACCTAATTAAAAATATTAAATATAATTTATATTTATATATATCACATGAAATCCCATATGCGGCAATCATCTTATACTATTCAATTACATTATTATTATATATTACAATTACCTTTTGTTGCCGTAACAAGTGGTCCTGGTTCTACAATATAACTAACAGCATAACTGATAATTGTTGTTAAAACAAATTGTATTAATAAAATATATTTCATTTTTAAAAAGTTTGTTTTTAATTTTCACATTTGCATATATTACAAAATAGAAAATTTTAATATATTTCAAAATATATATTACAATTTTAACAAAATACTCAAAAAATTCTATATTTTATTACAATATTATATTAATAATGATTTTTTTTTTTTATAAAATAAAAAATACACAACCAACAAATTAAATATATATTTCAATTACGATCGGTCGTCCCGCACACATAATAATATAAATATATAATAACAATAACTAAACTGAACTGAACTAACTGACTGACTGACACTGAATCTGAATCTGAATATGTATTGCGTGTATGAAAAGTTGAATGAATCAATAAAATTTAAATTACCATACCGCTTTATGATGTTATTATTTATTTATTTTATATATATAAATACTCTTTTTCAGTTGTATTTTTATTTTATAAATATAAATATACATGTAATAATAAAAGTGTATTCAGAAATTCATTTTATATTCTGATATAAACAATCAAGAACATATATATATTTTGTCGTTTACTATATACATATACAAATATATATATTTACTGTATATACTCGTTTAGTTAGTTATCATATTTATTCTATATATATAAATGAAGAGTAAATTACATTATAACAATGTTGAAATTGTGTGTTTGTTTGTATAATATAAATGTTCCTATTATTTATTATTATTATTATTATTATTGATACCAGCATTGGAATTGATAACTTTAATGAATCAGAATGAATGAATATCTATATTGTCATAAAAAAGGTCACTATTATATGGCTATTAACATATAAGATAAGTATTATAATAAAATAATAATTATGATAATAAATGCATATATAAATAGAATATATCGTCAGTAAATTCATGTGAAAGCAATAAAATTAACATTATATATAAATACCTTCATTCTTGAATGTTTAAAATAAATATTCAATTAAACTAGATATAACTGATATATAGACAATAGAAACAAAGTTTTATCAATATTCCTTTGATTTTGCTTACCAAACAATATTCAATTGCATATTCTGTATTTATAAAAGGTATTCACATTTCAAAAACAATTCAGCAATAATCGTGAATATCCGTAATATGATAAGAGAGAATACAGTTATTTTTAGTATATATTTTTTATTGATACTACTGTCATTGTATTGTATATTAATATTTCAAATACGTAATCAATTAAATATATATATGGTTGTCATGAGAAAGAGAACAAATTAACACAATATTTAAAAGTTCCTTCCCACCATTGACCAAATATTGTCGAAATTATTGTTATTTGTTTAGGAAATATATCATCTGGTTTAGTATATGTATGGAAATTTATCGTTTTATCAGAATTATAATTTGATTGATAACAAGCATTCTTAATAAAATATCCGTAATTTGATTAAGAAATACGATCGGTATTTGTATACGTGCACTTTAACAGGTATAGTCGAAGAAAGCCCTTCAGTAGTTTATCACCCTCATATATAGTTAATTCATAATAACCTCATCCAATCCAATCACAAGGATAATAAATCAAAAGACATCATCATCATCATCATCATCATTTGTTTTTTAATAAATGAGTTTCAACATTTATTTTATATTTAGAAAAAAAAAAAACAATTAAAATTATAAATTAAAAAAAAAAAGAAAAGTAAAATTACAAAAATGCAATTTATTATATCTAATCAATCTATTTCAATGTTTCTTGTCAATTCCGATAACATTTCTAGAAAATATACATCTTGTACATCTGAATCAATTTGTGTATGTTGTAAAATATCATCCATTAATTTTGATAGACCTTGTAAGATTATCTATTATAAAAGTAAAATAAAAAAAACAACATTTTATAATAAGTTAACTATTGCAAAACAATTAAAAGTTTATTAAAATTTTGTCCAGTTATATAGTGCAGTGCAGTGCCTTCTTTTAGGTTAACATTTAAAATATACTTACGGTTGGCCATTCAACACGAAACAATGTAACACATTGATTAATCAATTGTTTTATTGTTATCAATTTTTTATTTAATAATTTTATTAAAAATTTTGTGAGAGCATCAAATGTCCGTTGTAGTATTGTTGAATTTGTGTCAAATGTTAAAATGTATGTTGGATTTATTATATGTGAAAAACGATTTGAGGTTTTTTCATCTACATAATTACTATCTTCTTGTGTATTATTACTATTATTATTATTATATGAAATATTATTCGATATTGTTGTTGATAATTCTAATGGTGATTCTGAGCGTGAAGGGGATATTGGTGATGCTGGGGATGTTTGCTCGCAATCATCATCAACTGGTTGTGGTATAATAAATTCACTTAACTTTTCTAATTTCCAAATTTCACAAAATTTATCTAAAATATCATTGGTAATCAAATCGGGACGATTACGTACTAAAATTGAAAATAAAAATAAATATATTAATTATTAAAATTAATTAAAAAAAAATATATATATATAAATCTAAAACTTACCAATTAATAATACCAGATTAACACAAGAAAATGTTATTATTTTGTACATTGATTTTGGAAGTACCTGATATTTAATACATTCTGTTAAATCATTTAAAAATGTTGTAATTCTATTTGGATTTAATTGATCACATTTCAAGGATGCAAAATGAAGTAATAACTGAAACGACAGAAGAGTGATATAATTATATAAGAACAATTAACAATTTGCGATATTAAAATCTTGTAATTTCCTACATGTAATTCCCCGAACATATCCGATGGCCATATTTTTGTCAAATCAATTAAAATCACATTTGATTCTTTTCCTGTTTTATTTAATTTAACCTTTTCAGTGTCACTATGAATTTCTTTCGTAAATATATTCGATTCGGTAATATACGTTTTATACCATTCATTTGTTTTTAATTTACATTTTGATATAGCCAAATTATAACATGTTAATTTAACTTCTGGTATCGTTTCATTCGGTAATAATGCATCAAATGATTTCTATAATATATATATATATATATATAAGATTTAAAATGGTTTGAAAGATTATTTTTGTATATTTGTAAAATTTTTAAATCAAGAAATAATAATTAGTAAAAATTTAAATACCATAACACGTTCACGTATCATATTCAATATATTATCATCCCATTGTTTACGTAACATCAATTCACTGGATTTATATAAATTCATGATTTGATTTTGAATTTTAGTTTCATTACGATTTGAAATGTTTAATATTGTTTCAGCTAATTTACGTTTGGCCGGTACCAGCATTTCCATTTGGAAATCTTTTATTGTAGCCGATGTAACACGTTCAATAATAAATTCCACTGTACGACGTACAGATAAATTTTGTGTTTGTAAAAAATGTTCAATTAATTTTATTTGGTTTTCATTTGCGTTTTTCAACGATATGGATTGTTCTAAGGATTCATTATTATGATATCTAGATGGGTGTTGTTGTTCAGATTTTGATTTTTGAGTGGGTGTCGTCGTCCCCGTCGATTCAGTGCTTAAATTCACTGGATTCTCTGCATTATTTTGATTTATGGTAATTTGTTTAGTTATTATGTGACGATAACGACCGGTTCTCGATACAGTTTTTGATAATCGTGTTGGCATTATCGATACACGAAAATCAGCTAAAAATGGACATGCTGTATGCAGTATTTTTTCCAATAATGGATCCATTGTATAAATAATATCATTTAATTTCGATTTATTTTTTATATCATTTTCATTGAAACGATTCTCAATTATAATATCATCATTTGGTAAATTTTTCATATTTAATTCTTGATTCTCAATGGAATTTATCTTTAACTGTTTCATATTATCATTTATTGGAAGATGATGTTCATGGTGATCGTGTTGCGAATGTGGCCGCCGATCCGAGTTAATTATTACTGACGTATTACCAATTTTGTGAAAATATTCTGCGATATCTTTTTCATCATCCAAAAATTTTATATCATTATCTTTTTTTAGCATTGTCGTCACCATCAGATTTGTTTTATTCATTATATCCGGATCAATTAATTCCATACGATTATAACGATAATTATAATATTCATCGGGTACATTTGATTGTTCAAATAACCATCCCAATGATGTTCGTAATATAAACGTGGACGTTGGTCGCATCCCACAAAAACATGTTGTTTGACAATTTAATAAAATATATAATTCATATAGGATGTATAGGATTTCGATGTAATACCGTAATCGTAATGTAACATAATCCAACATTGATAAATATTGAACTATCCATGGTATTGTTATCAGTAATTTATGCTCATTTATTGATTTTATTAGTATTGGTTTCAATTCGAATGGTGGTGGCAACTGCGGCAATGTAAATAAATTATAGGAAAAAATGAATTATATTTTTTTTTATATATGCATAATTTAATATTGATTTTAAAACTTACCATATTTCGTAATTCAATTTGTCTTGTATCAACTGCTACATTTCGACTATGTTTTTTGGTATTACTTATATTATTATTATTCCTGTAAGTGTCATTAGGACCGGATTCATAACGATATGGTATCGAAATAATAAATCCTAAAAATTTAGCTAATACTTTCATTATATAAATTGTTTCAGAACGTACAACATATTCATTGTATTGTTCGCGTGATGATGATTGGTGATTTTGTTCATTTAAATAAATCATATCATTATGATTTGTGGTAGTTTCGGATTTTGATGATAAATGTATAATTTCATATGATGAATTATTTAACTCTAATAATTCATTTAATAATATTATTTTTAATTGTTCTAAAAACATTGTATGTTTTGCTGTAGCCATAATAAATTCTTTAAAAAATATTTGAATACCAGGATATAGATAATCAGTGCTAAAGTTACTTGGTGTTACAAAACGTTGTTGTAATTTTAATAATTTCATTAAATCAACATTTGGTACGGCCAATTGCAATTCCTGTGATGTATCCTGTTATATTTATATATAAATGTGCAAATAAATAGTATTAGCATAGTATTTCCCCAATTTTTGTTATGAATAATTCAATAATTTTCTTTATATATATATACTTACATCTGAATTACATGATAATATCAATTGAGATGTAAATAATTTTGCTAAATGTTCCATATTTATCGGATGTTCCATTGTTAATAATAAAGAACGTATTTTATTACCCAATTCTAATGAAAAATTCCATAATGGATTTAAATGTTTTGATTTCCATATTCTGTTTTTTATTTTGATAAAGAAAAATATAATGTTAATGTTAATTAATTTAAATTCAATATATTGCGTGATCTATATAGCAATACTACAGAGGTATTATATTTTTATAATTAAAAATGGTTTTTTTTTTAATAATATGGTGAAAACAATTTTCTAAATTCAATACAGAATTCAAAATGCGTTAGAATTTCCGATGTATAATAACATATATTTTTTGTGCAAATTTTATTGATATTAATATAGTGAGATTTCTTATAAATAAATTTCAGTCAAAACTGCATCAATAGAATAATAAAAACGATTTCCTTAATTTATCAAAAACGAATTAAGAATGTGAAAAAACAGAAGAATATCACAAGAATGTATAAATAAATAAATGTTCATATATAATTTAAATCTGCACGAAATATTCTTGCTTTAAGGGATGCATAGATATACATTTTGAATATATTTTACCCCCGCATTTTGCTAAAAAAAGAGTTTTCAGTTATTTAGTCGGATATTGTAAAAATGTTTATAGATAAGTAAATAAAAATGCGAATATTATTTATTATATAAATAAGCGATTTTATATCAGAAAAAATAAATATGAAATTAAATTATTATTTTATATATAAAATTTGAGTTTATATAACATTTTTTTTATTTTCAATATATACAAATTGTAAATTTTGTAAATGTCAACAGCAAGAAAAGCTGTTTTTTTTCTTTTTTTTTTTAAATAATTTTACTATATACTTAGATATATGCGCTATAACATAATAATAATAATATCTTTTATATTAAATATATATAAAAGAAAAAATAAATAATATATGAAAATTTAAGATTTATATATTATTATATATATATAAACATGTGTATATTTTGACATATTCAATCTCTACTTAAAGGGAAACTCTAATATTTTATTTACAAAGATCCTGTATGTATATATGCGTCTGTCTTCATTATATTACATATGTACATATTTCCGCCGGTTAAACCACACGAACATGTATTAATATAGGTATATGAAACTTTAACATAAATTATATGGTATATATAATACCATATATATATATATATATATATATAGGATATTCGACGATATATATCTATATATAAAAGTAAAATCCACAGATGATAAATTGTATATAATGAAAAAATTATAGATGAAAAAAAAACCAAATGAAAATATGTTGATCTGAAATATCAACTATAATCACAGGTTAAATCTTATACATTTTTTCGCACATAAATATTTTTGTTATTTATTTATTTATATACCTTATTGCGTTCCGTTTCGTTTTTATTCATATACATATATGTATATAAAAAAAAGGGAAGATAAATACATCTATCATTTGATATTTACGCATAGGAATCGTATTCAATTCATGATATCGTGTATTTTTTAATGTATATACTATATATACATATTAATAATCATATCATAAAATATTTTCAATTTTATTTTTCCGTTTATATTTTTATTTTTATTTTTTCCCTTCTATATATTATACAGAATTTTCTAAATATGTATATACCATTGGTGGAGATGGGAAATTGTTAGTCATATTTTCAAGAGGATAGGATATTCTGTCTAAGCACAAGTAGTTGATTTATGAAAAAAAACTAACTGATCAACCGCATAGGACGCGTACGACGGCGACGGCAGCCGTCAAACCATCGGCGCAAATATCACCAACTATAGCGACGGATCTAAGTAATTATATGTTGAAATTATCTTGCTGTGTATGTTATTTGTTTTTTTATTCATTTTCCCCACCGATCCGCATCTAAATTAGAAAATAGAAATCATACAGTGGCAAGCCGCATTCAAAATGTGTGCGTCGATTGATTTCAATGTATTCTAAATAAAAGAGCGAGCCGTCATCCGTCATACGGGTCCTATGCGGTTGATCAGTAACTAAAACTAAAATTTCCGGAAAATCCACTTTACAAATTACAACTCGGGGTTTTCATTTCGTTTTTCTTTGCATAATTTAAAAATTCAATAAATTCTTAATATTTCATAGAGATTTCAAGGAGATTTTCAAATTTTCTTCTATGAAATATTCGATCGATTGATTGAATATTCAAATTATTCGAGGAAAATGAAAATTGAAGGACATCTATGACTATGTATTCCGAAAATTTTGGAAAATTCTGTTTGAAAAAGTATTTGTATTTGTAGAGTAATAATTAATGTGTTTTTAGCCTTTCGAAATATCCTATCCTTTTGGTAATATGGTAAAAAAAATTGCCGCCACTGATAGTTATAAATTAGGTATAAATTCTCATGTTGCTGTACGCACATTTCTATATAGCAGGTATATATACCTTTCCTTGATTGCACAGGTAGGTATATATCTACGCCAAATATATACATATGTATATATAGAGCCGAGATAATAAGTATATATCTAAATATTTAGTATTATTATTATTAACTGCACGTATAGAAAAATAAAAATATTATCATAAGGGGGTGATGTTGATGATGCGAACTTATATCTAACATATGTATAATGTAAAATATAATTTAACAGAAATGATTATTATATGCGATGCCCTATATTATATGTATATAGACCAAAACTAAATACAAATTTTAGTCACGTTTTGCATTTAAATACACGATTTTTAAACTATATATTAAATAATCTATTATTTAGATACGAAAAAAACGAATAAGATCCATGTAATTTATATATTTACTTATTATACAAAAAAAAAATAAATTTTTTTTAAGAAGAAAATATATGTTTTGTCATTAAACTTTAACATTATTAAGCATATATGTATATTGTTTGTTGTAATGAGATTGGATTTAATAATAAATAGCACATATTTTATAATAAAAAAAAATGTAAATATATACTGAAATTTTATTTGAATTTCCTTGTAAATTCTATAATTTGTAATTCGTTTTATAACGCGTTAAACAATTAATTATACGAAAAGTATCAATTCCTTAAAAGTTTCAACAATTTTATTAAATTAAAAGTAAAATTAACACAGATAAATCCGTATATAGGAAATTTCTTTTGCTATATGTACATATTTATCATATAGTTTATTTTTTAGTGTCCAGTGATATGTGTAATAAAAAAGGTTAACAAATTGAACTAATAAACCCTTTTCGTTTCGGTTCCTTGTAATTTATAATCTTTAAATATAGCAAATGATTCAAAATAATTAGTAAAAAAGTTTAATGATTAATGATTTAATGAAGTTTAATGATTCAAAATAATTAGTAAAAAAATAATTAGTTAATTATTATTTATGTTAATAAAAAAATAAAAAAAAAATACTTACCTTAATATACTATAAAATAAATCTCTTTGTTTTTTAAATCCCATAAATTCATTTTGTGATGGAAAATTATTTTTTGTATCCTCTTCTGGTTGATAAAATACATTCATAACATTATCATTATTATTATTACAACCATCAGCAGAAGTATTTGTATTCATTATATTATTATTCATTTTAAATGGTGATGGAATTATCCCTGTTTCGTTTGATGCAAATGTTACCGATTTATTTTGAGTAGAATGTTCAATGACATCAATTTCACGATTATTATCAACATCCTCATTTCCATTACCACAATCATTATCATTTTGTTGTGGTTGAAATTTGATTGGTTTAAATGAAATTTCATGTTGATTGAATTTTAATGATTCCAATTCCAATTTATGCAAATAAACTTTTGTTAAAAATTCTTTGATTGATTGACAACCAATTAAACGTTCATTTTCAATAAGTACTTTTATCGTTATTGTGTCCAATAAGGCCAATACACATTTTTGTTTATTTAATACACCCAATACAAAATAAATACAATTATTGAAATTTTTTAATAGATGTTCAATATTTTCAATTTGTAGTTTTTTTCCATTTTCTCTATTATTATTATTATTATTATTATTATTATTATTATCATCATCATCATCATCATCGATATCCGTATTGTTGTCGTCAATCTTTACGCAGTTTAAAGATGCTTTTGATGGTGGTGGTGGTGGTGGTGATGCTGTTGTTCGTCCAATACATCTCATTAATTTTTTATTTGGTTCACAATTTAATAGATTTAATAAATATGATATTTCAGTTAAAACATTTATAATTAAATTTAAATCAATTATAATTGAATAGATATTTATAAATTGATTTAAAATTGATTTTTTAAAAACTTTTGTTAAATCAATTTTAAATGTTTCTTCTGAATGTTGTATTATTGGGGATAATGAAATTTCATTTGAATTTAATTCTTTGCATTCATCATTTGATGATAATAATGGAATGCTGTCTATTCCTGTTAGACATGCTGATGATTCTGTTCGCGATGGTAATGGGCCAGAAATGGTTAACGACGATTTTGGTTTTTGTATTTCAACAGTTAAATTTAATTTATTTTCTAATCGTAATACACGTTGATTTTCCGGTAATTTTTCATCACGAAAATTTTGTGATATTTTTTCACGTTCATTTCGCAATACCGTATGTGATATTTCCTCTTCATTTGTTATATTTAAAATATTATTATCATTACGAAATACCGGTGAACTAAAATGATTTTTATCATTTTTGGTAACCAGAGTTGGTACAACACGACGTTTTCGTTGTTTGTTATTACTAGGACATTTATTGTTACTATTATTGTTAATATTAATATTATCATTACTGTTATTTATATGTGATTCGATAGTTTTAATAATAGTATTGTTATAATTTTTACAATTATTTTCAGGCAATTTATTATTATTATTTATTGAGATCGTTTTGAGTTCCTTTCCAATTTCAATTTGTTTATTATTAACAAAATTGGATTCAATAAAGGTATCATTTTTTTTATTAGAATTAATACCACCAATATTCAATGAGGTGTCTTTTCTTGGAGTTGTTACATTATTTTGTAATTTATTCGATTGTTGTTGTGATTGCTGTTGTTGTTGTTGTTGTTGTTGTTGTTGTTGTTGTTGTTGTTGGGAAGCTGTTTTTCGATTCTTTACCGGTTTCGATGCCGTATGAATAATATAATCACATAATTTATTTGATGAAGGTGTGGTTTTATGCGATGCTGGTTGTCGTACATTCTGATTTGGTTTTTTATCGAATTTTTTATTTGATTTTTGTTGAAGCTGTTGGTTTGATAATGATGCACCAATTTGAGCAGATGACGATGATGCTGATGATGCAGATGATAATCGGGGTACTGCTAATATTGGTAGTGTAGGTGGTGGCGATGATGATGCTAATTGTGGATAATTCTTATCATATACATTTGTTATATGATGATTTAAACATGTTGTAAAACTTTTAAATTGATTTGATTTATCACGTTTCCTTGATTTACCTTGAAATGATTTTTCAACGATGGAAGAATTTGAAGTTTTTATTGGTGTACTGGTATTACATTTACTGCTATTACTGCTAGTAGTACTAATACATGAATTAACATTAAAATTATCATAATTATTTTGATGTCCAACATAATTATTATCATTGGTCAAATCATCATCACATAATAGTTGATTTATTTCAGAATGTTCTTGAAAATCATTTGATGAATCAAATGCATTGTTTGATAATGTATTAGGTAATTGAAATTCAATATTTCGTGATGTTGATGTTGATTGACGGCCATCATCATCATCATCATCAGCCAATATCAATTTATTGTGGTTATTATCATTTGGATTTAGAATGATGGGATTCGATGGTTTTAGAGGTAATACTAGTGATTCTGTTGTTGATGGTAACTTTAATAATTGATTACATTTTGGTGTTGTTGTTATTATTGGGGATGTTGTCGTTGTTATTGGGCATGTTGTCGTTGTTAATGTGGATGTTGAGGTAGATACAATCACTGCTGTCGCTGACGATGTTGTTATTGTGTTTTTTGTAATACTAAATTGAAGAAATTAAAAAAATGAATTAGTAATTTAATGGATTTATTTGATAACAATATAAATATATATATACTTATAATTATAATAAAAAGAAAAACATTTTATAACATTTATGTCATATTATTAATCGAACCATTTTAAACAATAATTGAAACCTTAAAGAAGGTTAATTTTAATTTAATTGTTTGTGAACATTATTCGGTGTTCGCATTAAGTAGATTTAGTAAATTCATTAATATAATAAGATAATAATGTATGGATGTGCAAAAGGTAATTCTATATATGATATAAAAGAGGTATGAAAGGAAAGTTTCAAAACGGTATGTATATATATATATATATATAACATGTATATTCAAAGAAAAACACATATCAAAATGATATATACCCAACAAAATTTATATTAATATAAACGACTATATAAATAATATATTATCTACAACTTTTCTATATATATGTTCAAAAAATACTGTACATAAGTATATATAGGTCAAGGTGAATGTATGGATATATAAAGAGTAAAAATAAACAAGAATTTTTGATACGACAATATTTCGCAGCACCTCATCATATTTTATATACATCTATATATACAACCATATATATTTATGATGGTTTTATATTTATATATATATCTCACACAAACTCCAGCTTTCAACTATTTTGTATATAGTAAATATTCTACAAAATATATTATAATAAACTTTATATCATACACATATGATGACTGACTATATTATACATATATGTATTACACCAGTGGCGGATCTGGACCTCCAAGGGTACTTGTTCACTTTAAAAACTGGTAAAGAACAAAAAAAACTACTAAACACCTTGGGGGTGGGGGGGGGGGGACAACCACCTGGAATAATATGTAACTCTGTAATACAGAGTTAGCAATAAATCACATATTTTGGATTTATTAATTTTGCAATGGATTCAATTAAATCATTTTGAATGATTGGTGAGGTTCCACGAAACTGACCAGCATTATTTAAATGTTGCGACAGAATTGAATCATATTTGGCTAAAACATTCATCATTTCTATGAAATTTCCTCTATTCACCGAATCAGCAGTCTCATCATGCCCCCTAAAAGACAATCCTTGCATACCAAGGAGCATGTCATATCAATTAATCTTCTCAATACCAAGCGATTTTTTGTAACATTTTCATTATGAGTAGTTACGGAATGTTTGAGTTGTGAATCCAACATTAAATCAATCCGAACATCACCAAAAGTTATCATATCTAGTACAGCAGTTAAATGACTCATGGTTTTTTCATGATTAAAAACTGCTGCACTTAAATGATTTAAATCTGAATAACCAGGATTCAACCAAATGGTGTCACGATTTGGCAAAAAAAATAAACATGGCCAACAAAAAATTTTATTCAACTTATTGCAACCAGTTATCCATTCATGTTTTTGATAAATCGACACAGGAAATCGACGAGTGACTTCTCTGCCTTGAGTTTTGCATTGTTTCGTTAAATTTTGCAAATCCGGTTGTGGCCTTTCGAGTTTAACCAATATATTTTTTATTTCAACAGTTCGCCTTGAAAAAGGCGTTTTTAAAAACTGTTCAATAATGCATCCATCATTTGAATTACATTCATAAAAATTCATATTACAATTAAATGTGAAAAAAAAACAGGAAACTATATTAAAGAATATGGAATCAAACAATTATCAAATTATAAAGTTGCGGAATTTATTTAAATGTGTATTGAAATTGAAATTGAAATTATTTAATTGAACAATGTTTGGAAAAATAATGAAGTACGCATAACAAGCATTTGCGAAAGAATGAAAAAATATCGCATATAATTTTATATAGTAAATAATATTTATTTTTTATTCATGCCATATATAGAAATGAGAAAAATAAAAAAAAAACACAAAAAAAATATTTATATATTTTCTATGATTATATACACCGCAGCAGGCAGTATATGAGTATGCGAGATTTGAATGATAAAAAATAAAGCATACAAACAACCATACAGCATATATAAGAAAAAAGAAACAAGCATTTGTATTATATTGTGCACAATTTATAGTGAACGAAAATTAAAATAGTATTTGTATTATTTGTATATTCGTATCCCCACAAACATTTCTTATCGCTGGTAGTACTGCAGACGATTCGCCTAGGCGATAAATTTATCGCCAAAGATATCGCATTTTTATCGCGTACGTTACTCCCTACGTATAGAGAATGGGATTCTTCCGCGATACATCTGAAAGATAAATTGACGATATCGCGAGGAAGATAAATTGGCGATACAAATGCGATATCGCCAGGAAGATAAATTGGGGATACTAATGCGATATATAGATTAGAATATTCTAAGGGAATATCAATGGAAGTTCAATGCTGTGAAATCCTGTGACAGCTCAATCCTGAAAATTATAAAAATTAAAAATTGTTAATATTTCTTCTTTATTCATTCGCTGTTCCATTTAAACTGTTATAATTTAATTTTATACTTAATTATTTACATACTTATCGCGAGGAAGACAAAAAGGCGATATATTTATCGCGGATTTATCATCAAGAAGATAGGCAAGCAATAAATAATAATATATTATCGTCATTTTATGGGCTGGAAGAGAAATAGAAGATAAATGTGGCTCTGTATTTTCTTTTTATCGTCAAAGCGTATCGCCATCGTATCGCATTTTTATCTTCCGTACAATATCGCTCAACTGTTAAAACAACGATAAATTGGCGATATAAATAACTTTTTTTTTATCTTCCCCGCGATATCGCCGCGATATCGTATCGCCGATTTATCTTCCAAATGTTTGCTGGGTATATGCCAATATGCCATATATAGAAATGAGAAAAATAAAAAAAAAACACAAAAAAAAATATTTATATATTTTCTATGATTATATACACCGCAGCAGGCAGTATATGAGTATGCGAGATTTGAATGATAAAAAATAAAGCATACAAACAACCATACAGCATATATAAGAAAAAAGAAACAAGCATTTGTATTATATTGTGCACAATTTATAGTGAACGAAAATTAAAATAGTATTTGTATTATTTGTATATTCGTATACCTCGCATTTTCGGAAAATATAAATGTATTTGCCATATACAATTAAACAACTATGTATAACAACAATATTTTTTGGTTCATTTAAAATTGTGCACACTATGGGAGTGCGATTAAAAAAATGCACAAAAGAAAGAGTATATATAGATTAAAGGTGTATGTATTTTTTCGTTTTCGTTTTTCTTTTATGCGACGTTTCTTTATATATATGATTTCTTTATATATATGATATAAAGAATATTATCTCTTATATTTTTTACTGATATAATGATATAAATAATCAGCGCTGCAAATTTTTTGGGACACTTAATATTATTTTATTCATCAAAAATTAAGAAAAATATTAAAATCTGTATTTTCTTAATTATTTATCAATATTTTTAGCAGGTGGTTCACTGAACAGAGTGAACAAAACCAAGATACGCGTATGTATTACACATATACAAATAGGTTAATTACTTAAAATGTATATCTTTCTCTTGTGAATTATCTAAGGTGAGTGTATGCATTCCACCTTTTATTAATTGTTTCGTAACAGCTTGAAAAGGTATGTGTTCTTTGTAGTATATAAATTATTAAAATTTTCATATAACACTATGACTGTATATAGGTAAAAAAAAAGGAATTACTTGAAGTATTCGTTTATATTTTAACCGCAAAAAGATTAAATATAGATATAGTAAAATCTAATCAGTTTATTTTATATAAATATCCATGTGGTAATAATTTTCTGCTTTAAGTTTAATATTAAAATACAGAAATATGATTTTTTAACAAAATTCCTTGTTAACAAAAAATTATTCATACAGAGAATATCTATACTATAGATATAGAATAGATTTCCTCACAAAATTACACCAAAGTCATGAGATTTATTAGAAACAATGAAGATCTTAATTATATTCTATATTATTATAGTTTTACATTTGCTGGTATGCCCACTTTTAAAATTTATTATATTTTTAACAACATACATTAAAAATTTCTCAATACACAAATTTTCTATAACATCTAATTGTAATCGTATATTATTATACGTTCAGTTCTACTGCACTTCATTAATATATTCATTTCATATATTAATGCAGCCTATATAATATATAGTTTATTGTTATAATGAATTGTGTATGTGCATTTTTTTTCCTTATACAATAAATTACCATTTACCTATAGCTTGCAGTATAAATAAAACTGTAACAACACAACAATAAAAATATAACAACAATATGTATATGAAAATTTAAATAGTAAATATTAAATTAACCAAAATGCATATTATAAAAACCATTTATATATTATTATTTATATATATATTTATTCATAAAAGATTTATAAATTTAAATTATATATAATAATATAAATATATTAAAAAACTATTATATAATATAACAAAAAAAAAATAGAAAGTAATGTTAAGGTAAGGTTATTGCTATTTATTGATCACGTTCACGTATACTATATATACGACAATATAATGACGACAATTACGACGACGACGACAACAACGACTACAACGTTCATATGCAGTTCGATTAAATAATAATAGTTTAATATATATAATTATATATTTGGGTTTTTAGTTTAATTTTTTTAACATCTGCTGTATTAATTATTATGTTTATGGAAGTTGATAATCAATTAAATTTTATCATGTGATTTAAAATGGAAAAATGTGTTTATAAAAGAAGTAACTTTTAAGTCTTTATATTTTAAAAAAATTTGCGTTTAAAATCCTATTAAAATTAACATCATCGTGAAAATCTTTACATATGATAAGTAGAATGATGATGTACTTAATATTTTTTGCCTTTTATAAAGGAGGAAAATAAATTAATTATGATCGAATGTCAAGTTACAAATATTTATTTAAATATATGCAAATAAATTATGATTAAAATATACCATTAAAAAAAATGCAATATTTGCAATATTATAAATATAGTATATTATTATTTTTTTTTAATTTATAATAGAAATTATTAAAATAATGATTATTTATAGAGTAAAAGATAGAAAAATATATATAGAAATTTATAAAATATAATATCATGAAATTCTAAAAAAATAAACTTACGATTGCTTTATTAAAAATTCATATAATAATGAATTTCATTAGAAATTCATATACTATAGATAAAAAAAATTGTTTCAAACATTTTCATCAAATGATATTCAGAGTTTTATATTATTATAAATAATTTAAAAATATACTTTGTACAATTTTATTTATTATATATATTTTTATATATATATATATTTATAGATAAATAAACTATATTTCATCATCATCATCATCATCATCATCATCATAATCTATATTTAAAATTATTTAATAAAATATTTATTCAAAGTGTTTTCCCATTGAATTAGTTATTTATTTATATTTATGTATTTTTTATATGCATATTTGAAAATTACAATTTTTTTTTGTGCTCTGTAAATACACACACGAATTATTTATAAATAAATAAAAAAAAATATAGTACCTATATATATATAATAATAACAATGTATGAATATAATTATTTTTTTTTTATGGAGATGTTAATGAACTATATATTATTATTATTATTATCATTCATTATTATTATTATTATTATTATTATTATTATCATTAATAATTAATATCTCGTACTCGCGTTGTATATATAAATAAAAAATAAAAAGTAAACATGAACACATTATAAATAAAAACATTGTAATAAAAAATACATATATATAGAATATAGGAAATAACACAATTGTAATACATGCATTTTTATATTTATCAGAATAAAAAAATTGCATGAAATCGCATTATTAATAAAAAATATAATTAAATTTATTATATATTGATTGGTAAAATAACATATATATGTAAAAGAATCATAAACTAAAATGTATTTATTACAATCACGAAAACAAAAAAATTTTATCCGCGCATATATGAAATGAAATGATATAATATAAAATTTTATTTTTTAATTATTATGAAATGAAATTAAAAAATATATATAAATAATTTTATACCAAAAAATATAATTATAAATATTTTATTATTATTAATATTATTAATATTATACCAATTCTATCATCATATTATTTCATTTAAATTGTGCGATGCTCTAATTAATTTCATTTCATTAATTTATTGATGTATTGTATATAATAATTGATTTTTGATATTGTGATGTCAATATAATTTATAAAATGTAATGTGTTAAGGGTGTAATATTAAATTATATGTGTTGTATGATAATCGGGAAAAAATTGATTTATTTATTTAAAATATTAAGCAATTCATCTCAATATTATCAATAATTTGTTTTAAGTGATCGAGAAATGTTGAAACTATCACAAAATTTTTCATTCTGGATAAAAAAACCTTTATGATTATTTGTATATATGTCTTTATGATTATTTGAATAAAATCTATACCATAAGAAATGTAAAACTGTAATATATATTTGAAACTCTGTGTACTAAAATAAGCTCGACAATCTTTAAATTAACAAAATCCGCAAAAATTTTATGTTTGCGGGGACTCCAAATCTATACTAATCTAAAAATCTATAGACAATCTACTATGAAATATTTGTTTAAGTTTTTCTGTTATAATCAGATAGGAATTTCTCTCCAAGATAAATATTTTTGTTGTGTGATTATTTATTATAAATACACCATCAAACAACTATAACTATATGCAACTATCAAAATCGAAGGTCTGTTCGAAAACGGACGTAAAAAACTAATCGTCACCTGTAAAGAGTTATTTTTATCAATATAGACTTTTAACCTTATCCATATATTACATAGATATTTAATTAGTCTACTGTTATCTCAATTTATTTGATCATATATACGGAGGAGTTCATTGAATTATTATACCGCAATAATAAATATATAAAATTACAAAACACATCAGCAGTAAATTTGACTAAAATTGAATGTCAAAAAGCATCTAATAATCAGTCGATTTCTAACGTGTATTTGTATATTATTTTTTATAACAAAATTTTGATATACAATTGCCGTATATATAAATAATAATAAAATATATATACTTATGATTACTCTATCATATGCAATTTTCTTCTTCCGTAAAATCTTTTATACAACATTATATGTATATATCACAATAATAATGTAATTTATGACAACAAACAACAGAAAAAAAACTCTGTGTAATACAAATTTCATTTATACCATTGTCGTATTTTATCATATAGAAATTTTTTCTTAAGGAAATATATTGACTTATTAGAAAATGCACATTGTATGTCTGTCATTTTCATATATATGATTATATTGTTGTGTTTCAAACATTGTTTGTTTGTTTATGCATATATAATAAAATAATATATATTAAAAAAAATAAATAAATAAATATATTTACAATATTAATATATTTAGAATTTCAAAAAAAAAATGAATTATATATCATATATAGAGTGTATTTTGTCATATAACGTTAATAAAATCATATCATATATATTGTCATTATTATACATACACGAATATGTAGAAGGGTGATTCGAAATAATATTTTTCTAAATATATCGCATTTGGTTATGTCTTAACTTTGTTAAAAACTTATCTTAAGAGTTGAAAATGTTAAAAATGTTGTAATGAAACAAAATTTTTCCAGTTAAAATAAATGATACATTGGTTTTAGCCACAAAATACATATAGTTTCATAATCAATAATAAAATTAATTCACACATTTAAAATTAATACAGCCGAAAAAATTCTTATTTATCCTTATCCGTATTCATAATATTTCGTTTTTATATAAGCGAAAAACTTTTACGAAAGATTAACGTTGATTTGACACAAAAATAATCACATTTCTATATGACAAAATATAAACAGTTTAATATGTGGCCGGAATATTTCAATTGTTTCATAAACAATTTCATTCATGTATTTAATTTTATTAACTTTTGTTGTTAATTCAAAAATTAAACCTTCTTATATAACTCTGTGGTGTAAATGATAAAAATGCCAACCTAAAATTCTAACGAAATTTTGGAGTCGTGGGTTCGAATCCTACTGAAGACATAAAATATGTTTTGTGTTTTTCGGTTATTTTTCGAATCTGATTTTTAACACAGAGTTGTATTTTCCGCTTGTGGTTGGTCGTACGGCTAATTACCGACACCGTAAAAGACACAAATTAAGAAACTAACAACAGAAGGCCATTGTTGGACGCTAAAACCAGATTGTTGGTTGTATAGCGAAAAATTTATTAATAAAATTATATATGCAAAGTTCTAGTATATAATGTGTATGCTTTCTATTTGTGGAGTATTTAAATAAAAATCCCAAAATCCATTATAAAATCGTAATATTCTGGAATGAATATTATAAGTTTACCAATAGCATATACAAATTAACGTGATAAAATTCAAATCATAATATTTTAATGCGAAAATTCTATAAATATGATTTTTAATGTTTTCGTTGACGTTATAAAAAAAATGTGATTCATATCTATATAGATGTATACCCTCTCTGTTAAAATAAATATATAATTAGATTTTTTTATCTATATCCATATACTTTCAATGTTGGATATATGTATTTATTAAATATATATGTATATAAGATCTGAATATAAGTAATGTTTGTAATATAACTCTTTTAGGAGAATTGTATTATGGATATATTTCTTTTGTGTGTATAAATTTATATAGATATAAATATTTATTTTATATAATAAATTTAAAGAACGTATAGTAGTATATGGATAGTTATACATAGATCCAAAACATTATGAATGGTACATAAATATGCATACATACGAGTAAAGTAGTTTTAAAGTAAAATATTGCACATTATGAATAATATATGCAATGCACTTATTATATTTGTATATTATAAAAAAAAATAATAATAAATATGCAATAGATATATAAAACTTATATTCAATGTATGAAGTACAATGTTTTTTTTATTTTATTTAATTAATTGCTGCATTTCATTATCTATATGTATTCAATGTATGTATATTTGTTAACATCATAAAATCGCATTGTTCATGCATATATATATATATATATATATATATATATAATTAAGAGAGATTATTTATATACTTTCGATTTCAAAATTTATAAAAATACGTCACGCATGTACATTAATTTTTTTCATTTTATATTACGTTACGAGTCATTTATTTATTATACAGATTTTAAGATAATTAGATTTGTCAAATCGATGATAAATGAATGATCTATCCATCAATTCATTCATTAACTGTTTTAATTCAATGTTTTATCTGAAGGTTCGTTAACTGAATCAATCATTTACCAATTAATAATTTGATAGTTCACATAATACATTTTCATTTTACACTTTTTTAAAAAAATATATACAATCTGTAATATATCTGTATATATCTATGTAACCAAAACTGAAATACGTCATTGTAATAACATTCCAAATATGTATATTACAAAATTACAAATGACTTTTCATGCACGAAAATATAAATTTGAAAATATTGTAAAAGATTTTATGTATATACTTACAATTCTGTTTGATTTCGTATAAAATTTAAAAAATAAATTGCAAATTCTTCAATTGAACAATTATTACATTCTGGATTATTGTTATTCTGTAATAAATAAATAAAAAAAAAATTAATTAGCTTAAATAAAAATATATCATTTAGAAATAATAATGTTTAATATAAAGACAATATATATAGAAAGACTTTTTATATATGTACATTTGCAATAAAGAATTATTCGGCAGATGAATGTTTTTTATATATTTCTAAAAAGATGATATTAAAAAAAATATATACCAACTTTTTGTACTCTCACATATTAAAATAAATAAATAATTAAATGAAATTCCATTTAAAAATTATTCAAAACAAATTTATATATACATATATATATAGGTTAATTCAGTTAAATTTAATGAATAAATAATACAACAAAATTTATACGCGCACAGAGACTCACATTCATTCAACTCAATCATATCATATATATATATGTGCTCCTATAAGTAATAATTTATGTTGTATTTTTATTTTATTTTTATTTTAAATACAGATTGACCCAATTCCACAAATTCAAATTGAATATATTTCAATTAAATGCTGTTTTTGTGTTAAACACAAATTTGCGTATATATCGTATACATATATATAGTTATATGGTGGTTATACATTGTATGATTGTATATAGATAACCACATCATTTCCATATTCAAGTATATAGAAATTTTTGGACAATGAACATTATTATAGATAGTACATTATAGAATAGAGTAAAACAGATATATATATATATATAGATAGTTAAGTTAGTCGTAATGTATGTTTATTATATATCAACAACATTAGTACGTATATATAGTTTATATATAATCATATAATCTTTGAATAATATTCTATATACATATATATTTATACAGATTTTGTAACAATTTGATTAAATAAAAACATTTAATTAAATTTCTCATTTTTTATCATTATATTATTTAAAAAAATATATATAAGGATATAATTTATATGACAATTTTATATACATGATTATGAATTTTCATACATTTTCTCATATAAAATAAACATTAATTAAATATTTATATCATATAATATTTTATATATAAAGTGTTTAAAGTAAAATTTGAAATGCAAACAATATATATATGTATATATAAATAAAGGAAGAAAAAATAAAATATGTATGTATATACATAACACAATAGTTTAATGCGATATATAAGGATTTTTTTTTTAAATATATGAGGATTATTTATATATGTATATAAAAGTGGATTATTTTTCTCTTCGGATGTGTATCAATAGATAAAAGCGTTCGTTGCGATAACAAAGAATCCATATTGATTATAATAATGTGTATATATATCAATGACTATCGATTTTGTTGTTTTATATATTATACATATTAATCCCCATACCAATATATAAGTGATACTTTATTTAAGATCTATATATGAATTTTTATAATTATTTTAAGTTATTAAAGTTTTTTTTATGTATGTTTAAGCTCGCAAATGTTATTAAATATTTATCCAATTCAATGGAAAGATATAAAATATAGACAAATAATCAAGTATAGTATTATGTTTATGAATAATAATAGTATAGTATTATGTTTATGAATGATAAACGATAAATGCAGGCCCGTTTTAGCCCATGCGTCTGGCTCAATTAATAAAATAAAGCCTTGAAACATGACAAGAAAAAACCTATTAATTTATTTTTTGCGCTTCAAAATCAAAACATAAGGTATGTCCCACAAGGAGCTCTAAGAAAATCTGGCAAGCATAAGTTTAATTTATCAGTTCTCTGTCCGTAGTTCTTTGTTCCAGAAATTTTCTCTAGAACTCTAAGAATTTGATTTATTATTTAAAATATCTGATCGTTTTCAGCGCTTCTAGGCAACGGCGCCTGGTTCGTTCGCACCAATATCTTGTATGTAGCGGCGGCCCTGGATAAATGTTAACTACTTTTAAAATAAGATCAATTAAAAATCCTATAATTAAATTAGCATTTAACTACTTCGAAATTCTTTGTAATTTTCTTTAGAAAACTTGGTATGGTATAAAAAAAACCCCGGTATACATTTTATAAACTTTATAAACCAACTTTAATTCAATTGAGCAAATTCTCAAAGTTTAATTTAATTTTCTAAATGAAATTCTGCATGATTTTCTTAAGGAAATTTGTTCTAGTTTTCTAATGAAAATTTTGTTTAATTTTCTAAAGGAAATTCTGTATAATTTTCTTAATGTCATTCTGTATAATTTTCTAAATGAAATTCTGAATGATTTTCTTAAGGAAATATTGTTTAATTTTCTTAATACAATTCTGTATAATGTTCTAAAGGAAATTCGGTATAACTTTACCGTGGAAATGCAGTATAAATTTTAGGTAAAATTCTGTAAATAATTTTTTGAGGAAATTCTGTAAATAATTTTTTGAGGAAATTCTGTATAATTTTCTAATTGAAAATTTGTTTGCGTTTCTTAAGGAAATTCTCTACAATTTTGTGAGAAATTTCTGTATAATTTTCTGATGGAAATTCTGTATAGTATTCCCAAGAAAATTCTGTACAACCTTTTAAAGGAAATCCTATAGAACTCTCTATGGTTACATACATCTATATTCTCCAGAGGATCTTTCTCCAACAAATCAACAATACTAAAAACAATAAACATGAAACAAATTTATGTATGGTGATCCTAATATAGAAAATATATTCTATGCGGACTTTTATTTATAGTCTTTATTCACGTCCAATTACTAAAATAACTATTATCATCAATTAAATTGATTAAGCACACATGATTTTCGTTAGTTATTCCGAAATTGTAACAATTTATACACCTGAACCTGAATATTTGTAACAATTAAACACCTAAGAAAAACTTTTGAATTATTAAAAAAAAAAAATGTTTTCCTTGATATATCACAAGAAACAAAGTTAACCATTGAGCTGGCATAACGACAACGATAATGACCGCACGATATCAAATGAAACATATTAAATTTAAACACAATAAAAAGAAAAAAAAATTAAATAATTCTAAAAGCATAAATGCGTAACGCGAAACAATATATATATTAAATAGATATAGAAAATAGAAGAAGAACAATGACGCATTTACATATATATATACAAAATATATAAAATAGTATAATATGAATTTTAACATTAAAAAAAATATATGAAGGTAATTATATTTATTCGACAGAAAATAATTTTTAAGTCATTTATTTATTTATTTAAATATATATGTATTTATTGTAGCCATGAACTTGCGATCGTATACAATTGATATATAAAAATGAACTCATAAAAAAAAATTATTTCTATCTACATATTACCAAAAAAATAACGAACCAAAATGAAATGAAATGAAAAAAAAATATTTTAATTATTTTATATATATGCCATATAAAATAAATATATTTCCTTTTCAATTTTGTTATTTTTTTTTTTTATTTTTCGCAGCATTAACACACTAAATTAATGTTCAAAAAAAAAAATAATGTGTATAAATCAATAACCTTCAACTTCTTGAATTTAATTTTTTTTTTTTAATTCTTATACATATTTTTATATGTTCGTTCAATTCACACCGAGAGAGAGAGAGAGGTATGAAAAATCATATCACATTTTTTGAATGTTAAATAATATATTAAATATATATACTGAAATCAATTCAAAAAGTTTCTATATGTACAATATAACAATTAAAGTTATATATTTTTTTTTCTTCCCTGTATATCGAATTTCCATTATATACATATATATGAAATTTACAAAGAATAGAAAAACTATTAAATTCACATAATTAATTGAGTAGTAATTATATTTAAAACTAAATTAGTTTTTTTGCTTTACAATCGACAATCGGTTTTAGTGTCCGACAACAGCCTTATTCTGTTGTTGGTTTCTTAATTTGTTGCTTTTACGTTATTGGTAATTATTAGCCGGCATGGTTGGGAAAATATGCAACTTTGTGTGTGTGAAAATTCAGATTCGAAAATAACTGAAAAATACAAAGTATATTTTATGTATTAGAAGTATAGAATTCGAATCCACGACCCCACAAATTTTGAAAGAATTTTAGGTTGGCGTTCTTATCAACTACACCACAGAGTTCCATAGTAATTATTTTTACTTTTGTATAATTTGTAAAGATCACTTTAATTTTTTTTTTGTTATTCATAACGAAATTATTAAAGGTTTTTGAATTATTTAAACATATATAACATAAAGGAATAAACTTGAAAAGAATTATACTAAAATTTAAATATACATACCTATCATGCACGAAAATAGGAAGGCATAGGTGGACGTTCAACGTTAAGCTGTAATCTGATTTTCCTGGCCTTTTTACTAGTTTTTAGTAACTTGTTGGTATTTATTACATTTGTTATAAGAAACAATTTTTAACAGATAGTTGATAGAAAAAATACTTATATTGGTGTATGTTTCGTTCTGATGGAACAATGCGATGTAAACATTTAGCATGTGTAACAAATTATCAGGTCATAGCTACACAAAACTCGTGTTAACATATTGTACATAAATTTTCAATTTTCTTATATGTGAAAAGAGGTAAATATGTTTCGTATAACAAATGTAATAAATAAATATGTTAATATTATGTACTACTTACAATTAGTGTTTTCAGTGTTCTTTAAATAATAGAAATCAATTCGTAATTTTAGAAACATTATTTATAAACCAATTCCATTTTTCGAGTTGTTTTAACGAATTCGTCTATGACCGCTTTGTGGAATTGCGGCTTAGATTTTAAATATTTCAATATTCAAAATGAAAATTGAAGTAATAACTTAAAAGATAAAAAAAGCTAATAAAATATGATTTTAGTATAGGACGAGCGACGATAATTAATTATGAAACTAAAAAATAAAATACGTCTAACAATAAATGAATAAATGTAAATAGAATTTTTTATCCAACACTATATTTTTAATTTTGCATAAAAAAATCACATCATCTGTTTGAATGAATAGAATAGAAAGAATGAATTTGGAGGAGAAATGAAATAAATAATAATGTTGTTCAAATAAAATTTGAACAATACCGGCCCATATATCGCGCTTATATACCTCCATATATTCGCATTTTCTGTGCTATATATGAAAGTATATATCAGCGACACTACGATGATTGTTCAAGCAATTCATTTAACACAAATTATAGTACATAGTAGATTAGTAGACGAAAGACGACACAGTGAAAGGGGAATTGTTGACGATTTTTTTTTATGCTGAATGCGAGTGTAGTACATAATGAAACCAAATATAAATATAAACAGTCAGGCAGTCAAGCACGCATATAGAAGTGTTGTTCAAGCAAATTTATGAACATCGGCACAGTATATATAAATACATATGATTTGGTATTTTAAATGTATTTAGTCCGTCTTCTATTTTTAATTCTAATGGTTTAAAGGAGAATTTTTACATATTATATTGTTCATTGTGTTTCTTGAACATCAGAGTATTCAATTGTATATTCTCAAATATTTGCTATATATCTATACAGTATGCCGAGAAAATGCATGTTCACTTTTAATATTTTTATTGAATGGATGAATTAATAATTTAATTAAAATGTTAGGATATTATAGATATTATTAGATATTATTAGGATGTTTTGGACGTTATTCTTGAGATTTCTAGGGCGTTCTAGAACACTTTGAACAATACTAGGAATCGTCCTTGCTATACAGTATGCCGAGAAAATGCATGTTCACTTTTAATATTTTTATTGAATGGATGAATTAATAATTTAATTAAAATGTTAGGATATTATAGATATTATTAGATATTATTAGGATGTTTTGGACGTTATTCTTGAGATTTCTAGGGCGTTCTAGAACACTTTGAACAATACTAGGAATCGTCCTTGATACCTATAATATATATTTATTTCATAATGTCATTCACATTATATGTATAATAAATAAATATAATTTATTAATCTAAACTTAATCCATATCAAGTATATAAACATACACTATAATATTTAAATATGTATTATGTGATATTAATTAGTTAATACACAAAAATATCTAATCAAAAAAGTTTTCCTATATAAAATATATGTATGCCGGTGTGCATATCCATTATATAAAACTGCAATTGCAAATCTATTAGTAAAAAGTTTTATCTATTATTTGTTTATATAATATGTGAATTTTAAATATTACAATATGAATGTAAAAACTTTAATCTTCTAAATGTATTTACATATAAATTTATTTGTGTCATTATCATTATATGCATCATCATCACTATATAAAGAAAATTTTACTATTCATATATAGTTCAAACAGTGTACATATATAGGAAAATTTTTAATTATCTCACTTTATATTTTTGAAATTATATTTATAATTAACATACATATATATACGATGAGAGGAAAAACATCGTGTGGTTTAGATATAAAATTCAAAAATTATATATATATGTATAATGTATATATATGATGAATAATACGATGAACATCTAATCCGTATTAAATTAAATTTTAAATAATTATTATTTTTAAATTAATTGAAAGCTATTATAATATAACTATATATATAAATATATTATATAGGAAAATTAATTTTATATTTTTTTTTGTTTTAGTTAGTATTCATTCATTCATTTATTCATTTAAATTAATTTTATCTCTCTATATATGTATGTATATATATTGCTGTATTAAACAAACGTATATATAAAGTATACATATATCAATGTGGTTTTAGCATTATAATTCAAATAATATATATATGTACAAACCAAATTTTATTTGAATAAAGTATATATGTAAATATATAGAAATAGAAAAGGTACGTACATCATCATCATCATCACATCTCGTTCTAAAATATATCTTTATCTATAGATTGAACATCCCGAAGATCAATAGCAAAATACAATAATAAAAAAAAAACAATAAAAACAACAACACAATTTTAATTAATTATATTATAACAATATAATTATTAAAACAATATTTTCAATTACACAATAAATTAACATATTATTCAGATTTATCAAAATGTCGCATATATACAGAATAATTTTGATTCTATTATCCTATATTTTTTATATACAGTAGACTTGCGACATAAAGAACCCTTGATTAAAATTCCCTCGAAATAGGAAAAGCTTCCAAATTTTGTATTACAACCTTTAAATGAGGAACGATAAATCAATCAAACTTCGATATAAGGAACGATTGGTGTATTTTATTCACTTATTGGTATTCGAATTAAATTATGTATTTGAAAGTATTTTAATGAAATTATGTTATATCTCATCTCTAACAATCACTCTAGCAATCACATATATGTATTGATTATTTTTATTGGCTGGGCATTTTTATATTCATTTTATATATACATAACTTTTATTTGGTTTGCGGTTTCAACCTAATAATATACTTGTTTTTCAAAATGATTGCTTAAATTGAGTATATGTCTATTGATTTTAACATCTTTACCGACGTTTGATCGATATATCTCTAGCTATAAAGCTGTTTTAACATTTTTACGGAACCCCCCTTATATATGGAAACTTCGAAATTGGGAACTACGCCCTGCAATAACTTGTTCCTAATATCGCGAGCCTACTGCATTTATAAATATGTATAAAATTAATGTTATATATATCTACAGTGTGTATATATAGTTTTATATATACAATAACGCGATGTATATTCGGAGTAAATAAATATAAAAATATTTTATATGATAAAATACCGAATTATATTTATACAGAACAGTTATGCTTTAATGACGATTGACGATGATACTGCGAAATGTTGATTCAAATGTGTTATATATTTCTATATATTTAAATAATGTATATGTTAATGTATGTTTTATACAATAAATTATACATTGTATAATTAAATAAATAATCACATTTGTTATATACATTGACTATATACATATATAACTATACATTTATACACAGGAGAAGTGTATTTATATATAAGTTAAAATTGGGATAATATAAAATTCTGATATAAAATTTCGGTATATATCAAAGAGATATACACAAAGATTAACCTTTTCATTTTCATTAATATATAACCATCATATATAGATATCAAAAATTTTTCACAGATGCTTTTATATTAATATATATACTATTAATTAAACATTGAATAATAAATATCGCAATATAGTTCATTCATATAATAATAATAATAATATTTCGCTTATCCATTTGATAATATATGAATTTTGAACAAATACCTCTGCCTACATATATTTTATAAAATGAACTAAAAGGCATAGATTAATGCTTTATATAAAAGTATTAGTTTATGTGGGTAAAGGTAGAAATATATATATACAAAACGTTTTGATTTTATACAATATATTATAAATACTGCAATATATATTTTTTATTCTATGCGTACTTCAATCATGTATATGTTTATATAAATATTTAATTATTTTTATTCAACAAATATAAATATACACTTTATTTGAGGTATATATTTTTTTTTCAAATTATTTAAACAATATGAGATTTGTATATTAAATAAATTCAATCAATGCAACGCATATATTTTGTGCATATGCATACAAATAATAATAATAATAATAATATATCGATTATTTGATAAACAATAAAAATAAATTAACAAATAATAATATGCCTATATTATCATATACATATACCAAATGTAAATTCATTGCATATATAGTGTTTGTGTTAGGTATATTTTGCATATATACACGTATAATAGAAATAAAAATAATATGAATAATATGGTATATAGTTTGAAGTTGTAATCGCAAATTCATCGTAATCGCAAAGAATGCAGGTGGTAATTTGAGAGATTCATTACTATTTGAGTCGAATTATGTGCAGTGATAATTCATTTTTAAATGATACAATATCGATACACAAAATTTCATTATTCGAGTATTATTATTAATTAAAAAATAGATTTCTATATCTATTAAAATTTACCATTAAACTATATAGATTTATATAAATATTTATTTTGTATACATCCTATAGTAATACCTTTACCTATGTACATATAAAAATACTCGACGTGTATGATTGATATATAAAAAAATATTGATATAAGAAAAATTTCTCCCATTCGTTCTATATATTATTCAATTTCGTTTAATTTCGAATTATAATTTTATATAAAATGTTCTCGTACAAAACGAAGCTTTTTTTAAATAAAACAAAAGTCAATTGAAAAAAAAGAAAAATGAATCGAAATAAGAAGATTAGAAAATTACATCTGTTGAATAATTTAATAGAATATCGTCCATATACCTATATTTAATTCTATACATCGGGTTATTTTTCTTCGAAGTACAGCATTTCATATATACGATATATAAATGATGATTTATTGATCTTTGCATTTATACACACTTTCATGTATACATCATACATCTTTATATATATATAAAAAAAAATAATAAACCTTATATATAAATATAAAGACCATATATAAATATAACATATATCATATATATATATATGAATATGAACATCGTATTTATTCTGTATTATATAACATTAATTTTATACAATATTTATCTACCGGACATTATTAATTTGAAGTTCATTGATGTAGAAATTTTTCATATATATAGTAACATATTTTATATATATATAAGCTTTAACATAACATATTCATTTGTAATTATAAAATATATGTATTTATATACACCGCAGTTAAACTAACGAATATCTCATATATGATGCTTTTTGCAAAATTTACTTTTCATATAATACTTTTACTAACTTTATATAATAACATATATAAAGACATACTAAATCGAATTTTAATCCTTCACATTTATTACTATATCTATATACCATAGTTTAGTAATAAAAGTTTTAACAACATACATATATAAATGTGAATAATGATACATATTTAAATAAAAAATTGTATTAAAATAATATAGAGTTCGGTGGGGTAAGAATTAAATTGGTTTCAGATTATTTATATATATATATATATACATAGATTTATATTGATATACACACATTTTATAGTGTAAAGGTTGCACATGAAAGGAGCAAAATTAAATTAATACCCATATATAATATATATTTCTACAGATTCGGTATTCTATTGAGGAATATTCGCATATACATATTATATATGCTTTACAGTTTAAATTAAGTGACCACAATATATATAAAAAAATCTAGGTTACTTGAAAAATGTGAAAAATATTCTTCAATCGGTTATCTTCAGAAATTAAATAAAAATTGGATAAACGTGATTGAAAATGGTTCCACCAAAGTGCTCAGCACATCCAGCTAATAATCTGAAACTTATCAAATCGTTAAGCCTATCCTTCATCTATAACATACTAAAATTTTAAGTCTCTAGCATTACGATATGCTTCACCAATTCCATTTTTCCTCATCCTCTTTTCCTCATTTGGGAAAATTCATTTTTCTTGCAAAGAAAAGGCAAAAAAAAGAAATCCAAAAAGTTAATAATATTTAGCGAGTAAAAAACCCCAGGGTGTAGGGTTCTTCCTTAAAGGTTAAAGCTTCTTCCTTGGTTAATCCCTTTAATAAAAACACATAACACTAAGAATATGCAGCATTGCATCACAATATAACTTTTATTTTTTACCGATTATTTATATACACTTTACATACTAGTTATTATGACAACCACAAGAACAGCACTGATTAATATAATAATAAAATATATATAAAATAAATTCATTAGCAAAAGGCCGTTACAACCCGAATAACTTATAATAAATAAATATATTAGTTATTTTATAAAACATAAGGCCGTCACAAATACAAATATTTCATTTTATTATCTTTTTCATCCAAAATATCGATTTTATTAAATATTTTTAAGGGAATTCTCATTACGACTCATAAAAATGGGTTATTTGGAAATACCCGCGGAATTTCAAAACTAAAAACGAATATCCATAAAATGTCATAAGTACGGTAAAATTATCTTTTGGTATAAGAAAGTGATGTTGCTTGAAGATGTTATTGAGATAATATTTATCTTTAAGTAAATATTTATTGATAGATTAACAAAGATCCTTAAAATATATAATATTATCGAAATAATTTAAATTTCTAATTACTATTTTGTTATAATGTTACATTATATGTATAAGCATAATTATATGGTAAAGTGTTTCTATTATACATATGTATATATTGAAATACCAAAAAATACAAAATAATGTTTATAGAAAAAGCAACAATTTGAGTGTTCTTATATACATATATTACAAACAATATATGTTTTATATATAAAATATCAGCATCACTTGAATTAAACAAATTAAAAAGCTCATAATAACATAATAATATATGCATGTAATGTTCTACTTAAATTATATTCTCTAATATAAGATTACAACAATTGAAAATGCATAACATTAAATGATATACTCTATCTATATATAGAATTATATATATACATTTACAAATTAAATAGGTTTATGTAATGTTAATTTATTTAACATAATATGCATATGTCTATATATTATTTATGTAAAGTGTAATTGTATGTAATGCAAATAATACTATATAAATACATATTTAAAGCGATGTATATATATGATATATTAAAATAGAAAATGTAATCATCTTAATTCACATACCAACCAAATATATAATACAATTTCAACTAGGAATAACTGATATACCTGTTTACTTGATGAATGAATTTATATGGTAAAGAACTGAAATGTATTATACTAAATATTTGATATTGATATAATAATAATAATAACAATACTAATAAATGTAATGTACAATTTATGTTTTATTCTCTATACATATATATATATATTTATGTATATATTTATTTGATTCAAGGTGTATAAAAATGAAAACTATATGCAGTATTTTTACGCCATACTATTAAGGTATAGAAGAAAAAGAAGAAAAATAAGAAAATTCTTTATATATACATATATAAAATTGCATTTTGTATTATTTTATTATATAAATTAACCTAATTTAACACAAGCATCGAAGAAGGAGTTTATTATATATATACAATAAAGCATTACAATATAATATAACAAAAACTCTATATATAAAGGTACTATATATGCTGTATAGAATAATGTGCATATTGTTGATATAAAATATTTTATGCATATATGAAAATTTTGTATTTATGCAATGTGAAAAACTTTCTTTGATTGTTCTGGGAGTTTTACACTTATATATATATAAATAATAATCGTCATCAAATATAAAGACTAAACTTTAAATGAATTTTTTTCATGATATAATTGGTCTGTTTTACTTAAATTAATGAATTGAGAATGGCAAATGCAGAAAATAGAAACAGAAAAGAATTTTGTATGATTTTCTATTAATAGAAATGTTTATAATTAAGGAAATTCATCACACAAAAGGATTTTAAATGATTTTCTATTAATAGAAATGTTTATAATTAAGGAAATTCATCACACAAAAGGATTTTAAATGATTTTATATCAATGTTTAGGATGTTAATGATTTTCTATTATTATAGACATTTCTCACCTGAAGAAAATTCATTCGGATTAGAATTTTCAATGATTTTCCATTATTAAAAATATTTCTGTTCAAGAAAATCATTCAGTAAATCGGAATTTTGAATGATTATTAATATAAAATCATAAGGTTTATTAATTTTCAACTGAAAAAATTTATTTAGAAGTAGAATATCTATGACATTATATTAATAGAAAGGTTTTAGGTGATAAAAATTCATTCAGAAGTGGATCTTGAATGATTTTCTATCAATGGATTTTCTATTATTAGATTTTTTATGAATTTTTTTGAATACATTTCTTTTAGTAGATTAATTTTTCTATTCAAGAATATTCGTTCAGAATAGGATTTTGAATGATTTTCGATTTATACGAAATTTTCTATACTTAAGCAAATTTATTCAGAATGCAAAATTATCTTTTGAAATCAATTTATAATAAAAATCTAATGCATACATTTTCATTACAGCCAAACAAATGTTCTATTTTCTAAAAAAAATTTAATATATAATACTAAAAAAAAATTATATATTAAACCGTTTTGAATGTATATGTATATAACATTTTTGGCGGCCTATAGTCCTAAATTTATGACCCTTTAAATATGAAAAATATTATAGGTGGTATAAAGATATACTTATTATAAATGTATATGTATAATAAGGTAAATGTATATATAAGGAAACAATACAACTAATTAATTTAAAATCTTGAAAACTTGGTAGATGTTTATAATATACATAAAACATATGAATTTGATGATGCAATGAGGTGATGTGGCGCATATATGCATCTCTATATATATGTACACATGTATGTGGATAGGTAAAGTTTAATATAAAATGATGTTATTTTAAAATAATTATATACGTAGGAATATATTATATATACCTGTAAATGTATAATATTTGTGGAATATTTATAGAAAACTTTGTTATATTCGTCGTTACACATCCTCATGTATACATGTACATAATATATGGGAAGATTTTTACATTGAGCATAGTATTTGAAAAAAAACGTATATATAAATGTAGAAAAAGAAATTATTTTACAATTTTATATGTTGAATCAAAATAAAGTTTATGTTTTTTGTTTTTTTAATTTTATAAAATTACATATTTATATATAACTAAATTATTTACATTATATGAATTCATGGTGGAATATATATATAATATAAGAGTAATATAGTAAAACATGATATATAATTTTTATGTATCTTTCTTTATTTCGAATTGGTATATATATATATAAAGAGAGATCTACTAATAATATAAATATGTAATTTTCTAATGAATAAAAATGTATCATACATTTTATATCGTATGTGTAAATGTGTCTATATAAAATAAATACGTATACGTAGTAAGGATGTAAAATAAAAGCTCATTAAAACTTTTCGTTTCGTTTACCTATTTATATTTCATCTTATTAGTGTATTATTACTATTATTTTTTTTTTGTAACATTGTGATATTTACTTTATAAAAATATAGAATGTTATTTGTTATTTATTTTTTTTTTTTTCCTAATTGTAGAAAATTATATACAGAAAGTACAGCTTATTTTAATGTCTATTCATTTTTATATATACATACTATAGATAAAGAAATGGAAAAAATTCAAATAAATACATGAATAGGTCAAGAATATATGTATGTATATATTTATGGGAAAATTAATACTTCAGAAAAAATTGGTACCGGGTATACTTTCAATAAACACATTCTGTTTAAATAAATTATAAAATGCTTTTATGAACTACAAAAAAATAAAAGAATTTTGTATAGTAAATTTTTACTATTATTATCCATATTTCCTTATTATTATCTATATGTTTTAAAGTTAAACAAAATCAGATAATTTTCCAGAAGTTCAATAAAGTTTTTCTCTCATTTTTATTGAATCACCCAATTTATAATACACATTTTAATCATCATCATCATTGTCATCAAATAATCAAATATTTATAAAATTCACAATGAAAATGATTAGCATGTGATCATATATTATTATAAATTTATATATTCAATGAATTGATGTAAAATTGATAAAGGTTTTCATTTGATTTATTAGCAAATATGGTATATATACAAAATATTTAAGTATATATTTTCAAGAAGAAAATAAACACAACATAAATTTTGTGTATATGGCAAAAAAAACGAAAAAAAGGTGAAAATATATATACAAATATTATATTTGTTATAAATGTATATAAAAAAAAATATTCGTAATTCCGCTTCAATGGGATTTTCTTTTCTTTCATTGCAAAAAGATTTTCTTTTTCATGTATATATATATATATATAACAATTTTTTTTTGTTATATTTCGTTCCTTTTGTTAATACATTTCACCTTATACTATATATATTTGGTTGTGGAGTCAAAAAAGAAAATATATTTATTTTATATTTTGTGTGATAATGAGATTTTATTTTTACTGATATTTTTTTTTTTCATTCACCAAAAAGAAAAAAAAAGCTAAACATTTTGTTGAAACCTTTTTCTTTCATTGTTTTTTTGTTTTTTCCATTTTTACATCAAAAACTGTATGCGAACTATACATCTTTATTATATATGCTTCTTATGATTATTGTATATATTATTTTGTTTGATAAAAAGTCAAAAATAATATGTATATAAAATGTATTTTGTTGTTTTCTTTTTTGGTGATATTATAAAAGTTTGATGAGTTGTTATTTATATAAATCAAAACAAGAAGATCTTTATATATGTTTGGCTATATACGTTTATTGTCATGTTAAATAATCATCTTTACTGTATATTATTTTTATTTATAGTATGTATTTAAGATTATTTATTTTTGTTTTTGTTTTTATATTAAAGTTTATCATTTAATTTTTAAATATAGGAAAAATCTTTCAAGGAATATATACAAAAATAATGGATATTTACGATCTGATTCAGACTGATCCAGAAATATCATTACCAATCACTTTTCGTTTTGGCAAAATATAAAATATATAACACAAAGGTTTCGATTTTTAAAAGTAAATGAAATCCTTCTAACTTTTGAAATCGCATTGATATAAAATTGTTTTCTAATTTTGTTATTCATTCCGATTAAGGTATATAATTTATATATAAAAAATCATTTTGCATCGCAATTATTGGTTTTAAAATGCGAAAATTTATTAAATTAAATTTTCACCGATATATGATAATACAATTGCGTACATAGCAATTTATAAATCTTATAAAATAGTCAAAATTGATTATTGTAATTTAGATAATTTAAAAAAAATAACAATCAATTTATTTAATTTTCTATTATACAACAAATAAAGCTTTTTTTATATATAGACTATTTTTTTTTATCTTATATGAATATTTATATATAAACAGTTTTAAGCAGGTGATTATGGAGTCATGGATGTATGAAGTCAAGGTTGTGGAGTCAATTTTATATTAATTTTCCATTGACTCCGCGATTGCAGTTTCGAAAAAATTGACCACTTTTGCAATATTCTGAAAGTTTATAGAAAAATAGTTTGATATTTCGAGAACCGGATGAACATTTGAAAATTCAGTTGTACGCTGGATCTGCCTTTATTTTTTTGTTTGAGAAAGGAGCAAGTCGTCATCACTTATATAGAAAGGGGTTATTTGTTATATACAGACATATGTATGTTTAAAATTTTATAATATTTCTGAAATTTTCCTAAATTTCCTGAAATTTAAATTACTTACAAGAATCAAGAATCTTAGCCGTTTCTTAATCCATTTTGATTGTAGATACATGCTTAAAATGGTGGATGTTTTTATAATAGAATAATAATTAATATAAAGGCAATTTAAAACTGCATGAACTAAGTGCATTGTTTATCAATCCAATTGTGATAATAAATGGCGGATAGTCAAGAAGTCATTCCAAATATCATCGCGACTCCTTGACTTTCACTCAATATACAACCCTGTAATCCTATAAAATGTTATGCAATACAAAAATGAAATGTTTCTATATGGTAAATGGAAAAATATTCATTTTAAATTTTTGATTTTACTTAAAAGAAAAATTACTTATATTATTTTCTATATATATATATATATCAAAATGTTCTTAAAAGTGTGCTATTTATCTCTTTATATATATATATATATATGTATATGCAAAATCCATATACAATCCTCATCGCACTTCTATATGCCATCATCAAAACAAAGATGATTTCTTATTCACTTATACTCTTATAAGCTCTTATAATATACGCGTGGTGTGGTATATTGATGATATTTCTTATTGTTCCTGACAACAATTCTAAGGTATACATTTTTTTTTATGCATATATAAACAACACTCGTATAGAAAAAAAAAATGAAAAAAGCAAAACAAATATATATATAAAATGTAAATGTTATATATAACTTGATTTTGAACAATACTTGAGAATATATAAATATTATATTTTTTAATATAAATTCATATGTATATACGTAAAGGTATATAGAAATATTTTATATATGGATCAAAAAAAAAGTGTTAAATTTAACAGAAATTTATTGTTCTTTGGTAAAATTGAATATATACATATTTTAAAAGGATATATATTATATATAAAATATTCATGTATATTGAATATATACATACATATTATATTTATATAGGAATAATAACTACTTTGTATTTATGATTTTAATACATTTATTACAAATATTTAATTATTACTGAATTATTCGTACAAAATACCGCCTTTTTATATCTGTTTTTCATTGATTTCAAAAATACTTTGATTAATTTAAATTTGAAATACTATTACTTTAATTAATTTTAATTATCTAAGTGTAGAGTTATTTATAATTATGTTCTAAGTATAAAATAAATTGATCCCCACACTCGTCCATCCTGACGTCATCAGCCCCTGCTGATCTTTAGCATTTCTACGCCCAACATTCTCCTTGCATAAATCATTAATTCCATTTCCGACCAATCTGCCATATTCATTGCGATGTCTTCTAATTCTTCTATCCAATTCTCAATTTTGATTGAATCTTGTCCTTTATAAATGTCTATCATGTTTTCCAAATCTCGAAATGTTACCATAAATTTTGCCTTTTCCGGTTTATTATTGTTATCCAAAATCAGTTCTTCGTTTGATATATTATTCATTTCATTTTGTACAATACGTTCTTTTAATACTGGTTTTGTACCCACTGTATTCTGCCCTATCTGCTCTAATACCTTTTTCAATTCTAAAATACTCATATTATTTATTTCTTCTGGTTGAAAGTTATCCATTTTTATTTATACAATATACAATTCACAATCATATACATACGCACAATACTTCACTATACAATACACTTCACAATATTCACTTCACATATACTTTTTTAATCACTTATACTTTTTTAATTTATTTGTTTTTTGGTTGAGCCCCCATATAGGAATAATAACTACTTTGTATTTATGATTTTAATACATTTATTACAAATATTTAATTATTACTGAATTATTCGTACAAAATACCGCCTTTTTATATCTGTTTTTCATTGATTTCAAAAATACTTTGATTAATTTAAATTTGAAATACTATTACTTTAATTAATTTTAATTATCTAAGTGTAGAGTTATTTATAATTATGTTCTAAGTATAAAATAAATTGATCCCCACATTTATATATACTATTGTTCGAGTGCATTTTATAAATCCTCCTATTTTTTATTTTATGTTATATCCAAATGTTTGATGTAATCTATTAAATTTAATATTCTCTTAAAAATATTTCATATATATAATTAAATTATATCATTCGTTTCTATATATATATACATATTTGAATTCACCATATAGAATTCTAAATATACTAGATATAAAATGCTTTCATCTTTACATAAATATAAAACAAAAAGCACTAAATAACCCAAAAAGACAAAAAGGTCAAATATATATGTCGCAAATCTATATATAAATATGATATTATTGCCACTCGATATACGATCGTATATAGTGATGAGTAAATAAATATTTAATCTATTATACCAATATATGTGTTATATGGTTTCATGTTATATTTCATCATCATCACAATTAAACTTTAAATTTGATATATTATTAAAAACAATATAAAAGTAGATATAATAATATAGTAGAATGTCATACAGGTAAATAATGTATTTAACACATGTTATAAAATATAATTAAATAGCTGTATATATCTTCTATATATATATAGATACATATTTAATAGATGTGACGTTCATATAAATCGTGATCTAAAAAGATTATGTTACCCTCGCAATTTATTTATTATATAAATACTTTTATGAGTGAGTGGGAATTTTATTTAACACACATAGAAATTTCTATACCCATATAATATACAAAATATAAAACAATTTCTACATAAACGATGAGTTTATATAGAGAGATTTAATTAAATTTGGCTTAATATATCTGTATAATAGTCGCATATACGTTTAGAATTTAGATTAAATATATATAATGGATTGAAAATCAAATGATATAAAAAAAATATGATCTATACTCGAAATAAACAAACAATAATTAGATTATTAATTAAAAGAAAAACTCTATTTTATATTTTATAAATATGTATATATTTTTTGTTCAATTTATATTGTTATAATTAAATGTCAATTGAAAAAAATGTTCTATATATATAAATAATGAAATTAAAACGCATATGTACCATAATAAAATATTTTTTAATATATTCACACCAATGCGGTGATTTTTTTCCGTTGTTTTTTTTTTAATATCAAAATGTCAAATAAATTAATAGATAAAAGAATAAAATAAATAATAACGATGAAAGGAAAGTGGTAATTAAAAATCAATAATATAATAATTAATGTTTCATTTATTTATATTTTTTTTTATTGCTTAACACACAGAAAAAAAATAGTGACCGATCAAATAAAAAAAAAACTAATTTAATTAATAATTAAAATATATTTTAAATATTATTTTTAATGTACTCCGCTTTCGGTTGAATAATTTCTTTATATATATAGTATACATAATATCGATTCGTTTTGTTTTCCGATAATATTTCCATTAAATAACTAGTCTATAATTTAATTTTTTTTTTATTTAACTATATATTGAATTATTTTTATATATTATATATCAAATATTCGTTTCGTTTTTTTTTTTAATTTAACAATATCATGTTTGAATATTGTATATATGCGATATCTGATACAATATAAAAAGGAAGTAAAGGATTTTTATAGGTTTCTAATAGTAATTATCACCTTTAACAAAAAAAACCAAAAAAAAAAAACATAAATATATATCGGGAATATAAAATTTTTATTATATAACGCAATACTTTAACGATATATTATATATAAATTAAATATACATTATAGAGTTATATAATCGTACAGTCAGAGTTTATATGCAGTTTTAATAATATACATATATTATATATATAACATTTATATAACCCTTTTCTTTTTTTATAATGTTTTTTATACTACCATATATAAAAAATTTCGTATATATCCAATATAAAATTGATCTATCAAATTACATCGTATTTCCTGTGAATGCATTTTTTATTTTAAAAATAAAAAGCAATTTTTTTTATATATATAACTTAAATACTTATTTAGTTTTTTATTTTTATTTTTATATTTTATACACAAAATAGCATTTAAAATATTTACATTTAAATGTGTATATATTTGTAAAATAAAACTTATTACAGTAAAATTATATATATATATATATAGTATAAGAAATTGTGTTTCTTAAAAACACAAAAAAAAACAGAATAGATATAAAATTTATAACAATTTATAAACAAACTGCATTCATAGATGTAAATTTGACTAAAAAAGAAAAATGCAAAACAAAATTAATATCTATCTATATAAAGAATATTGCAATTGCAAACGAAAACGATTATTAATAATAATTTATTCAAACAAAACAAACAAAATAAATAAAAAACAACTTTAAAATAAACTTTTTTTTTTTAAATTGCACATTTTTTATAAATATATATGTAAATTATTCTTTATTGTATAATAAACATACATTACGTACGTACGTACGTCTAACAAGAATGAAATAATAATTTTTTGTTTTAATTTTCATAAACATATATATACATTAGTTTTTATGTTTGTTTATCCAAAATGCAACACAGTTTTGTTCAACATAATACAAAGATTTAAAGACGACGTTTCCAAAAGGACGTATTTAAAAAAAATTTAACGTATTCTTAAATATATATTCTTATTATATTATATATATTCTTATTATATATATTCTTAAAAGTATATATAACATTATTTATTTAACTAAATAACATATAAAAGCTATATAGCAAAAAATAAAATTTGTATGTATTTTATCTCAACATCAGGATTTATTCAATTCCGATTGAACAATAGTTCAGTTTTTAATAGTCCATTCTAAATAAACTCGCATTGTTTTTGAATTCATTTTTTTATATAGCAATTTTTTTAAAGTTATAGAAAATACAAACATTTCATTTAGGAATTCAATATGCAAAATGCATTTACTACAATTATAGTACAATTGAACAAAATCAGTGTTGGGTTTTAAGTATATAATTAAGAAAATTAAAAATGGCATGAAATCGTGCAATGGACAAAATTTATGATTTCCTTTTCTTATATTATACCAAAGGATGAAAAAAATAATCATATAATCATTTTGCTTATCTGCTTATTTTGCTAATTGCTAAGCTTATTATCATTCAAATGATAATATTTTTCCTGTATACTGCTTTTTCGGCACGGAAATCTTTATCAAAAAGGAAAAAATTCGAAGGATTTAATCTCAAAATTTATCTATAGAATTACATATAAAATTTCAACTTACTTCAATTTGGAAAATATCTCTCTGTTGAGTATATATAATTTATTTAAAATGTAATGGATATTATACGATATTATATATATATAGCAGGAAAATAGTTATAAAATAAGTTTTTTTTTTTTTTAAAACAACAAATAGAAAAAAAAATAATAAATAAATACACATCTTCTTTTATATCATATATTTTTGGAATGTATATAGAATATATATGAATGAGACATTTTATAAAAATATATATATGATGCTTTATATACTTATATGCTTATAAATACAAATTGTAAAGTTTATTATTATTGAATTTGTTGTTAATGGAAAAAAATGTAATGTATAAATTGAAAGTATATTAATTTTTATTTCTATATAACATACATTTTTTTTTAAATAAAATGGAAAATTAAATTTTCTTCAATTATCAATGTTTATAATTTTTTAATTAATAAATGAATGATATATACTTTTTATTTATATACATATAATATTTCAAATATTTGATTTATTTATATATGAACATTGAACATATTTGAAAACAATTCCATTATTTGATATTGGTAGAAATGCGATATATTTTTTTTGCAATTACTAATTAATTGTAGAATATTTCATTAAAAATGTTTATAATTAAAGGATGAATTTATATGGTACAGGATGTGCATTTATGCAGTTGATAAAAATGCCAACCTAAAATTCGTGCAAAAATTTAGGGATAGTGAGTTTGAATCCCACTGAAAATATTAAAATAAAAGTTTTGTGTTTTGCGCTTATTTTCCGAAATTTGAATTTTCATAGAGAGCTGCATTTGCGTTTTCCCACATGCGTAGGTCGTACGGCTCATTACACAAATCGTAAACGCAACAAATTGAGAAGACACTAAAACCGATCATCGGTTGTAAAGCAAAAATGTATTATTATAATGTTAACTGTTTTTAATATTATTTCTATATACGTTTTCAAAACAATAAGTGATTTTAGATGTTAAATATTTTTAATAAATAAATGAATAGAAAAGCACATTCAACACATTTCTTGGAAACTTCAATTTCAATAAGAAATGGATAATATATTACTCAATTCCTTTAAAATAATGTTTAAAACAACAGTGACACATTGAGTTATCAAAGAAAAATGTTACAGAAACTATTTATATAAGAAAAAACCAATGACTGGAATGGACATTCATGTTCATGAAAATTGCAAATTTACCTACATAGAGAAAGAATATATTTCATGGAAATATAATATTTTCCTATTTTACAAACAATTTAATATATAGCTATAATTTTGTTTCTTCCATATATAATATAATCTATTTTAATTTGATGTGTACTCGAAAATATGAACAAAATATACACACATATTTTTCAGTCAGGAGCAGCTTTCATTATTATATTTATAAATATATATATATTGAAAATGAAATATAATTATTTATATTTTCCAAGAATTTAAAATGAATTTAAAAAAAAATATTTTGCAATCAATTTATAATATATATATAATAAAAAAAAACACGACATTGCGACATCTTATATATATATATATATATATATATATATATAGTATATAATCCTATTTATATTTTATTAAAAACAAAAAAAAAATTGAATATAAAATATAATTATGCAAAAACAATAAATAATAAAGAAAGTCAATTTAAATTAAAATCATAAATAAAAAAAAGTATATGGAAAAAAACTTTGCGCATCAAATATAATATTTATATTGATTATGAAAATTTATTTATATTGTGTACATAAATACAAAAAAAAATTATAGGTTATATTAACTTTTTTTTTGTTTTTTTTGCTTCTTCTTATATTCCTTTAAATATTGATACATATTTTTTTCTTTTTTCTATATATTATATATATATATATATATATATATTTTATACAATGTGAATATTTAAAATTATGCGATATAAAATATATATATAGATTTAGGAAATATATACCACCACCTTGAATATTTTCCAAATATCTTAATATAACCTTCTTTTATATATAAATTTATTTTAATATATTTAGAAAATTATAAATAAATAAATAAATATGTAAGATAAAAAATGTTATTTATATATTCTTATATACGTGTGTTTATCTTATCTTCATTATGTATAAATATATTTAGACAAAATCATCTATATTAATACGTATATATAAAATTGGATATCATCATGAATTATTTGATATTTTCGCGCCCCTTTGGGTTTAAATCAAACAACATGCATTATTCAGGAGTTTTTATTACAAATTGAAACAAAATCAGAAACTGCAACAATGAACACATTTATGAATTTATTTAAAGGAGTATAATTCGGGACTTTAGATGGTGAAAACATTCCAAATTTCCCAATTTCAATTCTCAAACTTATAATAAGAAATTGATTATATAAAAAAATGAATAATATAGAAAAATCTATACCATACAACAATTAAGTCAATTGCTTCTATAAAGTACAAATAAATTATATTAGCCGTTTATTTTTATTCCCAAATGATATTATATATAAAAAAAAAATAAATAAATAGAATTTATAAAATATTTAAAGCGTTTTTTTTCTTTTTCTTTTATTTTATTTTACTTTCATTATAAAGTGTATTGAGAAAAATTATAAATAAAAAAAAAAATATTTATTATTAGTTATTTTTCATGGGGAATTTTTTCTTGGTTCTGTTATATTTATTTTTGTGTCACTTGTGCGATTAAATTTAATGTTTGCATTGTGCCTTATGTTCCTTTCATATAATATTTACAAAACGCACAGAGCGGCAAACACAGAGATATACAAATATCATAAAATATTTTATTACTTACATATATATATATATTTATGTTTAATATATTTACGCATGCATATAACAATATATAATTGATGCGGTAAAAAAGAGGAAAAAAAAATTTGTCATATTTTGTATATGAAATGTACAATATATTAAATAAAAACAGCATACCAACATCTTTTTCTTAATAAAATATACTATAACCAAAAAACCAACCCCCTTTTCTTATAATATTATTATATACTTTTCTAACGCAATGTCACCGCATAAATAAATTCATTTTTAAATATATTGAAAATGGCAACAAAAAACAATTTTTAATAAATTTAATAATTTAAAATATGCATATATAGCGTTTTTTTTCCTCTTCTTCATCTTGTATATTATTAAATATTTATTTGTAATGAATAAAAAATATATTCTACGAATACAAAAAGAACAAAAAAAAAAAAAAAGAAGTAAAATCTGCCTTCATGATTTATAAATGAATAAAATTGAATTATTTTGTTTTTTTTCCCCTTCTATTATCCTCGCATATTTTTTATATTTATTAAAAAATATTTTTGCTAAATATTTCACAATATAGTAAAATTATTTATTTATAATAACAAAAATTTTACTTAAAAAAATTGGAATAAATAGAAAACAAAAAACCAATATGGACAAAGAGAATTTGTACATAGCAATCGCGCGTGAACATATAGATATGTTCGCATAAATCATGGGTGGATATGAGAAATTGTTGCCCAGATTGAATTTTATGAAAGGCAAATGTCTAATTAACTGATTTATAAAAAACAAAATTTGGTTATGCATTGAACTAAAATTACTGGAAAATCGAATTTTCTAAATTTTTTATTTGTTTCATTGTGGTTTTTCCTAAATTTTCCTCATAAAATAAAAATTTACAATAAATTGTTAATATTCACAGAAGAAAAGTTGATAATCACCCCAATTGTTCAAAAGATATAGCCGATTTTCCATTCGAGTTCAGTGAATATCAAAGAATTTCACCTAATTGAACGAAATTTATCTTCAGTACATCAAAAATGGAACAAATTGTACACTTTTGGTAATCTGGCATATCAAATTTCGTCTTCACCTCTGGTTTGAACATACAAAACTCGACGTGACTATTCAATGAATATCTTATTAATATTCAGGATATATTTTATATATAGTAGTTTGAATATATATCAAATATATATTCTGCATAGAAAAATATGTAAATGATTTAAAAAAATTTCATATACAAATGTATTTCTAACCAAACTTTGATGGTAGGGATTTAAATATAAAAAAAAACATATTCAACATTTACTAAAATTGATGCGAATTCTATGGATTTCTTTCTGTCGATTGTAATAAATCTATGTATGCGAGTATAATATAAATAAATACAAAACGCAATTATGATCTGATTCGCAATATGTGACAATATGAAAAGTAATATTATAATAATATAATAAATACAAAAACATATATGAATATTGTTTGTTTATTTAAAACAAAAAAAAAATAAATAAATAAATATTCACATCCATTTCCTTTCACATTAAAATGACAACATTTCAAGTTCTATTTAGTCTATGCATCATATCATATACATATAGTTTTTATAATTTGAGGAAATACACAAAAATGTATATGTATTTTTGCATCGATGTGTAAATATGCAAATTAATCTTGATGTACATATTTCTATCAATTTATTTTTTGTTAATTCGTTAGAAATATACAATTGTAAAAAAATGTAAATATAGAATATTTTTTTATATACCATAGATAGGCAAAAAATAAAATGTATTACAAGGATTATCAAATTATTCAAATATTCAAAATGAATATAAAAACTAAAAAAAATTATTACAATTTTTTTTTTTTATTTTTGTCATATATTTATTTTTTCAAAAATATATTCAAAATTTTTACTATTGTATTTTATTATTTGTGTACGATAAAATTGTATAGTAATGTTACATCACAATAATATATTCAATAAATTTTATCTATATACGACGATTATACAACGAAAAATTTTATATATTCGTCCTTTATAATACCTATAAATATTCCGTGTATGTGCATGCGATGTGTACTATATGTATATATGAAAATGAATATATAAATTACAATATGGAAAATTGAAAAGCTTATATTATTATTTAAAATTTAGTACATATATAGAGGAATGAATGTATATTGTGCATACTATACACAGTATATACATATCAGCAGTAAGTATATTTAAAAATCACAGAATTCACTAAATTTATATGATATGACGATGATTGGAGTGCACAACGTTTCAAGCAACAGGGGAATGTATATATGTATATATATATATAGTATATATATAAATCTCTAAACAAGCTGAACGTATTCAAATTGATATAGAAAAATGTATATATAGGTGTAGTATTATAATATATACGATTTTTTTTTATATATGATTCTCCCAGCAGAATATATCTATCCAACCAAATATATATATATAAATATATTTGAAAAGGCAAAAAAAAAGAAAAGAAAAATTGAAAATAAATTTGCATTTGACATTTGACTTTTCTTTTTCTTTTTTTTTTATTTTTGTAAAATACAATATTTTTGTATCGCACACGTTATATTTATATTCATTCATATATAGATTATTTTTAGTTAGGGTTGACATTGCAGCCACATACATATATAAGATCTCTCATTTAATAAAAAAATAAAATAATATCTATTCAATCACTCAATTTTCAAAAAAAAAACTTATATGAAAAGTATCTAAATTTGTGAAAATATTTCGCATAAAACTTCTTTTTTTTTTATTTTAAAGTATTTTCAAAGATAAATGAAGATATATCTATTATTGTGCATCCAAAAGAATTGAATTTTATTTTACGATTTAAGAATTTTTATTTATTTAGAAAATGAATAGACATACATAGAAAATTTGTTGAATATCTAAAGTAATATATCTATAAATGAATGTTCTTTATGGAATATAAGTTGATTTCTTATTTGGGATTCATCCGAATTGCTTATCTGATTAATAAGAGAAATTTATATCTTAAACAACTGTACAATAATGTAATAATTAGCCTGTTCCATCAAAAAGAAATCGATTGTAACTACCCAGATTATTAATTCATTTCAAATAAACGTTTTTATTGTTTTTATTTGTACTTTGACCTTATGTTGGCCTTTGACTGTGCGCTGTATAGAAAAGGTTTAAATTAAAGTTAAAAAAAAGATCAAATATAGAATTATATATAGAACTAATTCAAGAAACAAATTTTACCGTTCGTAAATTCCAATGCCATAACTTCAGAATTTTTTAACAGGTTATCCCTAACACAGATGAATAAAACGCACCCTAATATATATAAAATAATTGAATAAACTACAACAACAATAAAAAAAAACAAATTTTCATAAACTTTTACATACATAACATAGATTTTATTTTATACAACAAGTTCTCGCTTATATATACTTTACTTATATATGTATATATGGAGAAGGGAAAAAATCATATTTTACTATATACATGAATGATGATATATATGGTATATAAAATATGTATTTTTAAAGAATGGTATATGTTATATAAGGTATATTATAAAAGCTTAAATAAAGTAGCATATATAATATACATTCAGCATGCAGCAGTGCAAACATAAGTATATTTTCATTATTAATATATGTATAGCTATATTTTCATATATGTATTTATTTTTTTTTTTTTTTTGATTTCCATTTCAAATTTTTCATAATATATAACTGAATTATTGGTAAATTTACATACTCTATTTACAAAAGATATATATTTATAGGATTCATATATTATACAATATATATAGTTTAGTTAGTTATTTATTCTTTGTGTACTGAAAAAATCAACTTCTAGTTTACCTTTTTTTTTCTTTTTTGATTATTTTCAATACATTGATGAAAAAATCATAAATTCATAATAAGAAAAATTAAGCACAACAAAACAAAATATATATTCCTCCCACCCTAAGGATTTTTTTTTATAAAAAATGTTTGAGAATGTCAATAATGTTTTAAATCAAATATGTATTTTTGTAAAATTTTATTAAAATTATTCACAAAATACAAAATATACAATTTTCAATTTGAATTTATTAAAAATGTTGTAAATATAAATTTCTTAAGGGAAAATTATTCTTTGTCACAATATGCATATAATTAGATAAATAAACATCAATTTAAAGTGTGATGAATATAGGAAAAATCATAACGAAATATGAATTAATATTATTATTTAAAATGGATCAAAATTCTAATAAGAATGTCTATAATCATATAACATATTACGAATTTTATGAATTAAGGCTAATTTTTAGTTTCGTCTTGTAAGGATGTGTCTTTTTTTTTAATCAATAAAATATACAAATCGATCATTATTTTGTGAAAATTCATATAATTTTTTTGTATATGGTTTGTTTTTGTTTTAGCGGCAGCTTATAAGACGAGATTGAAAATTAGCCGTATTTTATTTTATGGAACAAAACTGAATATTCCTTCACAATGAAATATATTTAATATTTTGCCTTTCGTCCCAATTTCTACAAAAACTATGACAAATACTTAATCCATCATAAATATCTATGATTAAAATACATATTCATATATTTTATATAATATATTTATGACATTTAAATAAATATATATTTATATATATAGATGTAGTATTAAAAATTGTTGTTTATAAAATAATTAACTTTTATATATAAATTAGTTTATATTTATTTTAAATATATTAGTTATATAAAATAAATGATAAAATCTACATTTATAAATAAATCTATGTATATTCAGTTGTACAACTGAATATGAAAATAAATTCTATATACACATTTATAAATTAAATATAAAATATTTTAAATCTTCAAATTTAAAACTTTACTCTTCTTTCATGTATATTTAAGTATTATTATACACATACAATATACGTAAATATGTTTTTGATATATAGATATATAATTAGTATATATTCCGTTGAATATCAAACCCGTAAAGCATTTCGTGACTATAGCATTATATATACTTCGGGAACAAAGTATTTTCAACATGTTCTCTCAAATATGTCGTGTGTAATATATATTTCCGCAAGTGATATTTTCTAGGGTGCATCGTGTTCAGCATGTGTTCGACATTTCATTGATAGCAGTCGGGTAAGAACCTCAATCGGAATTAATATTTATTGTTTTACTAATATGACCGACGTTCAGACATAGTCAGGATATTTTTTAAGTTGTTTCATCTTTAAATTGTTTTACGGGGCGGCTATAATGAATATATAATTTTAATATATTTACATTAAATAATAATAACAATAATAAAGAATTTTAACATTTACGTTATGTATATGCATATATAATATACACAGTAAACCAAGAAATATCTATATAGATATATTCACAAGTACACTTCATATTCAAGAACTATTTCCAATACTTTGCAATTTAAATATCTATATATAAAATGCAATTTATACTATTGAAATTCATATTGCAAAAATTATAAATAAATAGATAGTAAAGATTTTATTAAACAATTAAAAATCGATTACAAATTATTTTGGCTATATCGCATCTGAATGCTAAATTATTGTAGTTGAATGAGTTGAAAAATTATAGATTATTATTTTAGATTTTATAATCTGTATAGTTGTTTTCCAATATGATTTATGTAACAGATATTTCATTAGCACGTTATATTTATTATGAAATTGGGTTATGTCCTAAAGGAATCGTATATATAATTTTGACCATATAAAGCGATAATGGTTTACGTTTAATTATTCAAAAAAAGAGGATTTTATTTTATTATTTCTTAAAAAAAAGGTTTTTAACCATCCTATGCCGTTTTCGCTATTCCGATACTAATCCGAAAAGGAGTCTTATGTTATGTTATTACTACAAACAAATGATGTATTTTAATATGGTAATGTTAAAATTAAAATTACAATACACATAAATTTGGGATTAAAGGTTTTGTGGACAGATTACAAATTCTATATATGTCAGATCAGCAAAAAAATAATAATTCAGCTCAAAAAGATACATATCACATGTTATACTTACGTATACACATATTTTATGATCCCCACAATGTATTCTATACTATGTGTGTATGTGTGTATTTCATATATGTAGATATGATATATGCATATTTAAGAAATAATAAATTTTAATGGGAAAAATATGAATGTTTATAAAATTTATATTTATAAACTCAAAGTAGTAAAAACAACTTTATGAATATTATATAATAAATATATGTATATAAAGACAAATTTTATTAATGATATTTCTATATATGTCTAATTCTATATATACATTAATTTTAATACACCATGTATATATAAGCGCAATACAGCAAATATACTGTCATATATATATATATATTATACCTTTTTATCTTCACATCATATATAAATAAAATATATATTTATGAAAAAGTTTATATAATCAAATTTATCATCAAATTCGTATCATTTCATATTCAAAAAATATCTAGAAAAAATATATAAATAAAATAAAATATTAAGATGATTTCAAATACGTTTTTTTTTTATATTCCATACATAACATATAACACAACATAAATGTAAATTATTTTTTAGAGAAGTGATATTTTTACTTTTATTAAAATATGTACTTTAAATATATTCTTTAACATAACAAAATAAAAAATAAATAGCATATATATAAGAGTATTTAAATTTTTATTATATTTATAAAATACGTTCAGTTATAACACAGATAGATTTTTTTATTTTTAAGAAAATATTTTCACTCTATTATGTGTGTATGTATGATGTTAAATTAAAAATAAAAATTCTTCTTATATAAACTCAACAAATTAAAAACTGTTTAAAAACTTCTTCTTCTTCTTCTTGTACTTTATATGACGTTTGATGATCGTTCATAACCATCATATAACCAATATAACATAACTAAAAGTATACATTTATCAATTATATAATAATATTGACTGGTATATATATATAATATTTTTAATTCTATTTTCTTCATATATTGCATATATAGAATATAAATATACAGATAATGCAAGAGTTCTTAAGTTATTTTTAAGTTATTTTGTGATATATATAATAATATAAATAAAATATTTCTGTAACTTTATAAAAAGAAAAGGAAAAAAAACACACATACATTTTTATACCATATATCTCTTGAAAATATAAACGTAATTCACAATATTTTATAAAAAATGTATTTGGGTCCTCGCCTCAATATATATATATCTATAAAAATTTTGCGGATAAAATAAAAATAGATGTATATATACATAAGAATTTTATACTGATTTTATAAGCCGATTTTCTATTTTCTATTATTTTTATTTTACCATAGATATACATATGGAAAATTTTATATACCATCCTCTAGCATAAAAATAAAAATATACAATTTATCTGTCTATCCATATATCAAAATGTATATATTTATTTGAAGAACATATCAATAAAATGGATGAATAATTTGAATAAATTGTATGATTTTGTTTTTTTCTATATACAAAATGATGGGAACTTATACAAAATAAAAAGGAAAAGACCTCTTCATAATATAACTAAAAATAATATACTAATCCTATATCTTATCCGATCTCTATATATATAATAATGATATATTTTTGTTTAATCCACAATTTACTAAAAAAAAATTATTTGTATATTTGAAAAGATCAAATTTAATATGCTCAAAATGGAAAATTTAGTAAATATTCATTGTGATGTGCCTTGTAAATGTTATATTATGTTAAAATTTACATATGAGAAGTGATGTTTGGGGTTTTTTTTATAATATAATGAGTATAAAGTATTATATAACTCTGTGGTTTAAATGTTAAAAATGCCAACCTAAAATATGTTTTGTGTTTTCGGTTATTTTTCGAATCTGAATTTTAACACAGAGTTGTATATTCCGCTTGCGGTTGGTCGTACGGCTAATTACCGACACCGTAAAAGGCACAAATTAAGAAACTAACAACAGAAGACTGCGTTGTTGGACGCTAAAACCAAATTGTTGGTTGTATAGCGAAAAATTTATTTTTTTTAATGAGTATAAAGATTTGAATGTTTAAAAAAAATGAATTTCAACGTACTTTAATCATACTGACTTCTGTATATTTTGAGTAATATTATTATTAATTATTATAAATGAACAATCTATACTATAAAGTATCAGAAACAGAGCAGGTGAATTCAGTACAAATTCACTTTAAAATCACTTTAAAATCTGTAGTTGTTACAGCAAGAACAACAGAAATTTGTTTAGTTTTCCTTCATTTTTAACACCAGGGGGCACATTCCCTAACGATGTGAGATTGTGGGAATGTGTGATTGTGAGAAAGTGAGAAAGTGAGAAATTTGCGATTCCCAATCGATTTATATTGTGTGAGGATGTCACAAAAACTGTCAAAATCACTCACAACAAATTTTCTTGTGAGACGATGTGAGAAGTTCATAATTAAATATTTTTCTTGTTTTTTATTTAATGTTTATTATTATATATTTGTGCAATATACTATGTCTAGACGCTGTAATAATTATACCCTGTAATTATTGTTGGTGAGTGATTATTATTGTGTGTGCTTCTACACGATGAAACGTTTTGACAGTTGCTTTTGTTGGTAAATTTGATATATTGAAAAAAATAATATTAAAAATGAATAAAATTTTGTTTGTTTGTTTTATAAATTTGAACAAATAAGAACAATAAAATAATTAAAATGATAAAAATTGAAAAAAAAACATGGTTTTCAAAATGTTAATAACATTATCTTAAAAAAATGCTTGTTGAAATAATGAAGTTAAATGCAAAGAACAAAATTTAGGATTAAATTTAGGAGGATGATTATTACACCGTGTAGACATAGTAATAGTGATATACAAGTTTTTTTTTCTTTTTAATACTTAATTAATAGTGGTATTTTTATTTCGTTTTATGTAAGTTTCGGTTTAATTTATTATAATACCTTAATTTGTGAATTCATTTCAATTAAAAAATTTTTTTAGTTTACCTTAGTATTCCCGAAGTTTATTTTAAAAAGAAGCCAAGCGATGGAAAAGGAAATCAAAATGGAAAAGGGTTTGGTTAAGGAGATAGTTAAGGAGTGAGGATTAGAAAAGGAGAGTAGATTTGGTAATAAAACAAAATATTTTTTTAATTTATATAAACGAATATTTATTATAAAATAATACAAAATCAAAAAATTAAATAAAAAATAAAAAAATATTAATCTTTTTGTTCAATTTTTTTAAATTTATTTACATCAATTTTTTGTTTGTTAAAATATTTTCTCACAAGATGTTGTTTAGTACACTTTTAGAACACAAATCTCACATTTGGTTAAGGTTAAGGAGAAAATGACTTGTGAGAACTTACTTCTCACCTCACATTCCCACAATCTCACACGGTTAGGGAATGTGCCCCCAGCAGTCGTTTTCATATCGTGAGTGAGAAAATGACTTGTGAGAACTTACTTCTCACCTCACATTCCCACAATCTCACATCGTTAGGGAATGTGCCCCCAGCAGTCGTTTTCATATCGTTTGAATCTGTTTTTGATGTTTTTTTATTGTTCGCTTCAACGGCAAAATCGGTTTAGCATCCGTAAAACCTCGGAATTCCATTGCCGGGATTGATGAGTGATACTCATAAGAAGAGGGAAATACTAGCCCTGGAAGACTGTTCCATATAGTATTGATGTTCTTGAAAAAAATGAATGTCCCAAATCTGTTGGTTCGAAACAGTTAATATATACAAATATAGAGCTTTGGTGGTAAGGTATTATATTTATAAAATGTTCATAATGAAGGAACTGCTAGTGACTGTGACTAGCCAATAATTCAATGGAATTTGTTATAGTTACATTTCTGATCAGTATGAGAACGCATGTTTTTCGATCCTGACACTATAAACTGTATTGTATGTAGTAATTGGTAAACCGGCATACATTAAACAGCGCCACAAAAAAAGAAATTTTCATTTTAATAATTTTGTTTCTATTCTGTTTCTGCTGTATACAACTCCAAAGCATATATAATCATAAAAAAATAATTTGTGACTTTGATATCAATGTTACAAATTGATTGTGAATTCACTTTGAAACTAATATAGAGGTGGTTTGGTATAATAATAAAAAAAGGTGAATATCGATCACATAATATATATGTTACATATATAGTAAACAAAAAAAAAAATCTGCCAACATATAAACAATTTATGATAATATGTCTAAATAAAAAAGGACGACTCACATATATACAATATACATATATATATATATATAATATGATATCGGAAAAAGATACGGTCTATTTCATGTCAAAGTATATATACATATTTGTAGCAAAGGAATCGTTTATGTACATTATTATTATAATAATAACATTATATTATAATAATAAAAATAAAATTTATTTTTTATATATTTTAAAAAAAAAAAAATATAGAAAACAAATCTTCATTTATTATATATATAGATATTCGTATACCAAGCTATATATTGTATATATCGTGTATTATAAATACTTAAATGTATGTAAACAAACTGGTTGATATCTGCCTAGGGACACATTTTTCTTGTAAATAAATATATATATATATCTATATGTACGTACATGAAGGTATATTACAAATAAAATTGATAATATATATTTGTATATATGTACATATTTAAAAAAAAAAATCATAAACTTGAAAATGGTTTTCTCATCGATTCACATTTTATTCCTTTGAACGATTATATCCTGCTTGGAGTATATGTATATAAAAATAGATAAATATCGAATAAAGCTTATGTAAAATTTAACATATGGTATTAGTTTTTTTTTTCATTTATATATATTCATTTTGTTTACCGAATCATTTCATATTGTTTCATTCACAGATTATTGATTCAGCAAAATTGCTGATTTTTTTTATTTTTGTTTGTTTAAATGTTTATAATATTTTTATGAAGGATTTTGCCCTTAAAATATCGTGATCTATATACCTATAAAGATATATAATATTGTGATTGAATATCATTAAAATCAACGTTAAGAACTCTGGTTATGGATTTTTTTTTTGTTATTATAAATTTAAATATCTATGATTGAGTTTTTTAATATATAAAAAACATTATCATTATATATAAATCAATGTCAAAATTTATAATCGATTTTCATTTAAAAACCGGATAATAAAATCGAACTTAGGACGTGTATTCATGTTTAAATATAGAATAGCAATATAATTGTTATGGTTTAAAGAAAAGTTTATTTCCATTTAATTTCTTATATGAATTGAATGGAAATCACAGAAAAATAATCTTTAAAATCGTTATAGATTTTTTTATTAAACTTTTGAGCAATTAAAGCTAACGTACCCTAATCAGTATATAGACGAATTTTCTTTAAAATTAACAATTAACTTTGAGGTGTGACTCTGTGTGGTGCTGTAGTTGATAAATCAAGTACTGAAAAGTCTCATTTTGAAGTAATGGGTTCGATTTTTAGTAAAGATATTCAACAATTTTTTTCAGTTTTTCAGTTATTTTGGAATCTGGGAATTTCCACCGATAGAATTACATATTTTCTCATATATACTTGTTTGTATCGCTATAATTAAGAGGTCGTGAAAACCCCAAAAAAAAAGACTACGAAACCAACAATTTCGACTATTATTGAACTCTCCAAAAACTTATTGAACTAAATTTTTATTCAATAAATGAATCTCTTTGTAATCACTCAATAGGTCAATATCATATACCAATATAATTTCAAAAATATATTTAAACATTAATTATTTATAAAAATATAAAAATAATTGTTCAAATATAGAAATAACTTTTTTCACATATATGATTATAGTTAAATATAGTACAATATATGAATAAATATTCGTTATATTCGTTATAAACAAAAAATAATAATTCTTTATTCGATAAAAATAACAACATAATAATAATAATAATAATATTTGTTATATTTTTACTTTTTTAATTTCAAATATAAGTTCTAAAAATACATCGATATATACGAAACGATATAAATATTTACTATGGTGTATATTACGATTATTAAATTATATCATATTTTATTTATTTTTTTTTAGTGTGACAATAAAATCAATATCTATGTTGGCTATTTATATAAATACATTGTATATATATGAGTTTTATTTTTAATATGCGAAGATAATTATTTATAATATATTAATAATTATTTTTCACACAGGTGTATTATTTATAAATATTTTGAATTAATTGCCGTGGTTTTATATAAAGTATTTTTCAATAATACCAATTGTTATACGTGTATGCGGACATTTTTCAATGATGTCCTAGATTTACATATTATTTATGTCATGTGTCTGTATTCGATGGATAAAGTAATTCTATAATAGACAGAGGTCATATATATTTTATATCGGAAGTAATCTGAGGAGAAATGTTTATGCGTAATAGTACAATTTAGAGATCGATTTGTCAAAGAATACAAAAATCAAAACGTTTAATAGACATTACTTTTTATTATATGTTCATACAACAAAATTAACAAGATAAATTATGTTAATTAAAGACAATATTTGATTGACAATTGGACAAATTCATATATCGATCAGTAAATAAAAATAAAAACCGTTTTTTAAAATATATCATTTGAAGAGTTATTTACCATATGGTATATATAATTATATTAGAGGATATTTTGTGTTAATATATTCATAAATAATTTACACACCCACTTGTTCGAACAATATACGAACAGAGTACTATATAATAGACATACCAATTATTAAAACAAAACAAAATTATTTACATATTTAAAAGAAAAAAATATATACTGTAAATAGAATATATAATTATAGCATGGGATATATATGTATGAAAAATATATATTGTATATATAAAAAAAACACACACAAACAAACCTTAATGAAAAATCAATGAATAAATTATATATTCGTATATGTATATTTTACCATAATTTTAATATATTGACAATATACAAAAAATAATAATAATAATGTTTATACTCTTCAAAACGTTGAACAAACCACAAATAGTATTAATTTTAATTTGGTTATAATTATTGTGATTATAATTTATTTATAATAATTATATGATATATAGTTGATATTTTAATAATAAAACATTTTATCCTATATACAGAATTATAAACGATTCAAATTTTTGGTATGAATAAATACAAGCACACATAATTTTATTTATGGACATTATGGGAGTCGAACATGTCGCACATATATACAATAAAATAATGCATTGAAATGCATTTATAGTTATATATAGATGAATTATATAATTTTTAGTATGAATAATAATTTAATATAAATAAATTGTATATGTCAATATATATATTTATTATTTAAATTATATTATATATATATAGTTTATGCTCAAAGTGAATTGTTTTATTATGTTAATAAATTTGTTTTACATTCCGACCGCATCAATTATAACTATATAAATAATTATTATATATAAACTCACCTTCTACCACCCATTTTAATCAACCCACATAAATCATTAATTTCAATTTTTTTTGTTATGTTAAATCTATACTATATATTATATATAGACTTTATGACATTGATTTAGATTAATAATATTGTGGCTAAAGGTATATATAATAAAATAGGATATATCAGACCATATTTATTGTGATAATTTAAATTAAATTCGAATGGATACAAAATTTTTCAGACAATTCAGCAGGTTTTTATCCTACAAAAATTGTTTATTAAATTAACTCCTTTTTATAAATAATCTTATATTGCTGCAGTACCAAAAAAGTCTCCATATATTATGAAATCTATGAATTATCTAAACAAAGAAATAGAATTGGATAAGGATCTATAAAGGATATAATATTAAAAGATTTACAAAATAAAACAAATTGATATTTTTTTTTTTTGCTTATAATTTATTTTCATCAATAATGCATATAATATAAGAAAATAGAGATCTAAGTACTATAAGAGTAAATTCTAAACTCTAAAACTTCCTGCTTTTTAGTTGTTTTTTTTTATCAATTTTTTTTTAATTCATTTTTAATTATTATTATTATTTTATGATCTTATTATTTGATTTTATTATTAACATTTTTTTTTGTTTTATTATTAACAATTTATGAATTGATTTGTTTTTTTAATGTTATAATTATTTTATTATTTTTTTGCCAAACAAGTTTCAAATAACTAACTATATGATTAATTGAAAAATTTTAAAAGGACAAATAACAAACGGAAAGACAAACAGAAACAAAAAAGGCTAATAAAAAATAAAATCATCACATTCTTTTTCGACAACAGAAAAAGAAAAGGATTTCTATTACATATTTATTTTAGTTTATTTTTTTTTATTTTTAAAACATTTCCACATTACATAACATTAACGATTTTTTCTTTTAAAAAAATAAATATTACATTTTCTTTTTTATCTGTTAATTTTTGAGTTTTTTTTGTTTTTATTCATATGATTAAAATTTGGTTATTTTTATTTTTTATTTAGAAATAGAAATATAGAATAGTATTATAGAGAGGAGGGTGGGTGATGGTGTGTGATTTTGATTTGTTATTTTTTATATTTTTTGTAATTTGTATATGAATTTTGATTTAATGATTTTTGGATGATTGTGAATAATATAATTGTACGAAATAATAATAATAATAATAATAATTATAATAATTAAGAAAAATGATTAAAAAATAATACAAATTGAGGAAGTTTATATGAAATAAAAATAAATAATTTTATATTTTAATTCATTTGTCTGAACTATTTTCTTTATACTCATGTTATATTTTCATTTTTTAATTTTTTAAGGAATATATTAATAATAATAATAATAATAATACATTTATGTTTATAAATTTAACATTAAAAAAATCTTTTTTTTTTTTGGTTGGTTTTTTCTTTTTATAATTTTTTTTTACGAATTTTTTCATTTTTTTTTTAAATATTAAAAAATATTTATAAATAAAATTAATAACAATTACAAAATGAAACGCATATTATTATTATGCTTTAATTAAAAAAAATGAATAAATATGAATATTTATTAACGGTTGTTGGTAATTCACTTTATATATTGAGTTTTTAAACTGATATTTTGTAGTAAAATTTAAAAAAAAATGGTCTGTTATTTTGATTTATTCCATAATTTTATTTAAAATTAAAAACAAAACCAAATTGTAATTGAAATCACAAAATTATCTTAACTATATGAATTTTTAAATGTAAATTAGGCATTTTTATTTTATTTTTTGTTGATATCATAAATATTTAAATGAAATTTTATTATATAAATAAAATGTATTAACAATTTTTTAAGAAATTAATTATTTAAATCACATGTTGTGTTAAATTAAAATTTTAAATAATCGTTATTTAAGTAAATAAATTATATTTTATAAATGTTATTCTTAATAGAAATGAATTTATTTTCGTTGTATAAAATTGGAAAATAAGAAAAATGTAAAGGGAATTTCAATCAACCGCTTAGTATTTTTAAGAACATTTTCTTTTAAAAATATCATATTTATTTATCTTCTCATTTTTATAAAGCAATAATTTATATATAAATTTATTGCATATTAATAAATAAAAAAAAATAATTATAAACTAATAAAATGAGATATAGAAAAACAAACAAACAAACAAACACAAACAATGAATAATAATATTATGAATAATGATTGTTAAATAATTTTGAAAAAATAATTTCAAAAAAAAAAATTAAAAATATTTAAAAAAAACAATCAAACAAACAAACGCAATATATTTAACCAAATAATTTATTAAGTGGATTTATAAGTAAATAGTGCAAAACAAAAATTAAAAAAAAAAAAAAACAAAATAAATACTTCCAAATTAGAAAATATAATAATATTTTAATATATAATCAATCTTTTCAAATCAGCCGTATATATTTATATTTTGACTAGTACATAGACTAATAATTATATATTAATTAAATTATATAATAAAAAAAAATAGTATATTGGCAAAAAAAAATCATTTCGTATATTTTCTTAATTTTTTTTCTTTTGCTTTCTAACTTTAATCATTATATAATTTTTATTCGGTATAAAAATATCAAAACAAACAAAAATAAGAACAATTAAACAAACAAAACTTCTTAAATTCTATATATTTAAATATTTTCCTGATTTCTTTTTTTTTTTTTAATAATTAATGTAAAAGAATGTAATAAATTAAAATAATTAATTAAAAATAAATATAAAAAATTATTTCAAAAGGAAAAAACTTATATAAATAAATTATTAAATTATTATTTTATTATAAATAAATTATATTTTCTGTTTAATAAAATTAGAAAAACATATTTTTTATATTATATAGGAGAATATTATTATTTATTCAATTTATAAACGAAAAAAAAAATTAACAAAAATTTAGTTAATTTGTATAATATTTATTTTTTGTTTATAAATTACTTTTTTTATATTGATAACAGAAAAAAATGAATGATAAATCGGAATGTATTTTAGTTAATTTTTTCAGTTTATGATGACATAATAAAATTAATATACAAAATAACTATAAATATTTTTTATTATTTCTTATAAAATACAAACAAATGAAAAACACACAATAAAACAAATAAAAAATAGATTAATTATTAAAAACAAAAAAAAAAAGAAAACCTATGCTTTTATATAAATATTATTAAAAAATTTAAATTAAAATCAAAAGTTTTTTTTTTAATAACAATTCCTTAACAATCCATTGATATAATGCAATATTTTATCAGAAAAAAAAATTAGTCTTATTTTTTTGATCGTTTTTTTTCTTCTTCCAAGCTATAAACAAGAAATTATTTATATATAATAAAATTAATTTTTATTTGCTTTTTTTATAAGAAAATTAATTCTTTTAACTAAATATAAAATAATTACTTAAAAAAAAATTAATTAATAAATGTTAATGAGATGATTGATGTGTTATTTCTTTTTATTGTATATTATAACAATGTTTTGAGTTTTAAATTTTACTTTGGTAAAATAACAAAATAGAATATTTTAATATTTAATGTGGTTTTTTTTTTCATTGGTTAAAATCATTTTATGTTTTTTTTCTTTCTATTATTTCTTAGGGATTTGGGCAGTGATACATTTTTAAATATTTAAATTTTTAAACAAAACAAAAAATATGTCCCTTTTCTTCGGAATTTAGTGATTTAAAATATATTTATGTAATTTTCTTGGTTTATAGATTTTTTTAAATAGATTTTTGGTATATTTGAAAATATGAATTTTTATTTATATAGTATTTTTTATTTATAATTTTAGAATCCGGTATGATTGCTTTTCAATTAAAATGTTTTTTTTTTATATAAATAAAAAATAGAAAATAAATAGAAAAAAAAAAACAAAATACAGAAAATATAAAAGTTATATAAAAATTTGATTGTGTGTATGTTTTGTGTGCGCGTCGTCAGAATTCAGATATTTATTTATTTAATTTTTACCGCAATATTTAATAATTGATTTCATTATTTTATGTCAAACAATCACTTATTGTGTTAATTTTTAAAAGATAAATAGTCATAACTGTTTAAAATATTAATAATAATAAAAAAAAAAATCATATCAAATAATGAATAATAAAATTTAATTAAAAAATAAATAAATATTTTTATAATTGAAAAATTATTTGTCTTGTTCTTTTTTTATTTTATTTAATATTTCATTTCTTCATTTTTTAATTTATTATCATTTTATTTTATTACTTTTACATTTCAAATTTCATAAGTATAATATAATTTAATTAATTCATGAATTGTCAATTTGTTTTTTTTTTTTTAAATATATATTAGTTAAAAACATTTTTATTTGTGTTCACTAAAAATCTAAAAAATATCTACTTATAAATGTTTAATTATAGTTTAATTTTTTATTTGTATTTTAATTTTTATAATGTAACAATATGTAAATTTTTAACGGGGTAAAATTTTCATAACTTTTTTTTTTTTATTTTTTGATTTTTTTCTTTTTAATTTTTTTTTTTTGTATCATTTTTATATTTTTATAATTTTTTTTTTTTTAGATCAATTTTAATTTTATGAAAAAATAATTATTACATTTAAATATTTAACATATGTATTAATATGAATAATATAATAATAATAATAATTTATTTTTTAATGTATTCTCGTATATTTAAAAAAAATAATTTTTGATTCTTTATTTTAAATATTTACTTTTTGTTTTTTAATTCTTAAGTTACTATTAATTGTTAATCGCAACTGATAGTAAAAAAAAATGCAACAACCACTTGAATTATTTTTTTTGTATCTATTTTCTAATATAATGAACGCAAAAATGCTAACAAACATCAAACAGAAAACAAAAAAAAAACAGGAAGGGTTTTATTTTTTAATGAATTATTAATATTATTTATATTCTTATATGTAAATTAACATAACATTATTAATATTAAAAAAAAAAGATTTTATTATAGAATTAATAATAGTTTTTTTTAATTAGATGTCTTTGAAATTTTAACATGATTTTTTTTTTCATCAAAAAATAATTTTTATTTTATTTTGTTTTTTTTTTTATAGCTTTTTATACAATATATATCTTTATATATATATATATATTATATAGAAAATTTAGTCCGTATATAAAGGAAGTACACAGTCTCTAATAGTTTTTTTTTTAAATAAATATATATATATTTATATATTTAATAGAAAAAAAATTGATTCCCATAGTTTTATTAATTTTTTTTTTTTAATTTTTCAGAGTTTTTCTTATATCATCTGGATGTGTCTATATAAACTTTTAAAATATATTTAGAAAACGATTAAAAAAAAACCACAAATTGAACAGAATAAATCATTAATAAATAATGGTGTAATAGAAAATAATAATTGAAGTTCAAATTCAAATATATAGTATATAAATATAGTTCATTATAACGTGTTAAAAATTATTATTGATATGTCGCGGTTTTATTTTTATATTTTCAGTTTGTTTTTTAATATATAATTATGATAACCAAAACAAAATAAAAACTTTTTGATAAATTTTTTGTATAGACAAAATATTACCAAAAAAAAAACATTAACGAATTATTTATTTTTGATTATTAAAAATATATAAATACAAATAATAATAATAATAATAATAATGATAGAAAAAAAAAGAAGTAATAAACTATAGACATTTTAATCACGTTCTAGCTTATTGTGTCATGTGTGTGTGTGTGTGTGTATAAAATTTGTGTTTGTGGTTTATTTTTTAGTAATTCATATAGTTTGTGGGAATAACATTTTTTTTGTTTAAATATAATTTATATATATATATATATTATTATTAAAATTATTATTATTATTTAACACATAAAACATTTTTAAGAAAATACAATACATTGACAAAAACTACACATCTTTTTATATTTAATTTGAAATATTTTTGTAATATTAATATTATTATTATTTAATTATTAAAATATTAATTCAATTTTAATAAAATATTTATATATATAGATTAGGCATATAATAATAATAATAATGATTTCTTTTTATTGTAAATTAATTATAAAATTATAATCAATATATATAATATATGTTTTGTGTATACAAATAAAAAATGGTTTTAAAAATAAAACATTTTTTATATATTTATATAAAAAAGACATAAGATGCGACGACACATTTATACAATAATGATGATAAAAAATACAATATAATAAAAGTGTAATTAATTCAAATTTTTTAATTCAAATTGAATTTTTCTATATTCTAAACAATTAAAAATAAAAAGTTTTCCGATCATCATTATTATATATTTTTAATTGGCATTTGATTTTCTTTTATAGCATGAAAGTATTTTTTATTTTTATGATTAATTTTTTATAAAATTTAAAAATAGCGCATAAGATCTTCTTTTTTTTTTTAATTCTTTGTTACAAAAAAAAAATAAATAAATATCATAATTTTTAAAATGTATAGAGCAAAATGATTAATTTTTTCAAGAATTTAACAAGAGAAATTCTGTATTTTTTATTTCTATTTAATAAATTCCTTAGTATAACTTTCGTATTTTAGAAATAATTTTTAATATGAGAGCGTACTTTTGAATTCTACGAATTTTGATTTTAAATTAATTTTAGAAAGAAAAAACCCAATTATTGGGTTATTAAAAAGAAAAACTGAATAATTTTTCGGTAAGAATTCGCTCTTTAATACATTAAAAAAATTCAATTTTAAGTATCTTAACTCAATATAGTGCGATTTGAAGATATTTTATAAATTAATAAGGATTAATAATTGATTAATAATCTATATAGAAATAGAAATAAAAATAATAATAAAATGTAAAAACGAACCCTATAAGTATATGTATATATAATTATTATTGTATATGGATTAATTTTTATTATAAGAATTGTTTTCATATATTTTTATATATATATTTAATATTATTTTTTTTTTTAATATTAAATATATATATATAAATATATTTAATGATAATTGACATAAAATTGTATAGTGTATATATATTATATATATATTATATTTATAAATATGATTGTTCTCATTCACATTATATTATACAATTCATTTTCAGAGTTTTTACTGACTGACTGACTGAGTTGTTTAATTAGTAATTTTATTATATTTAATTTTTTGTGTTTTTTTTTCTTTGTTTGTTGCAATCATATTTAAATATTTTGTTGTTTTCATTTTATTGGTCCACGATATGAAAAACAAACAAAATAAATTAAATTATAAAAAAAATGAAATGAATCATTTTATTATTTTTAAACATTAAAAGATTATTATTTTTTTCGTTTATTATATACATATATATTTTACAGAAAAATAAAATTGATTTATTTTTTAAAAATTAACATTAGTATTATTTAATTTTAAATGTTTTTTAATTCAATCTCATTTTATTTTTTATTTAAATTAATTTTAATAAATAAAATATATTTATTATTAATTAATTAATTAAATTATTATTAATTAATTAATTAAATGAGCATATTAATATTTAAGCATGCATATTTATCGCATTGATTAAAAAAATTAAAAATAGTTATTATTTAAAAACAAACATCAGCTATAGCAAAAAATTGTTTCTTGTTGTTTAACAAAAAAAAAAATTAAAAAAATGTTTAATTGAAAATCGAAAAATTGTTTCTGTGAAAAAAAAAATCACGACCATTATATTAGAGATGTTATCTTTTATATTTTATTTTTTATAGAACCCACCATAAATATAAATAAATTATGGTGTATTTAGTGGGGAGGGAAACGAAGAGAGAGTAGTTTTGGTTATTTTTTTTTTTTTTTGTTAAGCCTTAAAACAATTGTAATACATTTTATTTTAATACTTATAAAATATTTTTAATTTTATTATTATTAATACTTTACGTTATTTTAATATATAATTTATAATAATAATAATTTATTATAACCTTTAATATGTATAATAAAATAACTTATTATGAATTTTTTATCATAACTTTTAAACAGTTTTTAATAAAAAATAAAGAAACAATTATTTTTAATTAATATGATATTTTATTTTTTTTTTGTTTTGTTATTTTTCAATGTCCCAGTTTTGCTTTTCGATCAATTCAATAGATGTGTATTTTTTTCATTTTTTTTGTAATAATTGTAAAATTTGATTTTATTTCAATTGTCAAATTTTTTGAATTATTTTATTATCATGTTGTAAAAAAATCATATAATATATATTTTTTTTATTTATATATATTATTTTTATTTATTATATATATATATTAATGTTTTTATCATTATTAAAAATAATTAATATATATTTAAATAATTTTTGGTTAATTCACATCACAAACAAACAGTAATTTGATTGTTGAGATATTGTAAAACTTACAATTATAATATTTTTTGTTTTTAATTTATTTAATTATAATAGCATTAAATATAATATTTATTTAATAATATATTAGCAACATGTTATAATTATAATAATAATAATTTTTTATATTATTTTCAATAATAATAAGTTAAAAAACTATATATTTTTAATGTATAATAATAATAATAATAATAATATTGTAATACTATATTATTTGAAAAAAAAACGCAATATTTTATTATTATTTAACACGCACTAAATATTTATTATTTTTTCTTATAATTGATAAAATTAAAAGAAAAAATTTATTATTTTTTTACTCCTGTTTTCTCCCGCATCCTTATAAAACAAATCATCATCGTAATATTGTAATAAAGTCATAATCGGAATTTATCATTTGATAATATTATTCATTTAATTCTGATTTTCAAATTCAAATTCTTATTAATATATTATTTAATCGCAACCCAAAAATAAGCGAGAAAATATTTAACAAGATGTTTTTCTTTCTTATCTCTATTTATATATGTATAGATTTTTCAAACATATATATATATATTTTTATTTTAAATTCTTAAAAATTATTTATTTTTTACATTGTTTCATTTTCTTTCTTATATATTATATTTTTTTTTCTTTTATTTAAAACATTTAATAATTATTTTTTTTTATTATGAATATAATAATTATATAACATAAAAGGATAATTAAATATATTTATTATTATTGTATTAATAATAGATAAATGATTTTTTTATTATATACAATCAGTTCAAGAGTAATTTCTTATATATTTTTTGTATGTTTTTAACATTTTTTTAAAGTTTTTTTTTTTTAGAATATATTTTGGATTTATATTACAATAGAAATAGAGTTTTGTGTGTTTTTTTTTCGGGGGATGTGTAAAAAACCATATTTTATTTATATACATATAAAGTTGTATATATATAAATTATAGAAAAGAAAAATATTCGATATGTTATTTTATTTATTTATTATTTATTATACATTTATTTTTATTAATATTATAATAATCATTTACATTTAATAAGATAGACATTTATATAAGATAGATTGATAGATAGATTTGATTTTGAATTTGTTAATAAAAAATATGTTTATTTTTTTTTTTATCTTAATAAAAAGAAAAGAATTTTTTTTTTTAAATTTTCATTGTCAGAAATATCTATAAAAGATAAATTGTTGTTTGTGTGTGTGTGTGTGTGTGTGCGTGGGTGGGTGTGTGTGTGCGTGGGTGGGTGTGTGTGTGCGTGGGTGGGTGGATGTTGTTTTAGAAAAAAAAACTATTTTCGTAACTTTTGTTTTAAATATTTATTACAAATTTGGCATCAATTTTAAATAATTATTTTTGATAACATTTTTTTTTTTAATTTTTCATAATTAATAAAAAAAAATTCGGATTATTTTTATTTAATAAAATTAATTGTCTATTTTTCTGTGTTTGTTTATGAACGAACGAGACTGAGATGTAGTACTGTATTTTATTTATTTTAGAAAAATTATTATTCCATTTTTGGTAAACAAATTTCTTTGATAATTTGCCGAATGAAATATTAATCGCGAGAATTGTCATTTGAAATTAACTTAAACGCAATTATGGGGTTTGAAATGGTTAACAATCATAAAAATAGAATAAGAATTTTATTTTCATTAATATTTGTTCAGCATAGTTCTTACACTACCATTGTTACTGAACAATCAAAATTTTATTATTTATAAAGATAATTTAGATACTAGAAAAATATAATTACAAAATAGTACTTGTTGAAAATATGTTTTTCTTCTGTATATATTTTTGTTATTTTAAACACATATAGAATTAAATTTCTATTTTAAAAAATATATCCTTTGTTGAAAAATTTATTCAATTATTGCGTCCCATATAAATGAAAGAAAAATTTAATATATGTATAGAACGAAAAGAAAAAAAAATACTAAATCCGAAAAAAAAAAAATTTTAATTTAATATTCTAAAACACAATAAAAGAAACCACAGTAAAAATAGCAACAAAAAAAAACTATATGTAATACAAAAATCATACAAATGAATACAAAAAAGAAAATTATAAAACAAATCAAATTAAAAATGAATTTTCTTGTTAAAAAATAAAAAAAGGAAAAAATACACAAATTTGCATTTTCTTTCATTTATTAATAAAATTTAAAGTTTTTTTTTGTTGTATTTATATATACTATAGTTGGGAAAAACTATAAATTTTCTATGTATTCTATATAGAAAACATTCATATACAAAAAAAATTTGAAATAAAGCATTGTTATATATGTATTTTTGTATATATAAAACTCAGGTGGTGTTTGCTGTTGTGGAAAATTCATTGAAAAATTAATTATATAATAATAATAATAATAACAATTAAAAATAAATAGACCATATACAGGGAAAAAATTCTTATTGAAGTATGGGATATAGACAAAAAAAAACATAAGCAATCGAAATGAAATGGAAAAGAAAAATTGTCTATACCTGGAAATATGTTGAGAAGAATTCATTATGACTAAAAAATAGTTAATTATATTTTTTCTTTTTCATACTTCATTCATTTAAATACCATATATATGTGAATAACAAAAAAAATATAATTAATTAAATAGTTATATTCGTTGAAAAAAAAAAATCTTTTTTATTTAATTCAGTTCATTTAATATGACTTTTCTCGAAATAAACATGCAAAAAAAAAAGTGTTAAAATATTGCATATTTTTTTTATAAGATACATAAATACACAATTATAATTGCAATTTTATTTTTTATAATTGAAATCGCGAATCGCAATCATAATTTTTTTGAAAAATAAACAAAATGAAAATTAATTTCACATATTAATTAATATTTCTTTTCCTTTGAGGCGATTATTTTAAACAACAAACAATTTGATTTTAAATATTAAATTTGTGATATTGGCATGTTTGTGTTCGTATGATGTGAATGTGTGCGTTTCAGTATCAGAATAAAAAATAAATTTAAATAATTATAATTTTTAAAACAATAATAGAATAGAATTTCTCTTTTTTTTTTATAGCATATATTAACATTATTTTTTTGTTCATAGAGTTCATATAAATAAATATCAGATTCAGAAATTCAAATGTAATTATAATTCTTCTTATTCTATGATTTTTATTATCATCATCGTCGTCGTCGTCGTGGTCGTTTATAGTTGATAATAAAATAAAAATTATATTATTATTTAATTAACAATTTTATTTTCTTTTGTTTTTTTTAATCTATAAATTATTTAGAAAATAGACAATTATATATAGAAAACTGTTATTGTTACTTTTATATGGTGTGTGTATGTATTTATTTTTAATTAACAGTTTTTTTTCATCTTCTTCTTCTTGATAGTATGAATGTAATTAAAAATACAAACATTTTCATTTATAATTTCCCTTATTATGGTCATAATAGTAAAAAAATATTTTTTTATTTTTTTAATATAGTACATATTTTTTTTTCTTTTAATGTTGTGTTAAAATGATGTTGATTTTTATTTTGCTATTTTTTTACTACATGGAAAGAAAGCAATTAATTTTATTAATGTAACAAATTTTTTTTTTTTAATTTATAAAAATATCTATTACTGTTTTTTCTGTATATATGTAAAATGATGAAATGATACATTATAAAAAGAAGTGGACATCATAATAGATTATGCGGCGTTTAGGCATTAAACATATTTTATTAAATAAATTGTAATTAAAAATTAATTTTTTGTTTCATAATTATTATTTAAAAAGCGATTGTGTGGACATTAATTTATGTATGAATAACTTGTTTTATTTTATTTTAATTTTTTATATAAATAAATTCATAATTAAGTATAATATAATTATCGCTATATATATATATATAAATCTATATTAAATAAAATGATTTGTTTTTTAATTTCACTTTTGGCACAAATTGTTTTTATTATAATATTTATTTATACAAATACAAATATTTCATTTGTTTGTCATCAATTTTTTTTTTTTGTTTTGTTTGATTTGTTTCAAATTGTATGATTCTGCTTTAAAATAATGAATTGTTTTTTATTACAATTTATTTAATTCTTTATAATAGTAAAAATTGGAGTCCTTCTGAAAGCATTTTGTTAAATTTTCATAAAAATAATGAAACACTTCAAGAATGAGCAATATCGTGAATAATATTTTTTAACCAAAAATTAATTGATTATTAAATTTAACATATTTTTTTCATGATTTCATGATTTTAGTATCCCTTTTTAAATTATCGTTTTATTTGATATGAATTTTAATTTAAATTTAAAGCAACAAATTAAAACAAAACGCACCCAAATCAGATATTCTTTTAATTAAATATCAAATTTAAAAGTTAATGAATTTAAAAAAAAAAATCTCATTATATTCTTATATATGAAACAAAAATAAAATAATATTCATATAAACACCAAATTTTACCCAATATTTTAACATTTTTACCCAATATTTTAACATTTTATCATTAAAAAAGCATTTAACTTTTTCGAATACACATAGAAAAGATATGAACCCTTTCAGAAGAAAAATATTTCCATCTATCTGTATACGTATATTGTATATACATACAAATGATGTGCGATATAAAAGGTGATTAATTTATTTATATAAGACTATTAATAAATTATTATTATTATATTATTTTATATTTATATCTCATTTAGCAAAAAGCACATTATATGCACTTAATTAACTAACTTTTCGTTTTTTTTATTCTTCTTCTTATTTTCTTATTTCTCGTTCTTCGGCGGATATATTTATATTATATATTCGCTATATATCCTTTTTTGTTTTATGGGGATTTACTGAACGATTTTGAATTATAAAGAAAATTTATTTATATAAGAAATTTATGTTTATATACTAAAGGAAAAAACAATTTTATTTTTACCAGATTAAACAAAAGGGAAAATTCTAAATTCTTAAATCCCTTTTCTCATTTAAATTCAGCCACAATTATATTAACAATAACAACAACAACAACAAAAACAGGAAAAAAAATCAAATAAATAGAAAATGATTTAAGAAACGAAAAACTTTATCATTATATTATATATCAAATAATTTATAGGCTTTTGAAAATAAATAAATAATTATTATATTTTTTATAATGAGAAACAAATTTCAATGGGTATCCATTAAAAAAAATCCACCCCTATATAAATTTTAATATAATTAAAATTAAATTTTCATATATTAATTAAACATTATATTTAGATATATATTAAAATAGATTTTCATTATACAATATACAATAAGTATGTATATTAATTGAGATTTTCTTTTTTGACTGTGAATTTTTTAATTATTATATTTATTAATTTTTAATTATTCGAATATATATGGGATTGTTTATGCAGAATTATTTTTGGTTTTATAAGAATTTCATTTAATTTATAAAAAAATCTTATTAATATATGAAATTTGTAGAATTAATAATGACTGAATAAATGTAATTGAGATAATGAATAAAATATTTATTGTATTTTTTTGCGAAAATATTATTAAATGTATATAAGAATGATATTATATATTGATAAAATAATCCATAACGAAATTATTGTTATTATTATTTTGATGTATATTTCAGCATTTTTTCCGGAAAACAAATCGATTTATATAATAAAATAAAATCTTTATTTCATAATTTTGTTCAAGTTTGATATCATTTTATTGTACATATCTACAAAATACAACACACACACGATGTTATTTACACAACATACAAAACAGAATGAATATAAAAATAAAATAATAAATAATTCCATTCATGAATAATAAATGAATGAATTTTCAATTGACATAGCAAATATATGTATATATAACAATTTAAGGGAAAAAAATCTTTATATATATATGATGAATTGAAGCTATTTTTATTTTTAAACACAAGAGAAATAAAACCAAACGTAAAATAAAAAAAAATTTGAAGTAATATTAAAAGAAAAATCACAAAAGACATAAGCCGATCATAACATCTTATATCAAACGCATATATACTTGAATTTTATAATATATATATTTATATAATATTTAAATTTATATATATATATATATATATATGTATAAGACATAAATAAACGAAAGACAAGAGGATTTTTTTTTCTATACAATATTATTTTATCATCCATTGAAAATTGAATGAATGAATGTATATGTATGTTGTAATGTCATGTGAATAATATATTTATTTTTTCTGCACAGAACAAACAAAAAAAATAAATATGAAAATGAAAAGTTAATATAAATATTTTCTTTTTATATTATTACTTATTGTTTTAATGTGTTTTATTGTGTTTTATTTTGCTTTTTTTTTCAAAGAGAACACATAAACAATAAAAAAAATAAAATAAAGAAAGATTTTTTTCTTCTTTTTTTGCTTTTTTAAGTATTATTAAGTACCTCTCTTGCATTCTATATCGTGTATTAAATAAATAAAGAAATATACACCATAATATATATATTGTAAATATAAGTACATGAAATAATTCATATTTAAAAGGACGAAATGTCAAACAAATTTTTAGTTATATATTGGTGAAAATGTGTTATATAGAATAAGAGATGATGATGGATGTCCTACTTTATTTATTATACATATCATCATCATCATCATAAACTGTTGGTTCGTATAATTCTTAATATATATTTTTAGGAATAAAACAAATTAGATATATATGTTTGTATATTCGCGTTGCAAAAAAGACAAAAAAGTACAAGTGAAAATGTAAATAAATAAATATAAATATACAATGCGAATTGTGAATAAGCTTTTATTTAAGAATTGTATAAATAAAAACAGAGTACATTGTACTATTATTATATATTTTTTTCGTTTTGGTTATACTTATTTCGCAATACATAATACATAAGTTAATCTTTTTAATTCAGGTGTTTTATTGCGTGTTTTGTAAATATATATGTAATATTTAAATGGTATATACATTCTTTTAGTGTTTTTTTTATATATATATATGTATATTATTTTGTCTTGTTATAAAGATATTATATCCTCTATGGTAAATAATTTTTACCGAAAAAATATACATAAAAAAATCTCTATAGATAATATAATTATCAAAAAGATAAATGAGAAGATTATTTCTTAAATAATATTCATTTATATTATTTTTTTTTTTGTATAATGTAAATATTATATACATTTTAATTTTATATACATTATTTAGAAGTAAAAGTTCTATGTGCGGGGGTGATATTATAAAGAAAAAATTCAAATATTAAATCGTGTTATTTTTTTTTTGCTGATATACAAAACAAAAAAATGTTTTTACCTTTTATAAAAAAAAAAAAAAATTAAATAATAATGTTTTAAAATAAATAAATAAATTTTAACATAATCTAGTTGATTTTTTTTTTAATTTAAAGCAATGAGATGATCAAAACGGATGATAAATTATATCACAAATATATCTGCGTTTATATAATAATTAATTTGTTGACTCTCTGTCTGCATTTAATAACATATGATTTAATTTTAAAACGTAAAAAATAGAATGTTTCTTAATTAAATGTTCATTATATAGACTTTTTTCAAAAATAAATTAATTTTATAAATACAGGGTGAATATTTAAAAAAAATGAAAGAAGATTCCATAATCATAATTACATAATCTAGATCTTTAATTGATAATAATATTCCTAAAATGTGATTTTATTAAGTAAAATTATGTTTAGAGTTCTTTAAAGACTATATATATAGCTATTCAAATGTGTATCTCAAAGTCGCATGAATATATATTGAAATAAAATCCATAAAATAAAAAAAACAATACATATTGTAGTATAAAGATAATTAACAATAATATAAGCATAATTCTTTTTACAGCCAAAAAAAAAACAAATCATGTATTTATTTTTATTTAAAAAATAAAAATAAAATATAATAATATGTGAAGTCAATTGATGCGAAAAGCGAAACAATATATTTAAATATAAGAGATAATCTTTTACGATACGATAATAATTTTAATTTTTTCATTATTTTATAACATTTATATACAATGATACAATACAATACAATACACATATTAATTTTTGTTATTTGTCTGTCTGATGGATGATGATGGCGCGGCGGTGGTGGTATTGTGAAAATTATGATGAATAAAATATTTTCTTTTATTTCATTCAATGAATTACATATTTTTGTATCAGACTTGAACACAAGTAAAAAACAACACAATTATTAGCATAATTAATAATAATTTATGCACATAAATCATTTTGAGACTTCTTCTCATCATCGTATATGTAAAACATAAAAGATATAAATGTATAAGCATTTGATGCATATATATTTAAGACTGTGTGTTTGTTAAATAAAAAAAAAACATTTAAATATATAATTTTGGATATACGTAACCGGAAATATTGATTTACATATTTTTTTCTGTATTTACTTAATATATATCTTCTTCTTTTTCTTCTCTATTTTACCTTTATTTTTAATATATATTATCTAATAAAATATAACACGACTACGAATAAAAATTGGAATATGTAATACTATTAAATAGCTGATGCGGTTAGATCTATTTTATAAAGTTAATTTTTAATCGAAATGAATTTGTAATGATTATAATAAATGATTTAAATATAATATTATTTTTTTTGGTAAATGTTCGATTGATTGGATTTTTTTTTGTACGTGATTTTATAAGGATATATTTTGGCATATGTAAAGCGATAGTATTATGGAAAATGAAGTGTTCTTATGGTGATTGGTCTTGAAAGAGAGATTTTAGCTTTGATTGTTCTCATCCGCAAAAAATGCATACATTGGTGTTTGAAATATGTGAGCTCTTTGAAAGAAAATACCCTTAATTAAGAATTAGTCTCTTATGAATTATTAATTGAAAACAGGAAAATAATTTGAAAAGGACATCAACAAGTTTTGGCTCAGCTTGCTATAATATTTTGTTGTGTTATTTTATGTTGTATTCAAATGCCCCATTGAATGAAATTTTCACAACAAATTCAACTAAATCATTGCTTATTTCAATATATACATAAATCAAAGTCATTGAGAAAATATCCGAGATATACTCCTCTGCGAACACTGAATTATACATATATAAATAGTGACGTAAAAGGATCTCTAAAAATACCTCTATAATATAATATTTATTTATAATGTAGCAGGTCTATATAACAATACCAATCAAAAAGATATTTATAGAATAGAGCAAAACAAAACCAAAAATACTATACATACATATAATGAATAAATACATAAATTTTTGCCATGAGGAGCTTTAAAAATTAATTAGAACAAAAAAAAAAGTAAATAAAGATCCATATATCTAAAAGTAATCGTGCCCAAAATGAAAATATGATATAACATATTTACATACTTATATGTATCGGTATATACCATATATACTATATATTATATAATAGGTATTAAGGTATCAATAAATTAATTTATGTAATATATTAATGTTTATTATTTATACATAATGAAGTTCATTTTGTATATTATATTGCATATAAGTATGTATGGTATATATTTATAAGAGGATAAATATATATGAGAATTGGATACATATATTTTGATTTAAATTTTGTTCTAAAACATAATCCCTATTTCTAATATATTCATGCGCTCATATTAAAATACATTTGTATTTAATAAGTAAGTAATTTATGTAATACACATTGTACATAGATAGATATACATATATATAGGTATTAAATTTCATTTAAATATTATTGTATTATATTATATTAAAAATAAGTCTATGGCAAAAAATGAAAAAAAAAAAAAGAAACGTTTGATCTTCTTAAAAATTTACTAAAGAATATTAAATATAAATGCGGTTATTAATAATATACCTTTCCTTAATTTTGGTTAAATTTTCTATAGGATAACGAAATGAAAAGTGCTTAAATTTGATTACCACTAATTTATTTATAAATATGTATTTATTTATTTTTTTTTTTGTTTTAAAGGGATTGGTTGGTTTTTTTTTATGCAAATGATTTTATATATAGTATAGTTTGATTTATTTTTTGTTTGTTGCTTTTGTTTAATAGTAAAATTTTGTGGTAAAACATTTTGTAATAATGTCAAAGGCTATTTTTTTATATATATACAAAAATAGATGATTATATTCGGGGATCAACGATTGGTTTTTTTTGCGTAGGCAAAACTGAAATGGCTTTTCTTACGTTTTGATCAATAGCGTGGGTAAAAATTGGTAAAATTTGGTGTTTTTAATGTTTCTTATTTGTATATAGAAAATGTTTTAGTAAAATTTTACAAATTCTATATATTTTTATAATTATCTGATTTCTTAATAAAAGAATATTGATTTAGAAGTTGTTTTTTTTTTTTTTTATATGTTTTGTGAATAAAATTTCTATAATTTTCTTTATTTGAATGTGTTAACTATATTTTTGTTGATCGCAGCTACGCAAGCAGCTTCTATATTTAAAATTAAAATAATTGACATGATGTAATTCGATTTTATATTTCATTTTTCAAAATATATATTTCAAAAAAAAAAAAAATGGGAAAATGCAATTAATACAATTAATATTTGTAGAAAAAAAAACAAAACTAAATAATTTAATTATAAAAACCAAAATTTTATTCTTTTTAATTTTACCCTTAATTGAATATTTCACAAATGAAAAAATGAATATGAAAATGTACAAAATTTGCAAATAAAAACTATATAATTTATATATTTGTAGATATATATTTTACTAATTGATTTCGTTGCCGATTTTAAATTGCCGTCATTGTTTGAGACCTGAACAAAAGAACAGAACTTTAAAAAAAAAGTCGGTTCCTTCATTTTTTTTTGTTTTTTTTTTTTGGTGTTGAAAAATGTTCGGTGAAAAATTGAAGTGAAACAATTGTATATTTTTTTGTTCGGTTTTTATTTTATATCATGAAATTCAAAATAACACATACACGTATAAAATATATGAACGATGAAAAAATTATTCTAAAAATATATACATAAAAAGGAAAAAAAAGAATAACAAATAAAACAAAAATTGGGTTCTTTGATTCGCACCGTCGATTTTAACGGAGTAGAAAAATGAGTCTGAACTGAAATAACCGAACACACATTTTATCAAACAATCATCTACTCTCTTTTGGTTCTGTTTTTTATAAAGTTCTGAACAGCCAAACAAGTGATTTTTTTAAAGTTCTGATTTTTTTTCTGTTCGGTTGTTACTCGGTTTTAGTCAAACAATGATGGCATAAATGATTGATTGATTTTATATATTTCATTTTTTTTTTTTTTTTGGATTGTAATCGTCGATCGATCATATTTTATTTCTTTCTTTCGTTTATTGTTTTATTTTATATATAGATTTAAATAAAAAGAAAAAATATACCAAATAAATAATTAGCAATTATCGAATTGTTAAATGTAATACAAATTCATAATATTATTCGCTCATATATATATATATAATTTTAGTATATGTTTTTTTTATTTAATATTATTAAAAGAAAAAGTTTAAAAATGATTAAAAGAAAAAATCAATAAACAACGAAGTCTATTATATTACAAAATATATATTTTTTGCATTATTTTTTTCATGAATATTGCATTCATATATCTATATATGCTGTTTTGTTTCCATTTCTAATTCGGTCACTGTTTAATTGTATTTTTATTGTTGTTTTTTTAATTTGCAATAAATACCACATATTATTCATAAAAATATTTCTATATATATAAATATACACACAGACACGAAATATAAATATAGATAGGTAGATGGATAGATAGATATAAGAGGAAAATATAAACAAGCAAGTTTATACAGAGCAATAAAAATAATTAAAAATATATATTCATACACTCAAACTTAAAATAAAACATATATAATACGGTACAAATACCGATTCTGACATATTAACGAACAAAAAATAATGCGATATTATATAGCTGAATTCTAAAGAAGAGTTCTGATTAAATATAATATGTATATGGAGTACGGAGTAGGAAAACCCACATGCGGTCTGATTTGAAAATACCGCAATCGAAGGACGGGTTTTATTCCGTAAGACCTTTTATTCCGACACAAACCTTCAACCTAAGGTAAAGATTTCCTCCCCTTCGTTAAAAAAAGGAAGATGAAAGCTTTGCTTTTGAATCTAAATAGAAGTGATTGATGAGATCCAATAAAATGATTCTTACAAACACACGGTAAAGCATGATAGGAAGGTTTTAGCTTGGTAGACGGGTATAAATAAACTTGTAAATAAATCAATGACAATTCATGAATATTAAAAATCTTATATGTGAAATCTAATTAAAATACAGTGCATTAATTTTATTATTATTAACATTGACTGGTCAATTTTTTTGTTATCAATCAGTTAATAAATAATTAATATTTCTAATTTCAGTTAGTAATCAGTTAATAAATAATTAATATAAAATTGTTAAAATTGAAATTTAAACAATTTATGAATAAAATATTCATCAAAATAACGTGTATATATACTTCATTTTGAGCTTGAGTGTACATATAAATATATAAATATAGGTAGAGGTGTATATTTATGAAAACAAAAATAAAAAAAAATATAAATATTACAAACACTTTCACTATGTCTGAATTCACATAATATTTATTATATAAACATTATTTGCTGGGTATAGAGAAATTATATAATAAATGATCTTTTTTTTTTTTTAATTCATATTACCTATATAATATAATATATAGATAAATTATCTATAGACGATGTTGAATAATAACTATGTGGTATTTAATATATATATATATATAATGTTGATTTATTAGTTAATTTAAAAAAAAATTTATATAGAAATAAATTTATTATTACTTTAAAAATATACACATACACGATGCGGTATTTTATATATATATGTATATATGAATATAATAATTATTATTTGATTTATATTATTAATTCCTTTCAATATTGAATTATTAGTTGTTGTTTGTTTGTTTGGTTTTTTTTTCTGTTGTGTTTAATATTAAAACATATAATATTTTATTTAAGGTCACATACATTTGTTTGTGACATACAATATAAAAGTTGTTATATTTAGTACTTCCTTTAAAGAAAAAAAATAAACTTATTTTATAGATATATGCGTAGAGAGAGGTGAAATGGTTTATATTTTTTTCATATAAACACCTTCATAATTTAAATTTATTTTTCAAACACCATACATTTTTTTTTGTTACATAATCATTTCAGTTGATCAATCGAAAGTATAACTATCGTTAAATATATATAAACTAAAGAGTTGAAAATATTATTTTTCAAGAGGAAAAACTTGTAAATTTTTATCACAATGGGGTCTTTATTTTTTGCTCTATATTTATAAAATATATAAAAAGCGAGAAATTTTATAACGAAATATATTATTGTTTTTATTACTTAAATTAAATTAAAAGGTATATTGTGTACAAAATTTAATTAAATATGTCCTTGTTTATATATATATATTTTTTTTGCTTTTTATATATTCACCATTATATTATGTATAAATAAAATAAAATATAGGAAAATATTTAGAAAAAAATGTTTTCCTTGTAAATTAAATCAGTAAAATGTATGTATAGTATATATCCATATAATCATATAATAAAAATTATTTACTCTTTATTATTCAATTTATTTGTTCTTTATATACCATATATATAATAACATGAATATTATTATTATATATATAAGATATTGAAAGAATTATATACGCGCAGCAGACAAAGTGTTTTGCTTATTATTACATTTTTTTTACTTTATATAAAGTTGTTAAATTTATTTATTTTATTTTTTGTATAAAATATTGTATATATATATTATTTTTAATTTTATCTATTGTATATAATGAAAATAACCTTATATAAATTAATAAAAATATTTCCATATATAAATTTTATGCATTACTGAAAATTCTTTATATATCTATATATTTAACATGCAACGATATTGTCAAAAACAGATGATACTCGATATTTAATATTTAGATTACTGACTTGAAAATCGAAGGAAAATAGAAAAACTTAAGTTTTTTTTTCAAGGGGGTTTTGAAATTTAACATTTGTGGATTGAAGCAAAATTATTAAGGATTATGTATCTGTGTTAGAAATTCGAATAAATTGTGGTTATTTGAAAGTGAAAGAAATGTGACAAATTCATTTGGAAATTACCATAGTATTTGTTGTTGTTTTAGTTTTAAATTTATTCGAAAATTTATTAATGGTAAAATTTAACATTCAGTTAAATTTCCCTTAAAATAATATATATATAAATAAGAAATCATTAAAAATTCCTTCATAAATATTTTTATATATTTTTAATTGCTGTTATAAATATAAATAAATATATACAAACACCAAATAAGAAATGTATATATATTTTGGAATAGGATTAATAATATTCTTAATATATGTTGTTAATTTAAAAACAAATATATATTTCTATATAGAAATAATCAATTTTTATTTATATAACCTTCCGTAAAATTTTACAACAATAAAAATTTTTTATATAAATGTTTATATATAAAAATATAAGTATATTTATGTATATATAACAAACAAAACATAAACAAAAAAAAAACACGTAAAGAAACAAGATGATAATATATAAATTATATCATACTATATACTATATAAGTATATACATATAACAACCCCTCTTATTTTAATTTGTTTTTCTTCAAATGGGAAATTGTTAACATCATTTTTACTTATACAATATACTTATAATATATATCCATATATATATATATATATATATATATATATATATATATATTGAATACTCTGTATAATCTTTTACAACATATAAGTGTATTATAATATCTTTGTATATATATACTACACATTTTTGTATATATAGTATATATATAGAGAGAATTTGTATATTATAACATAACGTTTAAATACATAAAATATATATATATATATAAATATATATTTATAAAGAATTTTAATTTAACCCAAAACAAGTAATGGTTAATGGGAATGTTGTTAAATAAACAAATTATGTAAACAACATTTTCATTTATATATCTATATATATATATATGGATTTGTTCGTCTATAGAACACATAAGATACGCAATTATAAAGATTTATGCTGGGTGAAAGAAGAAATTATATAAAAATAAATAAACCAGTTCGATTTTGTACAATAAGTGTGTATTTTATTTAGAACACATAATTTTTGTATGGAATTTTCTTTAAAATACATTTTTTATATATTGAAATTATTTTTTATGTTTATATTTGGATATATTTTTTTTTTTATTTTTTATGAACATTTTTAAATCCCTATATTTTATTATTATATGTATTTATGCGGAGGTGCGGAGGTAAATTTATGATGGAGGTTTTTATGATGTTTTTACTTGGATACAACAATATAAATTTAAAATTAAAAGTTGTTCGGGTTCATTGAATTGTTAAAAGAAAATATATAATTAGTTTCTTTTGGTATTTAAAAAAGGTATTTTAATTTCTTATATGCGTCACGGACAATTGAAAAGGAAAATGCATTTATATTTGAGGAAAATTTAAAAAAATTTTTTTGATTGAAAAGGGAATTTTTTCTATTTCATATTAAACTTGTCTAGAAACAACAACTGAATTTAATGACAAAAATTTTTAATGAATTCTGTTGCTGTTACTGTTGTATATCACAACCTTAAGGCAAAAAATAAACAAGGGAATAAAACAATTTCTTTAACAAAGTGAAATTGAATCGATCGAATATATCGAATTGGAATTTTCATTATTACAAAAGATCTCAATATAAATGTATAATATAGATAGAAATAAAAAATAAAAAATAATTAAATTCTATGGTTTTAATATACATTATATTCAAAACGGTCGTCAACAATAACAACATACAATATATATAAAAATATACGATCAAAAAATAATTCTTTTTATTTTTATTTTTCGGGGACTATAATATAATTAGTGAAATATTTGACAAAAATACGCAAATACAAATAATTCACAAAAAGAAAAGTTTTATTTTTTGTATAAGTGTATATTTTATATATGTATATATATATACGTTAGGGATTTTTTCGGATATTATAATATGAATATTTAGTGTATTTTATAGACATTTTATCTGCATATATACTTATGTAATATGTATAGATAGATATATTGTACACAAATTAAGTAAATGAATTATTTACTTTTAATTAATAGTTATAATATACATATAAATATATGCGTATATACAATACACAATACGAAATGTTGGATAAACAACACAATTAATAATTGACATAATAATATATATATACGTATATAAATTTCGTTTTATACATATATTAAAATTCAGAACATTTTGTATAGAACATGTATATTTATGGATTTTATATATTGTAAGAGGCCATATACAAATATTTTATATATATATATTGTATATAGCATATATATGAAATTGGATTTTATCTGAACAACAGAGATCGTATAAATTCATTCCATAATAATATTATGTTTATTTATTAATTTATGGAAATTTTCAGTTTGTTTTTAAATTATTTTATGTTTTTCTTTTTGGTAAAATTATGGAATGAATAGATTATTTGATTTGAGTTTAAAAAATAAAATCATCAAAATTGGATTTTTATATAATTTTATATGCTGTATGCATATAGAGAATGAAATGAATTTAATATTGATTTATAAAATTTTTGGTAACATTTAGTTGAATGTAATTATATATATAATGTATAAAAACACCGCAGTATTTGAATTGGTTATATAGAATATTAAATATTTGAGTGCGATTTCTATAATAATGTTATTGTTATTGATATATAAACAACTTTTCGAATAATCCTTTTTACAGAATATTTTGCTAAAAACAAATTATAATAAAACCATAATTATTGCCTTTCCCTTAAACATCATAATTTATACAATATAAAATTTACTAATTTCAATATCAATACATATAAAATTATAACTAACTATATAATGCCAACCCATATTTTATATGCGGTTCCTTAAATGTTTTTATGCGTATATATAAATTATGCATTTAATGGATATCCATCCATACCCAATAGATTTGGATATATAGAAAACAATAAAAATTTATACATATACATATATATATATACGATATAAATGAAAATGTTGTAAATGGAAATGGATCAATAATTTTCGAGAATCTATTAATGTTTTATGATAGTAAAATATACTATATATATATAAATATATAAACAAATAATAATAAAATTAATTTTACTATATAATATATATTTAATACCGCATATTGAGATACATATATATAGAGTCATAGTTAATTTAATGCTTTTACAAGTGTATTATAATACATATATAGTTGATTGATATATATAGTATATATAGAGTGATGATTCAGAATAAATTAATAGTAATTTTAATGTCAATATAATTCTATATTGAAATATAATATATATAAATGTTTTTGTGTATATATCCTCTTGCAAATAAAATAAAAAAATCGTTTTTTTTTCGTTGTGTTCATAATATATTTTATTTAAATAAAATTAACGAAGCATTACACTTTAAAATTGTATATATTTGCGCGCTGTTATAAAATTGTTTATAATGAATTTATATACTATATAATATTGCATATATAATTAATTAGATATGTGAAATGAGTTTATATATATATAATTTTCGCAAATATAAAATTTATTATAATTTTAATAACGTGACAAATAACATGCTATAGAGAATTATTTATATTTATATGAATTGCTTTTGCTTTTTAATTTTATTGTATTTTGTGCGATGTTGTTTTCTCGTTGTAACAAACATTTTTGCAAAAAAAAAAAAAAAATAATGGAAATATGGCATCATATAATAAAAACAACACTGCGAAAATATGTTTTATAAAAGTATAGGAATAATAATAAAATCCAACAAATATCAATATTTGTTAAAAAATTAATTTATTTTACGATTTGTATTTATGAATTTAAAATTTTTAATTACTCTCCACAATATAGAATAATATATGCGACAATTAATTTTTTCTAATGGTTATTTATACATATTGTATATATTTATTATTTTTTTGCATAATATTTGTGATATTATGTTTTTAATTATTGGTTTTATGATCGAAAATAACAACGATATAAAAGGTATTTGAAAGTCAAATGCTATTTAGAAAAGGAAAATGGTTTAAATTTACATTTGAGTATTTTCCAAAATAATATATAATTCTTTGAAAATTGGGAAAATTATCAATAAAAATTGAATACTTTTACGATACCAGATTTGAAATGATAGAAACAAACACACATTGAATGTATATATTCTAAAAATCTAAACCAATCTATATCTATAAATATATATACGTTTTAAGATAATGATGCTGCATATCTAAATAGATATATAGATAGAAATTTCTTAAATGTGTAAAAAAAAAACATTATTCTTATGAAAGAAACATTTTTATTAATTTCACTTCAATCAATTCTTTTGAACTCCATCAAACCAAACAGTTGGGGGCCAAAAAATACTCGTTGTTGAGTATTTTAAACGGCAGCATTTTTATAGAATCACTGATAATTTCTTCAAAATATAAAGAAAAAATAAACAAATTAATGTTTTTTGTTTTTTTTCACAAATACACATTATACATTTCATATATGTATGTATATTTTTATTATACACATCATCATCATCATACATCATAAATTAATATATATTTATATAATGATGATTATGTAAGAAGAAAATAGAAACCAAAATTTAGGTCATTAAATAATAATAATAATAAAAATTGTAACATACAACAAGAAAATGAACGAAATAAAATATATTTTTATTATTATTAATAGTAATAGTAATAGTAATAGTAATAGTAATAGTAATAGTAATATTATTATTATTATTATTATTGCATATATACTATACATAACACCATATGATTAAAAATAAAGAAAAAAAAATTTTATTCATTTTATTTTTTATTTTTTTATGATTGTAACATGCAATTCATGACGTTGTTTATTTTATTTTTTTTTTAAATAAAAAAATAGCAAATATATAAAATAATATATGTTTTTTTGAATCTAAAAACAATATCATAATAATATAAAGTAATATACTATAAATAATCATATAATAGTTTGGTTTATTTATTAGTTGTTATATATATATATATATAATATACTTTCTCCTTGTGTTGCAGCAATATAATATAGACGCGACTATATATATCGCAATAAGTTAAACAACGAACGACACGACGATTATAAGATGAAATGAAAACATAACATATACAGGAAAAATGTAGTGTGTTGCAAAAAAAAAAAAAAAAAACGCAAGATATCTATTTTTTTTATATAATAATAAAAAAAAGTTATAATACATATTTGATACTCAAGGTACCTATTTAGTTTCTTTCTTCTGTGTATATATAGATATAATACATACATACATATATTTTATCAGAAGCTTTCCGGATTAATTTGTCGCATTATGTATAAATAAATGTATATATGGAATTGTACACATATTGTTACTTTATATACATATATTGTTATATAATAATTTATATAGCGTGTCTCTATTTATTAAAGTTGTTAATGTTTTAATAATTTATATTATATATATATATAGACATAGAGGTTTTATATATGTATATATAGGATAAAATATGTAATAATTTATAGTTGAAATAACAAACAATTGATGCATAATTTACCTTTATATATCCTATATAATATAAATTACATTTGTATAGATATATATGAAACGGTGGTAAAAATTGTGTATGGTGGTTTTAACATATATATATATATATATATAGATATGTCATATGCATAAATAATATCTAGAAATATATATATCAACAAAACCTCATTTTTAAATGCGACAATTTTAATTTTTTATTTTATTGCAAAATTCCATATATGATTGGTATAATATATTGTAATACCCTCCGTATATAACAATAAAAATATTTAGAATTTAGTAAATATAGAGATTTCACCTCGTTTTTATACGTGATGTACATCACCACATATTTGTATAACAATTACGGTATATACAAAAAAAAAATGTTCGCTTTACAACCGACAATCGGTTTTAGTGTCTGAAAACACAATCTCCAATGTTGAATTCTTAATTTGTTGCATTTACGGTGTCGGTAATTAGCCGTACGGTCAACTGCATGGGAAAATATGGAACTCTGTGTGAAAATTCAGATTCCAAAATAACCGAAAAATTTATTTTATGACTTTAGTACGATTCGAACCCACGATCGGCACGATTCCAAATGTTTGTGAGAATTTTAGATTGGCTTTTTTTATCAACTATACACGACAGAGTTAACAACATTAATACATTATTCGAATAAATATTCATTTTAATGTTCATTAAAACCCATACAAAATATCTATAAAAATATTCAAAAATTGAAATTTTTTAAGGGAATTTATTCTGTTATGCTCTGTTACGAGTATATTATTATTATTGTTATTGTTTTAAAATAAATAATAAATGCACATAAATAATTTTTGCATTTTGAAAATTTATATACATTGTATTGTATTGTATTGTATTTTGTATAAATAATACACAAATTGATATATCGATTTTAAGCCCTTTTTGCTGTATATTGAATAATTAAATTATATATAATGAACCATTTGGGTATATTAATTTTTGTACAAATATATACTATTATAATTTATATATTGTATATTGTATAGTTCAAATCGTCTAACGTATATAGATAAAATAAAATATGGTAAATTAAATTATATTAGTTTATAATATCTAAAATATATATGTTTTCTATAACAAAGGGAAATAATTTAATTTAAATATGTGCGTATTTTATATATAATACAAAATATAACAATATTCAAATGGTGTCGAAAAATTTAAAATAAATAATATAAATTTTAAAATCAGATTTATGAACACAAATTGAAGATGTTTTTTTTTTGTATGACAAAAGATTAAAATAAAAGGGAAAATATTTTAATATTGAATTTTTCCCCAATTTTATATATACCTTTTTAGTCATTATGTAATGTAGTTTAAAAAATATGTTTGTTTCGAAACTAAACTAGGGTGAAATCTTAGGGATGGTAAATTTTAAGTATTTCTTTTTAATTATTTTCTTTATATTAATCCATTCTTTAATTACAATAAATTCTTTTCTCGATTAAGAAAATTCCATGAAAATTTATTGAAATATTTAGATTTCGTTACGGGCTCACAGCAATAGAATTCCGAGGTTTTACGGGCGCTAAACCGATTCTGCTGTAGTAATGAACCAAAAAAAAAAAAAAAATATAAATTGAGATAAAATGTGCATTTGAAGAGGTTGATTTTGACGAAATGTACGAAGTTCTGCTAATAACAAAACAACTCAAAATTTATAATTCTCGAATACTAATATTTTCCGAATAGAATCTATAGTGTAGACAAAATTCTATACAGGTAAATGCTATACCTTTATCGGATTGAAAAATATGGACCCGACTATATCTGTTGAACAAATGAAGTGATTTTAAAATGTTTTTCAATAAAAAAATCAGATGATTGAATGATGTAAAAACAATGAGATGATCATCACAAATACTGGATTATTGAAATATTGGAAATTTTCCGGAAAATGTTTGCTTGTTCTATAGTAAATATCTTTTTTTTCTATTTTTTACTTTTTTATTTTAATAATACTTAATTATCGTTTGGATCATATAAGGACACACATTTTAACATATCATTTTTTATTAACCGGAAAAATCTTTCATTCAAATTGGTTTTCAATAAAATACATATAATTGTATAGCCTTTCAGGGCAATAAACGTGTTTTGAGTTTTAATTATCCATTTGCTTTTTCCATTTGCATTGAGGATACTAAAACGATAGAATTTATGTCATAAGGGATACTAAAATAATTCTAGATTTATTATTCATATATGATGTTGTTTTGATCATCATATATAAAACGTGATTTCAATACGCACATATTTGGTAAATGTTCATTTTTGTAAAAATACATATCTATGTAATAAAATGTATAATAGAAACCCAATTCAAAATATGTTATTTATAGTATAGAAAGAACTACAAGATATATTAATTATAAATTTAAATAAAATTATTATATTATACATATACATGAACAACCATTCATAATTGATATATGAACATATTTTATAAATGTGTAAAATATGTAAGAGATGATATATGTGCGTGTGTATAGATATATAAAACACGTCATCGGATACAAATGGATACAAAGATATTGACCATAAATTTACAAGACATTATACATTTATACACGTACATAAAAGTGAATTGATCTAGAAATAATATGAAAAAGGGTTTTTTCTTGGGTATATTATCTAGAGTTGTATGCTCATATATTAAATCTATCCCATTCCATACGTAGGTATATTATATAGTCAGAACCACAATCTATTTGGATTATATGATATTTTATTGTATACTGTATTTTAATTCATATATGAGATTATTAATAATAATAATAATAATAATATCATATGAAATATACAAATCTAAAAGGATAGATAAACGAATTTGTATATAGTAAATCTATATATATATTTTGTATTTATATGTATTTAATTTACCATTTTAATGTATAAAATGATTTGAAAACTAACCACTAAAATTTATATATATATAGATTGTGTGTGTGAATATATATAATATCCTTTTTCATATATATATATATATATATATTCAATTTTACATTTGTGAAAATCTGACAATTTCAAAATTGTATATATGACCTCATTTTATATATATTTATATTAATTCAAAGGTGTTTGGTGGTGGTGGTGTAATTTGATTTAAAATGAAATAACTATTTTGATATTTTTAATTGTAAAATATCACCAAATACTTTTTGATTTCAATTTCAATTTCAATATATGTATATATATTGAAATATAGATAACGTTTCCTTTTATTTTTTTGTTTTTTTTTTTTGCAATGTACATACACAGTGCGACAATTAATATTTCGAACTCAAACCATATCTCAATAACCAATGGGACGATCTATGCAGCAAGTTAATGGCGATAATTGTATGGGTAGAACACAAGTTTTTGATTAGTATAAATATTTCGTGGGTGGCTAAAACGCGGGCTAAAAAAACAAGAAAAATTCTATCGAAAATCAAGACAATGCTCGTAATATTCTTCGATAGCAAGGGAATTATCCATAAAGAATTGGTTCCAACTGGTCAAACAGTCAGTGGCGCATATTATATCAAAGTTTTGAAGCGTTTGATGGTCAGGATTCGTCGTATTCGACCTGAATATCGTGAATCAGATAGTTGGTGCTTGTTACACGATAATACACCAAATTACACTTCACTTATAGTTCGACAGTTTTTGGCTCGAAATCAAGTCTGTGTGTTAAATCATCCACCGTATTCACCTGATTTAGCACCATGTGACTTCTTCTCCTTGTTCCCAAAACTTAAAATGAAATTTAAAGGATGTTTTTTTGAGGATATTGAAACCATTCAAACAGCATCTACACGCGTATTAGAGGCAATTACACAAAATGAGCTGGAACACGCATTTGAATCATTATTAAAACGATGTAACAGTTGTATTGAATCAGGAGGAGAATATTTTGAAAAAAATAAAAAAAAAAAATTCAAAAATCGTGTATTTAATGTATTTCCTAGGATGAGTCCGGAATATTAATTGTCGCACTGTGTATTGTTTTGTATAGATAGATACGCAGAGATATAATGAAATTTTGAATGAATGGTGATATTTCATTAAAATGAATTTTTTTTTAAAAATAATAGGAATTTCTGTAATTTAAATGCTATTTTAGGGATTTATTCATCATCATATGTGATATGATTTTGATTGTCATTCAAAAATTATTATAAATATTATATTATCAATGTTATGTGCGTGGTGATATTGATTGAAATGTATTTGATTCATGTGAAAACCGTAATCAAAATGGAAAATGTTAATGAGAAAATTTCATTTAATAAATATGTTTATTCATTTCCTATTTATTTAGAAATAAGGGACAATTTTTAGCAATCAATTTTAATAAATCCTCAAATGGACAAAAAACTTTTTAGTTAAATGATTTTTTATATTTCGAACATTTTTTTTTTTTCATATAAAGAAAAAATACTTTATTTTCCCTTTGAATTTAGCATTTATAGAGACGACCGTCAAAAGAATAATTCAACAAAATTTAATTATCGAGAAAAAAAAATTATAAATTCATTATCAAAAATGAAAAAAAAAAGATAAATAAGTTATTTTCTTTGTATAACAATTAAAAAAAAAAATTTTATATTCTATTGAATAATTAATTTATATATAGTATATCATAAAGTAATTTTTCTTTTTAATCTTCTTATACCTTATTAAATTATTTATATATAATTAAATGACAAAAGATAAAAATCTTTTGAAGTTTTTCTTTTAACGAAATAAAAATATATACTGACAAATAGAATAAAATAAAAAAATGTTTTTTCATTAAAATTTCCCAACTTATTATATTAAATGTTATTTTGTGTAATATAAAATTAATCAATCATTGCTTTACAATTAAAATAAAATCATATCAAATATAAATAATCATATATGAATTAAGACGACAATTTTATTGAAGTTATTTGATTATTTATTTTTATTTAATCGCATTTTCCCATTTTTTGTTTCTTCAAATATACAATTCAATTTAAGCACAACATTAAAAGTATATTAATTTTATTATTTATTGAATATAAAATTCGATTTTGAAATATTTATATACAAAAATTTAAATTAAATTAAAGCATGTAAAAATGTAATTTAATGTATTGTTGTATATAATTTAAAAAAAAAAAAAAAATTGCATAAGATTAGTTTACTGATTAGAAAAATATGCATAAGATTAGTTTTGTCTGATAATATTGTAATTATTTAATTTTACTTTTTTTTGTCTAAATATTTTTGATGTAATGGTGATATTTTTTTTAATTTAATTGAGGATCTTTTTTTTTTATTTCTTCTTCTTTTTCAATTAATTATTACAATTATTGTTTAAAAAAAATTTTTTTTTCATTCTCATTTAACAACAATTCAATAATAATATTTTCTTTGATTTTTTTTTTAATTTTTTTTATATGAATAAAATATATAATTATATATTTACGAAATATATATTTATTGTAAGTGGTTTTTTTTTTTGGTTTTTTGGTTTTTATCAAATATAATATTCATAATAATTATCATTATTTTAATAATTAAACATTATATATATATATATATATATATATATATATATATATATATATATATATAATAGCTTATTATTATGATATAATAATAATAATAATAATAATAATAATATTGTTAATAATTGTGTTGTGGATGGAATTACGTGCCGTGAAAAATATTATGGTCATATATATTTATGAAATGAAAAATATACAATAATTTTGTGGGTTTGTGTTTTTGTGGTGTGTGTTTATTATTTTTAATGTTTATGCGGTGGTTTTTCTATAGATAGATTTTTGTTTTAAATGTTTTTTTTTTCATTTATGAACAAAAAATTTATATGTAATTGCAATTTTTTGGTTGTTTAATTTGTGTTTTTTTTTAATATTTAAATTAATTTAAAGAACAAAATCTAAAACAAAAAAAAAATATGTTATTCATTTCTTAAATAGATTTTTTGTCGAGAAATAAATTATTGTCAAATTATTTATTAATTTTTTTTTTTCGCAATGAGATACCAATTTTGATAAATAAATAAATCGAAAAAAAAAATTATTTTTACATTCATAATTTTAATTATACAATAATTTATTGATGATTCCAAATCGAACAAAGTAATTACTATATGAAACAGAGATTGACAATCTCAATGTTTCTAATTGATGTTTGATGAATTTAATACAATTCTTTATTCTAATATATTTTTTTGCATGAGTTTTCCCGCATCACTAAGCATCACTTGTCTCTTACTATAAAATATAAATTCTTTGTAAATTCGTTTTCCAATGTATTAACAATTTGTTTGAAAAAAAATAAAAATTAATAAATATATATTATATAATATTATGTATATCTAAATAATTTTTATTAAAACCAATTTGAATTACAAAAAAAAAAATTTTAATTTATATTTTATGTAGAAAAAAAAAACAATTTTTTATTGAGCATATTTTTTTGGTTTGTTTGTTTATTTTTAACAAGTGCTATTTTTTTTTATTAATAGTTTTGTGTTTAATTTTGATGGAACGTTAAATTAAAAGTCAATAGTTTTCAATTTAATGTGAACAACAACAATAATAATAATAATAATTTTTTTTTTGATTAAATTTGATTAACTTATATATAATAATATTAAATTAATTAAATATTTTATTCCACTATTATTTAACTATTTATAACCAATTTAGTATAATTTTTAATAAACAAAAAAAAAAAGAAAAAAGAAATGATTTTACTAATATAACAATAATATAATTCAAAAATAATAAAAAAATATTATTTATAAATTTAGTTATAAAAATATTTAATATTTTTATAATTTAAATTTTGAGGTGAGGTTTTTTTTTTTTTAAAAAAAGTCTTATTTATTTAATCTATTATATATAATAATAATAATAATTAAATATTTTAATTTAGCTAAATATGAATTTTAATTTATTTATATATCTAATCGGTAATTGTTTTGGTTTGTTTTTTTTTATTAATAAAGTTTAATTCAATACCCATTGTGCCTTAAATGCAATGCATTGGTTTCAAAGTTGCCTAAATGCGTGAGTGGTATTTAGTATGAATTTTATGATTTTATTTAGTGTTATGAATGCATACAATGTGATAAAATGCATTTAGTCAACATGATTTTTAAATAGATTTAATTTTTGTAAGGGGATCGATCTAAAGATTATGTAATGCGATCCCCATTCAAAAAATGAAATTACTTTTCTTTTTTTTATATTTATGAATGTAAAATAATTTTTCTATTATTTATTTATCAATGCGGGATATCTCTAAAAATTGCCGTTGAGATGTGCGAGCTTTAATGAAATGCACATATTTATTTATAACGTTGACAGATTTTAAATATACGTAAATTAATTAAATTAAAAAAAAAAAGGAAGCCACTAACTCACAACCTTCATTAATAAAACAAAAAATAAAGATTCATATTTTAATTTATATTTCTTATTTTTTCTTTTTTTTTTTGAGAAATTTTAATTACCTATTGAATTTATTATTTCTATATGTATATTAAAGATTTGATATGGTTAATTTTTTTTTTTTTAATTTATTATTTAATCTTATTTTGATTATTTTATTTCGTAATTTGATTTATTTTGTGTAGAATTGTGGGTGGTTGAGGAGGAAAAAATTGCAATTACATATAAAAATGAAATGAACTAAATTTTTAAATACACTTTTTTTTTTGATGATTTTTTTAATTATTAAAAAATAATTGTATATTTTATTTTTGTGTTTCATTCAATAACATTGCGTATTATTTTAATTAATTGTCTTTGTCTATAGGATTTTCGTTCTATTATATATATATTTAGATATAGATTTTCTAATATATATTATATATATGATTGTTAATTGTTTTCCATGATTTCGTTCTGTGACGAAAAAGTCTTTTAATATATTGATTTTATAATAATAATAACTTTTGTATGATTGGTCAAAACAAAAATAAAAAATATAAATTATTAAAAAATACGATTGAAAATTTTTGTAATTCTTAACATTTCATTTAAATAATTTTGTTTTTATTTTGTCGGTTTATTATATATTTTGCAAAAAAAAAAATTTTTTTTTTATGTTGTTTTATTGCATGTTAAAAAAAATATTGATATTTATTTATTTTTATCTTTATTAACAAATTAAAATTGAACTGAAACACCATTTAAAATAATCAATAAAAAAAAATGGAATAAAATTCACAAACACAAAAACAAAAAAAAAGAGTTTTTATATACATATAGAGGATGTGTTTGTGAATAAGTTCATGCCATTTTTTTGTTATTTTATTATAACAATAAAATAATGTATTGTTATTAAATTTTATTATTATTTACTTTTATAATATAATTATTATTATATTAATATTATTTATATTTTTATTAAAAAAATACATATCTGAATATAGTTAAAATTAAAGAAAAAACACATTTCCATATTTTTAATATAATATTCTTTTCACATCAAACTACAAATTCTATTATTGATTTATTTTTTTTCGTTTCACATATAATATATATTTAAACATTTTTAACAATTTTCCATTTTTCCTTTCATTTTCAATTGAATATAATAATTAATTAATTAATTATATATAATAATATATATTTATGGTTTTTTACTTGTGTATGACTACAATTTTGGTTTTTAATTTTTACACATCATTTATTTATGAGAAGTTAAAAATATTTCGTTAATTTTGGTTTGGTCAAAACTATATATTAAAAACATACATTCCGTTTTATTGTATTTTTTTTGTTTTCATATATGGTTTTCATGAAAAGAATCCCAATAAAAAATCATTAATTTTATTTATATTTATTATTACACAATATTAATAATAATAAATATATATGTTCATTTATATATATATATAATAAAAATAATCATTTTGATTTTGGTATATCATAATTTTATTATCTTTTTATTAATTAATATAAATATTTTAATTTTTATTAATTTTAATGACTAAATTTTTTTTGGAAAAAGAAAACAAAAAATTACTATACTATAAATATTTATAAATATAGTAGATAGTAATAAGAATTTCTTTTATATTTATTAAAATTTTAATCGTTATATTATAGATTTCCCTAAAATGTCATAAAAATTATACATGCCAATAAAGTATATATATAGAAATTTTAATTAATTTATTCATCAACTAAAAATTTTGAATTTTGTCAAATATAATCCAATTTTTTCCTAATAAATTAAATAATTTTAATTTCATTTTATTTAATTAACCAATTTATATATATATAATTTAATAAAAAATATTAATATACACACTAAATTAATATAGTGTAATATACAATTAATTTAAATTTTATATCTAAAAAAAACCATGCCTTAATTAAATTTGTGCCTTTAAATTTATATAGTAGATTTTGGTAGTGGATATGCACTATTTAGAGTGAAGTTTTATTATGCTTTGCTTTATTTCGTAATTTATTTTTATACGATTTGTAATTTTTCATTGAATCTTGCTGTTTTCCTTTTTTGTAATAATTGATATTATCAATATAACTAAAAAAACCCCATGCCTTAATCAAGTTTGTGCCTTTATATTTGTAGTAGATTGTAATGCAGGCACTATTTAGAGTGAAGTTTTATTATGCTTTGCTTTAATTCACAAATATTGTTATATGATTTATAAATTTGCATTGAATTTTGTTGTTAAAAATGATTAATGATTGATATATCAATTTAACTATTAAACATATAATAAGCATTAATTATTTTTTGAGAGAAATGAAACAACAAAATTCATAATTGATTGTATACATATTTTAAAAGTGGGAAAAAATTTTGAATTCTTTTCCATTCATTTTCATGTAAACATTTTAATTTAAATTAATTTATATAAATAAATAAAAGAAAAAATACAAAATTTTCTAAAAACCAATTAATTATTGTTAAAAATTTTTATATAAATACTACGATGACAAAAATACTACGCATTAAGCCAAATTATAAAAAAAAAAACAATTTAATTTTAAATATGGTTTATTTTTTTTTAAATAATAAAAATAATTTGCCTAATATTCTTTTTTTTTATAATTAATTATATTCTAATTTAAACCAAAAAAAAAATGTAAACGAATTTCTATAATAATATTTTATTTGTTCAAATATATATTGAATTATAATTTAATGATTGTTTTATGCATTTATAATATGTGGATTTATTTATTATTATTTATTTATTTATTTGATTTGAGAGGTAAAACGAAAAAATTATTGTTTTAAAATAAATAATTTAACAAATCAATAAATAAGAATAAATTACTAAAACTTACCAAAAAAAAAAAAACCAAACCAAAATAAATATAATAAAGCAAAAAACAAAAAAATATTTTATAGTTCAATACACAACAGATTATGAATGCTATTTAATTAATTTTTTTTATTTTTTTGCAAGGTTGTTGGATTTTTTTTTTGTTTTGTTTATTTTTTTAATATTAACTCACTGAGATAACTAAAATACTGATCGACGTCATTTTTATACAAAAATAAAATAAAATAAATATTTTAATAAATCAAAAATTAATTCGTTGTTAGAATAAAGAAATGTTTGTTTGTGTGTGCTTATTTCTTTGTTGTAAAGCTTATAAAGTAAATGCAAAAGCGATTAAATCAATACATATATACCTATATATAACATAAAACAGCTAAAGAATATTTAATTTTTGACAACGGCGAATTATATAAGAACAGGAAATCATTATCATGGATTTTATACATTTGGAATATTTATTAATTGGCTAGTTATTGCTTATGCAATATTCTTTAAAAATGAAATGATATATCTGTCTATAATACAAAAGACTGCGTCATTTCATGTATCTTGTTTTTTTTAATTCATAAGACAGAAGAGTTTTTAATCATTTCAGGTAACTCACAAACAAATTCAAAAATTTATTATATACCAATAAAAAAAAACTTGTAATTCCGCAAAAATTAGCTAAATATAGCTAAAAAAGCAATTTTTTTTTTAATTTTACAATAAAAATTTAAATTATGGATAAATATCATCATGTGAGTTTATCTGTGTGCGGTGCGGTATAAATAAAAAACGTTCAGATATTTAATGGATCAGACGAATATAGAATATATTTTTGATGTGATGATGTTTTAATTATTATGAACCAAAAAAAAAATAATTTTTTTTTGTATTTTTTTTCTTTTTGCAATTCATGAGAAACACATCTTTAAGTACTATTAACAATTTCATTAAATATGTTTTTTTTTTGTGTTTTATTATATATCATGGCTTGTAAATAGAGCTGTCATTATTAAACTGTGGGTGGTGGTGATGGTGGTGCGATGACCCACCTAACAGAAAATGCAACTATTGCGTGCTTTGAAGGAATTAATTTTAAAATGTAGCGATTATGAAATATGATTGTAGAATATTTTAAACAAGGAAACCAAAATATTTATCGTAATTGATTATCAAATGGAATAAGGTTGAATAAGTAACAATATATATATATATATATATATAAATTAATCACTCATCCATAGTTATGAAATATACTATTGTGATTCTAATTGTATATATAAGAATATTAATGGAATAAAGAGGTTTAGTTTACGTTTAATTTTAATCTATCGAACATTTTTAACTTAAATTAAAAATTGCGCTTCCGGAATGAATTAAACTTTTCCTATTAAATGTTCTTTAATTCCCAGGGACTGAAACCCATAACGTATTTCTGGAATTGTTGAAAAAAATTCATTAATATAATCGATGAATTTTTTTCTGTTTTTAAAAATACTACAAAAACACAATTATTATATATTAATATTTTAATAAACAATTTATCAATATAGATACAGATACAGATACAAATCTGATGGTATAATAATATATAGAATATAATATACCAGAAAGATCAGAGAATTTTTTTTTCTTCTGTAATATAAATAAAATTTATTTATCACTTTATATATAGAAATGATTCATCTTCAAAAAAAAAAAATTAATAATATAGATGATTATACAAATTTTAAACTAAATAAACATATAATTTCATAATAAAATTAATATTAAAATAATTATTCCGTTTTACCGCGATCTTTTTTTCGTATTTATAAGTTGTTTTATTTTTGCATATGAAATATTTTTACATCAGATTAATTGTATAGATTGAAAATTGGTATATTAATAATAAATATCGCACCACTAACACCAAAACCAAACAAAAAAGTATTTATTTATTTATGTTAAAAAATTGTATTGAATTGTTATTATTTTTTTAACGAATTTTCAATGATTCAATTCGATTTAACACAAAATAAATTTTTGTATATTCATTTGAAAATGTACAATTTTGTTTGAGTAATTTATATTTTTTATTAATAATAAGAGGATAAAAAGAATAAAACAACGAAGATTATTGACCCCTCTATATATTATGTACATATATTTAAAAGGTATTATATACATATATAAATAATAGTTTTTTTTCCTGTAATTTTTTTTTTTTACCTTCAAGGTTAATTTATTTCCGTGTATTTGTTGCCAAATTAAATATTTATATTCATACAGAAAAAAAAAAAATAAATAAAAATTCTTTGTTGATTCACGCAATTTTAAAAATTTATTGTACGTATATGTACATAACATATTATATTAAATACAAATGGCAATACAAGTTTCATGATTATTGTTAATCGGCAGGCACGTTTTTTTTATTTCCTATGCGGTCTCGTCTCGTCATTAATATATACAAATACACATGAGATATGATTAAATAAAAACTTCGCGCCAATTAAAAAAAAAAAAGTGGATTTTGATTTTTCCATACTGAACACTTTTTATTTATTCTATGAATGTCGTTTACTTTTTCTTTTGTTTCTTATATTTTCAATACATTTTCAATATACAAAAATACAACATACAATAAAACAACAAAAAAGGTATAACATCTTATTAAAAAAATATATAATAAGTGTATTTATAAGAACATATATACAGCAGAAACCATATAAAAAGAGTTAAGTTTATATACCGAAGATGAAAAAAAAAAAACCACTTCAAGCATAATAAATATCAATGTATGTATGTATAAAAATAAAGTGTTACGAAAAAGTGATAAAATTGAAATGAAAAGTTGTTTATTATTTTTTGTATTGTATTGTTTGTGGGTATTATGTTTAATAGTATTAATACACACCAATAATAATAGAGAAGAGATTATATATACGAGAAGGTGTAGTGAAAATGAAAGGAAAATCATATTAATTTTCTTTTTTTTTTTGAATCATATACAAATATATTTACGTGGAAATTATAAATAGATATTTATTTTTTCATTAACAAAACACATACATAATATATATTTCTAATCGATATATAGCGAATTGATGATGAGATCAAATCATTTCGAAAGATCAAACTTTATGTACTTTTTTTATTTTTTTCAGGGGGGTATATAAACTAAATGAAAAAAAATTTTAGTACCATAATGGATACATCATATAATGAAAATGGCAATAATTGATGAGAAAACATTGATATATCTAAATTTAGAGATATATAGCAAAAAAAAAAATAAATAAAATATATTATACAAAGGAAAGGAAAAAAATAACTTTTTTTTTTTTGTATTATAATCATGGGAAAACCAATTTTTATCCGATTTATGTGTATATGTTGTATATAAAAAATATATTACATAATTTATTTGATTTCCTTCCTAAATATAAATTCAAATCCCATTTGCGGATAGAACAGAAAAAGAAAAGAAATATTCTACTTGGTATATAATCGAAAATTATTTTATTTTATTTATTTATTTTTTGCACTGAAATGAATCCTTTATAGTTTTATTTTTTTTGGCCATCAGACTTCATCCAATCATTCAAGCCATTCCTATACCGATTATTTTCTTTTGTATATAGGTTTTAAAAGGTATATGTATATTAGATATTCTTTGAAGAATAACTTTATTTATAATAGAATTAGTTATTAGTGAATTCTTATTATATATGAAACTTAAGAAATATAGGAAATGTAATTTCCTATTTGCAGAAAAAAATCATTCAATTGTATCCGAATATCGGATTAAAAACGTTTTAATAATAATTGATCAAAAATATATATGTATGTGTTGTGTGGTACAATATTAAATTTTATCATTTCCTTCGCCACCATCCTCTTGATAACCCCCCCGTGAATTCTCAATATAGGATCAATATAATAAAAACTGTTTATTATATTCAATAAAATTTTCCAATAAGAAATTAATTTAAAAATAAAAAAAAAACAACTTATTTTCCAAAAAATGAAAGATTCTTTACATTTAATCTTTTTAACTATATATATAAAGTATAGTTTTTATTCCTGTTTTATACGGGAAAAAATTAATTTATATATAATAAACAACAATAAAAATAAATAATATAGAATGAAAACTAAAAATATTAATTTCTTTTTAAATCCATTATTTGAATTTTGAATTATTTTCTTTTATATATGCGCGCGGTAAGTAGAGCAGCGGATTAGAAGGGCTTTTTTTTTGTTACAAGAGTGTTAAAAATATATATAAATCAAAAAATATATAATATTATAATGGATATATATGGATATTTTTTATTTAGATGAAGGAATTAAATCAAATTTAATATAAAATTTGTAAAATATCTCATGTTTGATAATAAAATTTATATATATATATATATATATATATATTTATTTTGTTATTACATATTTTATACAAATTGTATATAGAAAAAAATAAATATGAAAAACTTATTATTTATATATATATTACAATTCAATTTTCTTTATATAATAAATGTTTTTATTATATGTTTGTGTTTTTATATAAATTGCATTATAAAATGGAAATGAAATTATATTATTATTATTTTCAGTATTAAAAGTGCATGTTTAGGAAAATTTTATTCATATACTTCTCAACAACAATTTTTATTCATTTATATCACAAGATTTTTGTTTATGTGGTGTTTAAATTCCATAAAATTGGAAAATCATGAAAGTTCTATAAATGAAATAATCTCAACTTTATAGGTAAATATCTTATGTTTAGCTGGGAAATTGCTAGACAGATTTCCCAGTGGATAGGATATTCTGAACCAACGGTACATGTCCATTTAGCTGACTTATATAAAAAAAGTTTGTCCGTGCACCGAATTAAATTTGCCGGAAAAACTTCTTTTCCAAATTTGCTATTTTTTTGTATTACAACCCACACGGGTTTTTTTGTTAAATTTTCGATTATTTTCGCATAATTTAAAAATTCAATAAAATCTTAATATTTTATAGAAGAAAATGTGAAAATCGCTTTATTGGTTCAAAAAATATTGTGTTTTTTTCATATACGGTAAAAGTTTTGATAATATTAACCAAAATAATCGTAGTCCTAACCAATCAAAAGTAAAAATAAATTTTCATCGTTATATACTAATTACTGATTGCATACTTTACATAATTTGATATAATAAATATAAAAAAAAAACAAATTAATTCCATAACAAAAATTATATAATAATATTCTGTTTTTGAACTATATATAATTTTCGTCAGATATATATATACCTTTCATAAACTTTCAAATAAAAAAAAACCAACGAATATGTTCCTTATTTATGTCAGAAAGATACATAAACATATATGGTATTTGCTTATAATAATAAGACTTAATTTTTTTTGTTATTCGAAAAATTATTTTAAAATACAACAAAATCATGTAAAATAAATGAAAACTTTTTATTAGAGATATTTGGATATATTTTTCCCATATATAAATTACGTATTGTTTTGTAACAGTTTGCGGTTGTACGTGCGCGTATATTTTACCTTATATCATATTACGAGAAAATATGATTTATGTAATTATCATAAATAATGCGTGGTGTATTTTTATAACCAAATATATTTGAAAATGTAATTATATATATCTATATATTCTAAAGAATATACAAATTTCTATTCTATTTATAAGCACACACAAAAAAAAAAACAAAAAAATGAAAAAATTACCAAAATTATTATATAGGAGGATAATATATGTATTTCTCATGAGAAAATGCGATGTGTGTTATGGAAAAGTTTTGCTCGTCAAAAGAAAAACTTTAACACAGATATTATTTATTAATTTTTTTTTTTGCTTTCAGATATTATATTCATTTTATTCTTATTCTATTCTATATAGTATATGGCATGTTTTCAAAATGTTATATATACAATTTTTTTTTTTGTTTATTATTATTATTATTTATTATATACTGCGATTGGTATTACAGGAAAATTAAGGATATATATATATAAGGAAAATATATGTTATATAATAATAATATAGCGTAAGAATCCTATTTATATTATATACAGACATCGCATATTTTTAACAACAAAATAAGGGATAGATAACTATATATACATATGTAATGATATAAGAAACAACACCGATATATACAGTTGATGTGATAACACAAATATATTTTTATATATATTTATGAAGTTGAAAAATGATTTGTTCAAGATTAATAGCATATATATATATATTTATAGAAAAAAATGTTTTACAACATATATTTTTATTTTAAATGTACATGACAGAGGCGAAATTTGTGACTGCAAATTTGATCTATAAGAGGAAACACGGAAAGGATATTTCGAACGGCACGGGCTTTTCCATAATTTCTCAACTATATTGAAAATTCTCAATCAATTTCTGATATTTCATAGAAGAAAATTTGAAAATCGCGCCCCAAAAATCCATTTTCAATGTCAGTGAAAATTCAAATAAATTTATGATAATATCTTCAAATTTTCTTCTATGAAATATAAATAATTGATTGAATTTTCAAATTATTCGAGGAAAATTTGAATTGAAGAAAAACTATTGTTGTAATTCGAAAAATTCACATAAGGCAAATTCAAAATAAGAAAAATTTAAAATTGTCGCAAAAAATGGGGCAAAAAAATTTTTTTGGTGTATTTAATTTGGTTTTATTAGACAATTTTCTTTCGTAATATCCTATCCTTTTCGTAATATAGATCACCTTTTTCAGGAGACGTTCCTGATACAAGAGTATATAGTTTATAGTATCATATTGTATACTAAATGACTTTGTCATTTTGAAACTAGATATATGACAGAGCATAAACAGAAAATGTTATTAGTATTATTTCAATTGAATATAAAACAAAATTGAATAAAGTGAATATATAGAAAATTTTCTACTATAAAATCCATATGTTATATACCATACCATATCATAATAATATATATAAATAATTGGAAAAGTTTTTATTTGAAGAAAATTACAAAAATTCAAGGTATATAATAAATATATTACACAAAATATATGTATAAACTAAAAATAGAAATATATAATTCCAAATAAATTAAAGATAATAATAATAATAATAATAATAAAAAAAATTTGTTTTTCTTTGACATAACACAAAAAAAAAGGAAAAATGCGTATATGACATTTTCTTTTGCTATTATTTATGTTCTCTATACAGATGAAAACAAAAAATATCCTAACAAATTATTTTTTTCTTTTTTATTGAACAAACAAAAATATATATATATATATAGAGAGATAAAGGAATATTTTAGGCGCACAAGAGGAAATATACATTTCTCACAGAAATAACAAAAAGAAAAAATCAAATTATAAGTAGCTTATTTAAGCATTTGCATATTATTATATCAAAAAAAAAAATATGTAAAGAAACCAAAAAAAAACCGAATTTATTATTTCAATAGAGAGAAAAATAATAATAATATATTCTTTTATGTGAAAAAAAAACAATTTTTTTTTCTTTTACACAAAAATATATATATATAATTATCATTTACATAATAATGTAATATTACATTAACGATAAATGTCTTTATATTCGTATATCGCTGTATATATGAAAATTGCCTTCGCCGTTCCATGTACATATATCTATAATCATCACTGTGTGTGTGTGTGTGATATAAAGCAATTTTTTTTTTTCAAAATTATATCGCATGTATCATTTTCATTATATTATTTTTTGTTTTCACTAAAGAAGGAATAATTGGCAAAAAATAAAATTGAAAAGAAAAAAAATGAAATCGGAGGAAAACAGAAATTTGTCTATATAGAATAAATTATTATATTCAAAAAACATTTTGTGTAACAGAATTCAGAGTAATTTAAGTATAGATTTTTTTTTTTGGTATTATTATTTTAAATAACATATTTAATAAATTATTAACTATATGAATTATAATAATGGATCAACAAAAAAAAACAAAATACATTTTAATATGTTAAAACAAAAAAAAAGGTAACAAGTGGTTTTTTTTTTTGCTTTTTTCATACTATATCCGCATATATACGGTAGAGACAATCATGAATGGAAAATTGATAGAATATATAAAAATATTATGTCAAATGAAATTAGGGAACTATTTTGTTAACTGATTTGATAGGAAAAATGATTATGAATGTTTTAAGGAAAAATTGATTGTAATACGAAAAATGTTTATCGTTTTAAAATTGGAAAACTGTATAGCACGCAAAACATGAAAAACTTGTACTTGAAGATCTTGAAATTTCTTTAATTATGAATCTTTTTAGTTGAATATATCTTTAAAAAAACGAAATGAATAACCTATATAAGAAATATAGCTTTTATAGATTATTATTGAGCAGAGCAAAAAAAAAACAATTTTATTTATAAATTGATTTCCTTTAATTTATTAATATATAAAAAATCCCTTGAAAAAAAATTTAAAAATATCAAATAAATGTATAAAAAAAGAGTAACGGAATGTATGTGCTCCTAAGAAGGTGTACGAATCGAATAGAAAGAAAAATCGAAATTCGATGAAAGAAAAATCGTTTTTTAATTGTACCGAAATGGAAAATTAAACAGAATTTTTCATGGAAAATCAAACGATCAAACGTCAGATGATCCAAATTTGAAATGATTTGCCATAAAATTCCATTTCCAATTGATCTTTCTGATGTAATAAATTCAAAAAAATAAAATTAATTGTAATTGTTAAATGCAATAAATTGAAATCTATAAAAACCAACAAAATCAATAAACATACACCTTTATATATAAAGAATTATATTGTTATTATTATTATTATTGATTTTAATTTTTTGATCGAAATATTACCCATATAAAATCAATAAAAAATAATTAATATCAATGTTCTATAAATCTATATGATTGATTAATTGCATATAGCGCGCATATATATTAAAATATCGCAATATATGAATGTTAAATATATAATCCGCACATGAATATAAATATAGAAATTACGTCGTAAAAATGATTTTTTTTATATGTAAAATGAAATATACACAATTTTAACTTTATCCAATTAACAATTTAAATTTGTATAATTAATTCATAACTTTGTGGGTTTTTTTTGTATATAGAGCCAAAAAAAATAAATAAAATGATATGATATATTTCAAGTCACATACAAAAAAAAAGTACACACAATTTTTATACTATATGACTATATGTATATAATGTTAAAAAAAATAACACTGCGGTAAAACGCATTGTGCGGTGCGATATGGATGTAGATAAGATAGATGGATTTGGAGGTGGTTGGTGGTTGGTTGGTGGGTTTTGATGCGGTAGTAAATTATAAATATATATAAGAGACATTGTTTTTTTTTTGCTTTTTACATAATTAATGAAATTTTCTTTAGGATATAATTTACATAAATAAATTGAATTGAATTGAATATGTATATTGTATATATTAGAGTGGTTTTTTTTTGTTCGAAGATTTTAAATCGCTTTGTATCATCGGCCGCACCCCCCAATTTTTTTTATTTGGTGAAATCATGAATATTGGTAAAATTTGGGGTAGGTAAGTTGAGGGGAAGTGGACCCACCGAGGGGTTAAAGTTGAAAAATTCAGTGTTTTTAAGCAGATTTTCGCGCTTAAAGCGTTAACGGATGACATTAGCGTGTTAACATGTATGGTGGACTTAACTAGAATGAAACAGGGAAACTTTTTCTCATAGACACTTACCCCCTAAATCATCCCCTTAATACCCCTCCCATACAAAATTCATTCACATAATTTGCAATATATTTTTAACATTATAAGGGTTAAAAATTGACATTAAAGGGTTAACATGTATGAAGAGCCCTCATTATTATTGAATGCCTAAACTTTTCTTAGAACATACTATGGACCTAAATCATCCCCTTAAGGCATCCCCCATACGAATTTCCGATTTTTCACACAAAATTAGTATATTTTGGTGTATTATATGAAAATACATTAAGAAACACCTAAATCCATGGTGTATCGACGAAGAACAAAAATATATGCCTATACAGAAATTGAATGGGATTTTTGAAAAATCCCCATTGAAATGCTTTTACTATAGTTTCTACTATTTTTACCCATATTTTAGTTAAATGTTTAAACCTTTATAAAATAAATATTTTAAATAGATGGCTTTAAAAGTAAGTTTATTAATATTTTCAATACGATCAAATATATGTAATGCTCTATATTATAATATATATACATATATATATATATATATATATATATATATATATACAATTGAGACAATATATACAATATACATATATTATAGTATATATATATTTATATTTTTTTTTTGCGTTGTTACTCTTTTACAGCGTGTTTACATTTGGATCTTGACGCTCATGAAACCAACAATTTTTGTCAACTCCCATGTTTTTTTGTTGTGTCCATTCGACGCTCATGAATATCACATATAAAAAATGAATTTGTTGATACTAAATTTTTTTTTTTGTTTTATGACAGTCAAGTCTCATGAAATACCTGCACGATAATAATCATATGAGTTGGCTCATGAAATCAAAAAATCATGTGCTTTCGATGTTTACATTTGAGTTTTGGCAATTATGAGCAATATCATGATAACGCAAGACCCAATGTAAACACCGTGTTATGTATATTTGTTTGCAATTTGTCGTCGCGTCACGTTTTTATGTTTATATATTTTGTTTTCAGCATTTAGTAAAGAATATTGAGTTTGCTTTTATAATTCCATCATTCTTTCATTACATTTTATTTTGATTTATATTTGAAATAATCTTTTAAAACTATATTTTTTTTAATTGTTTTCATACTCTTAGTTATATTATTTGGATTTGGACTTATTTGAATAAATTTTTTTTAATAGTATTTTGTTTTCTGTTTCATTTTAATATTTGGACATATTTAGAGTAATATTTTGTTAATATTACTTGAACTATTTTCATTTTCTTCAACATAATATTGAACTTTTCAACCACAATCAACATCTGCTTTTTTCAAAGCAATCATTTCAAATTTATTACGACGACCTTGCTTATATCCCCGGACAAGAATTTTCCTTATTTTTTTTTATTACAGAATAAAAAATTTAAACAACTGCTTTTTTTAAAGCAACCCATTTATATTTATTACGACAACGGCGCTTATTTCCCTGGACAAATTTGTGATAATGTAAAAGTGAACCTAAAAATCGTATAGACATTTTCAAGAAATCACCCCTCGAAACAGTATATGATAGCAGATCTCTAGTTGTTTTTGATTTATTAGACATTGCTGTTATAAGGAAAGTTAATGTAAAAATTACCGTCTAAAATACGGATTTCCATTAAAAACGGTACATAATCAATACACTTAAATCTAGTGTTAATTTTCAGCAACAAGAAATACAACAATAAATATAACGAAAAAATCAAAATTTATTTTAATAATCAAATGGGTATATCAAATCGCGATATATGTATATCGGTATATCATATTTTTTGATGTTTTTTTTTTAATTTGAATAGAGCCGACTGAAAGTCGCAGTGGTAATCTATTTTTAGAAAACTACCAACAATGCTAACACATTTTTTTATATAGAAAAAATGTATCCATATTTAAAAATGTGTTTGCATATTTATACATATATTCACATATATTGAATAAAATAAATCCATTTCTATGTATTGTAAAATATTGAAAGAAATTTAACTTATTTTATTTACGATAGAATTCAATGCTGTCTTTGGTGTATTTCAATGCTATTACTTTTGTATATTAAATATTTTTACTAAAATTATAAAAATTTGCAGATGTCAGTCTTTTTTGGTTTATATTTTTGTATGTACAAAAATTAATATGGGATGAGACATATGTATAATATGTGCTAAATCTCTTTAAAAAATGCACATTTATCATATAAAAATTTAAATAATTATGAAATGAAATACTATTAGTATTTAATTTTGTTATTTATTTATTTCAAAGACATAAAATACTAATATACAATAATTTAATAATTATAAGACGACTTGGTGGTGCCGTTGATAAAGCATCCAACCCAATTGCGGGTGGTCACGAGTTCAAATCCTACCCGGAAAATTTTTTCTGTGCTTTTTATGATTTGAATTCATGAAATAAGTCACCATTTATTCATTGGGATCAAATTAATGAATATCTTTGGTATATTGTGTCGGACGCAGCCAAAGATTAACAAAGTCTACACACACATACTCGCAATTATATATGAAAGTATATAACAAATACTCGTCATCATTATTAAAATTACATTAATAATTAATATCTGCTATCTGATTTTTATTCTTCGTATGAACTACTTCGTAATCATAATGCGAATCAAATGATTCAGTCTCGCCAGAAGATGATTTCTTGAATTAACAAAGATTTAGATTCAATATCTAATTGGGGAAGGATAAACTTAGTAGAATTTAGTCCATCTAAAACAAAGGCATGTTTGTTCTCAAACAAACGATCCATAAATGTTGACCCAATACTTATGCATAATACAATTATTCCACAATCTAATGACCTATTAAATTTGGGAATGTCTTTGTCAAACAACTTTTCATGGAGTAATAATATAATAATTGCAGCTAAAAAAGCGGCTAGTCGCATTGGATTTTAAGAAGATCGAAAGAATTTCTCAATTCTGAAAATTTAGCATTAGTTTATAGGTCTTTTATAAGACCACTTCTAGAGTAAAATTCCTACATATGGGTTTGTGCACCAATTACTACACTGCAGTTTAGTGACAGGATCCAAAAAATACACGCAATTTCGCTGATCAAAAATGAAACAATAACAAATTCCATTGAACCATTGGATCATAGCCGATCAGTAGCTTCATTGTGCACATTTTATAGGTATTATTACCATGAATGCTCTAATGAAATTTTAAAGCATAGTGCTTATTAAAAACTAATATTTATCTTTAAATGTTACTCTTTTAACATTGTTGTCTAACAAAAAGCTATAACAAGAATTATAAGTCATGATTAAAACATCAAGTGGATTGAATCGGCCATAATTAATGTAATTAAATTAATATATTTTTAAGCCTATATATAATTGTAAGTCATTTTTGTTTGCTAGTTGGATATTTTGCTTCGTAATCCTTAACCACTTTTCATGTGAATTGCTTATTGCAATAATTATTAAATTATTGTACATTAGTATTTTATGTCTTTGAAATAAATAAATAACAAAATTAAATACTAATAGTATTTCATTTAATAATTATTTAAATTTTTATATGATAAATGTGCATTGTTTAAATATCATATGATATTTAGGTGTTTCTTAATGTATTTTCAATAATACACCAAAATATACTAATAATGTGTGAAAAATCGGAAATTCGTATGGGGGATGCCTTAAGGGGATGATTTAGGTCCATAGTATGTTCTAAGAAAAGTTTAGGCATTCAATAATAGTGGGGGCTCTTCATACATGTTAACCCTTTAATGTCCATTTTTAACCCTTATAATGTTAAAAATATATTGCAAATTATGTGAATGAATTTTGTATGGGAGGGGTATTAAGGGGATGATTTAGGGGGTAAGTGTCTATGAGAAAAAGTTTCCCTGTTTCATTCTAGTTAAGTCCACCATACATGTTAACACGCTAATGTCATCCGTTAACGCTTTAAGCGCGAAAATCTGCTTAAAAACACTGAATTTTTCAACTTTAACCCCTCGGTGGGTCCACTTCCCCTCAACTTACCTACCCCAAATTTTACCAATATTCATGATTTCACCAAATAAAAAAAATTGGGGGGTGCGACCAGCCAAATTCCAGAATTTATAAAAAAAAACCACTCTAGTATATATATTATACAGTTTTCTAATATCACATTTATTAAAGATTTTTTATTTTTATTCTGCGATTCTCCATCCATTCATATATGTATATTAATGTTGCAAGGCAATGGATAAAGAAGAACATAAAACAAAATGATGACGGTCTATAAATATTCCATTTCCATTATATATATATATATATGTGTCACAAAATTTTTCTAATATATTCTTACCAAAAAAAGACAAATTTTCCCAAAAAAAAAAAGAAAACCAAGTAAAATTACAAAGAAAAATTGAATGTAATTTACTCACAATCTGTATATATGGATATAAATGTTATTTTTATATATTATTATAATAGGAATGTAATACACAAGCAAAAAAAAATAAAATAAATAAATGCTTTAATATTAAGGATATATGTATGTATATATATATATGAAATGGAATTAATTTAGTTTGATTGAATGAACGTGTGCGTACTCTCTGTACGGTCTTTTAGATTTTTACTGTATACCATATACAGTATAAATAAATAAAAATATATTTTTAATGTTGTTGTATTAGTTATTTGTTATATTATGTAGAAGATAAAGTCCTTTCTTTTACTAATAACTTTATAAATATATAAATTTTGGTATTTATTTTCTTCTTCTATTTATTTTTTTCTTGTCCTTGTGTATTTTTTTTTCTTTCTGTTTGTAGAGGGAAAGTTTTATCTGTATAATATATAATATAAAAGAATATAATATATATATATATATATATGTGAAGAAAAAGACTGCGTAGTTAATATATTATAAAAATGAATAATAAATAAGATTTTTTTTTATATAATATATAGAATATTATAATTTATTTATTCACATCTTTATGTATATTCCATCATCATATAAATGTATATACCGATATATCAAATAAAATAATATATATGAATGTTATACAGTGTCTGAAAGTACGTATTGGAATGATTTGTTTTTTGCGGTCATCATAATAATATAATGAATACAAATGTTATAAATTCATAAGTTTTGTATATTTTGGACATTTTTCTTTAAATTTAAGGCAGACCTTCATAAATTTTCGCAATAGCTTTTCGTGTTATTTAATTATATTTTTTGCAGAAAATGTTTGGATTGATTCAGTTCTTTTGTTGTGATGAGTCTGTTCTGAATTTATTATTCGATAATTTTTCTAAAACTTGCCATCATATAAATAGATTTCCAAGGTTTAATTAGCGCAAAACCAAATCTGTCTGTTGTAACGAACATAAAAAAAAAGATTTAAACAATTAAATTTCGATCAGGAAATGTTAGAAATGTATTTATTGCCTAGCAGAGAAATCTTTTTTAAACATCAAAAATAAAGGGATAAAAATAATAACAAAAAATAGCAAATAGCGACTAATAAATTTATAAAGCGAAAAATAGCGACTATAAATTTATTTCAATATTTCAATATTCATTCAAAAATTAAAGAAAAATGTGAAAATATTAGAAAAAACTTTGAACTTTATAATAATTTAATCAATATTTACACGGGTGCGATGATCCCAAAAAGAAAATTACAAATATTTAACAAGTATTATGGGACACTGTATAAATGCAAACATTTATATATATATATATATATAGAAGAGGCCATTATATCATTATAGATCCTTTACAAATATATATTTTCTTCTTATCTATATATATATATATATATATATATAGATATATAATATCTTTATATAGAGATGGACAGATATTAAAAATACAATAAGTAACTGCGTATATCTACATATTATATTCTTAGCGCCTATAAATGACTATTTATATTATACACACATTATATATAAGATAAGTCATAAAATAAGAATAAGATGAAAAAAAAACCCCATCTTCTTCTTAGTGCGATGTATATTAGTACAATATATAAAGAAAAAAAAATATTTATTTAAGGATATACGTATATTTTTGCGTATATATATCAAAATATAGCAACAACCAAAAAAAAAATTATTCCAAAGTCAAATTAAGAAAATAAAATGAGAAAGTTTTTCTTTTTTTTTCTTTTCCTTTCATTAAATCGAAAGGCAAAAATGGAAATGTAAGAGGATCTTTAAAGATATTTACTATATATGAAAGGAAACCCAAAAAAAAAACGGATATATTAAATAAATATGGCTATATATAATATATACTGCAGGGACGGTGTTGGAAATTGTAATATTACGAAAAAGGATAGGGTATTTTAAAAAGGATATGTCTATAAAAAAAATTCTTTTTCAAACAAAATTTTCTGGAAAATTCAATTTTCTAAATTTTGAATTTTTCATATCTTTTTCGTAGTTTTTCGTATTTTTTTCGTTCAGAGGTTTTCTTACATTTTCATTTTCCTCGAATAATTTGAAAATTCAATCAATTTCTGATATTTTATAGAAGAAAATTTGAAAATTGGTCCATTAGTTCAAACGATATAGTAGATTTTCCAAAACGTTTTCGTAAATATATACCATTTTTGATGTACTTTTACAGTAACAAAAATTTCTTTGGGATTTTTCACTGAAATCTAATGGAAAATCGGCTATATCTTTTGAAACAATAAGGAGATTTTCAAATTTTCTTCCAAGAAATATTAAGAATTTATTACATTTTTAAATTATACGAAGAAAAAGCAAAATTTAATTGTAATTAAAAAAAAGGAGAAAAGTGAGTAAAGTTGATTTTTCGAAAAATTTAGTTCGGTACACGACAAACTTATTTTTTTATTTATTAGACATGTTGTTCAGAGAATATCGTATCCGTTGAGAAATCTGGCTAACAATTTCCTAGGTTCGTCAATGATATATATATATATATATATCAACCGAAGAATGATATGCATATATATATATTTATATTTATCGAAAAAATTATATATATTTATATATATATATGGTATATGTAAAATAATAAAAATCTCTTTAATATATTATATTGTACATGTACATTTAATATATTGTTTTAACAAAGTATAAGAAAGAAAAAAAATACATGTCTATATATAGATTTATTTCAATATTATACGAATATATAAAGAAAAGTGTCAGTGAAAATGTGTATGGTATAGTGCGGTGGAGTATTAACATAATATTTATACAAAAAGGGAAAATTTTCATATATATATATATATAGATTAAGTAAGTATATACACATTTTATTATGTTATGCATATATATATACAAGTTGAATAACATTTATTGTATATATATAAATATATACAACTGTTGCTGCTCTTATATACAAACTAAATAAAAAAAAAATATTGTATAATATTATGTGGACATGGAAAGTATAAATCCTATCTCTATATACACTATACAGTATATTATATATAAATATAGAGGTGTATTATATATGTAAATAATAGCATTAATGTATTTCGTGTCGGTCTCTAAATATATTTGTATGGGATATATTTAATAAAATGTGTAACGTGACATATCTAATTTATGATAAAAAATAAATGCGTGTAAAAGAAAATTTTTCTTTTCTTTTCTATTTTTTTTTTTAATATATTCTCTAAACATATATATATATATATATAGAAAATTAAGTAAATTAATCTCGTATATTTTCTTTATGTTTTCTGATACAAAAAAAATATATATTAAATGATTTTTTTTTTGCTTTCCGGAGCCTTTTTTGATAAATATTCAATGGAAAATTCAAATGAGAATAAAATTGCAAGATGTATAGATTTATATGTGTAGATTATTAAAATTATAAAATTTAATTCAACAATAAGATATTTTAATAACAATTATAAATGTTGTCTTTAAATATATTAAAAATTTTAAATTATTAATATTTTGATACGTGCTTTCACATCTGTTTTAGGTATTCGTATAAAATTACAATTATTTTTGAAATGTCTGACATTTACCAATGATTTTCGGGAGGATTTCTTTGCAATAGATAAATTCTAAGTTTTATTCTCTAAGCGTTGAAGTATCGTAAGACATTGAAATCTCATAAGATAACCAATTTTTTTCTCAAATGCACTAAATAGAAATTTTCTATCTATTTTTTCTATATATCAATGTTATATAGTACAAATAAACAATGATAATATCATAAACAATGATAATATCAATTAGAAAGTATATTGAATTTTTTTCTCGACCCCTAACGTACTAAAAATGAACATAAATCTTGGGGATGATTTGGGTTAACCAATAATTACCGGAATTTTAGACATTTATTTGTTACAACCACGCAAAACAAACAAACATTTCTTTTTATTTTGTTTAACAACGAAGTCATTTTGCTATTTTTTTCTATATTTGCTATTCAATCAGAAGAAGAAGAAGAAGAAAACTCTATCTAATATTTTTTTTTTCAAAACACAAAAGAAAAATGCATTTATCTAAAATAAAACCTAAAAAAAAGGTAGAAATTTCATTGCTATTATATAAAAAAACAATAAAATACTGCACAAAAATCAACAATCTACTTCAAAATAATAATTTCACAAAAAAAAAAAAACAGCCAGAAATATATTTAAAACTTTTATTTAATAAAAAAAATCAAATAACAAACAATTAATAATAATAATAATTAAAATTATAATAGTAATAAAAATAAAAATAATAATAAAAATAGTAATAATAATAATAATAATAATAATAATAATAATAATAGTAATAATTATAATAATAATAATAAAAAAAAAATTAACAACAAAATACTATTAGTTAAAATTAAAAAACAATTTTTTTATGATAGTTTTTTTTTTTGTTCAATTATGTTTTGTATTTTCTTCTTCCTCAATTATACGGGGATTAATTTAATTTTCATTTCAATTAATCCCTTTTATTTGATTTTATTTGTTTTTTTTTTATGATTAAAATTAAAAAAATAATTATTATTATTTAATAATACTATAAGAATATATATATGTATATAATAAAAAAATAATCAAAATAAAAAAACTATCTTTAGAAATAAATTCATTATTTTCAATTGTAATGTGTGTTTTTTATGGTGGTGTGTTTGCCATTCAAAAGATGTGTTGATAAATACGTACAAAAAAACAAAAAGGCTTTAAAAAGAGAAAACAAAATGATAATGATAACAATAAAAAAAAACTAATTATATAAAAAAAACAAAACAAAAAAAAATTCCAACAATAAAAAAAAAATACTTGAACTAAATTATAATACTAAATTAGAAACAAAATATATAAATATATTTATATATATTATATATTAGAGATTCAATTTACGAATTGGATTTGCGATTATGTTTGAATTATTTATTTAAATTACTTAAAAATCAAAAACTACAAAAATAACAAAAAAAAAATATTAAGAGAAACAACGATTTCTGATGATAATTCATCGATAGATAATTTTTTTTTTTGTTTTTTTTTTCAAATATAACGTACTATTTTTTATTTAATTATTATGTTTTTTTTTTTTTTTAAATAATATTATCAACAAATAGAGAACAAAAAAATACTTATACTTACAAAAAAAAAAAAAAAAAAATAAGCATAGAAAAAACAAAAAAGAAAAAATTAAAATTAAAACAATAAAATCAGTTTTACCTCCCAATAACAATATAAAAAAAATCATCGTGTATAAAAAATAATTAAATTCAGATTCATATATATATATATAAATTTTTAATAATAAATAAATACAAAAAAAAAATAAAATAATTAAAAAAACAAATGGAAATAAAATAATATATGGACAGATATTTAATTTAATTTTTGTTTTTTTTTTATTTTTATGAATTAGAGAACAAAATAGTATTTTTATTAATTATTTTTTAATGTCCATAAATATATTTTATTTTATTAATTATCAAAATTATAATAAAACAAAAAATTGTCTGTAATTTTTTATTTTCCATTTTCTGTTTTGTTTTATTAAATATAAAAAATTTATATTTTTTTTTGTTTTAATTTTTTTTTTATTATTGTAATAGTAGTGTTTTTAATATATATAGTTTCTAATAATACCTTTTTATTTATTTGTTTACTTATTTTTAAACTATAAAAAAATATTTTTATTTTGTCTCAAGAGATTTTTAGTGTTTGTTTATAGTAGATTTTTTTTTTTAATAAATGTTTGTTAAATAATTATTTTATATATATATATATATAGATTTTCATAAAAAAAAATGCATAAGAATATTTATTGCTAAAAAAAATTGTTGGTATTTTTTTAAGGATTTTTTTTTAGCAATTAAATGAGGCGTGAATCAGTCGAACAGTTTATGGATCATATATATATATATATATATAAATAAATATTTATAAATGTTATGATTTATAAATATTGTTTAGTATTTCTTTTGTTTTAAAATTGTTTTTTTTATCATAAGCCACTTTTAAACCGTCTTTTTTTTTTTATTTTTAATTTTCGTCAAATGAAAAGATTATTAAAAAAAATAAAAATTAAATTAAAATAAAAAAATTATATTTTTAAATTATTGGCTTTGTTTGTTTTTTTTTTATTTACATATTAAAACTGCATACGATCAATCAATCAATGATCAAATGATGCGGATGTTAAGCTGGTGTTAATCCACCAATTGATGTATTCCAATGATTCATTTGAAGATTTCTAGTTGTAGTATAGTATTTGTAGTTGAAATAGCAGTAATAGTAGTATGGTGGTGGTGTGTTAAATTGTGAAATTGTTTTGTGCTTTTTTTTTTATTAATAAAAAAAACAATAGCATATTACCCCAAAAAAACTTTGACTTTTTCAATTTTTTTTTATTTATATATATAAAATATTATTTTATTTATAAGAAATAAAAGCTCTAAATTATTATTGTTAATTATTTTTTGTTGCATATCTCGCGCGTTTTCATTTGCATTTTTGTTTTGTTTTTCGTTTGTAATGTCATGAATTATTTTTTAAAACATTTTTTTGTTTTTAATTGTTTTAATTAATTAAAAGAAAATATTTTAAAATTAATTAAATTTCTTTATTTTTTTTTATATTATCATTTTAAAAAACAAAATTATAACAATATTTAAATTTATTTTATTTTTTTATTTTTGCTTCACAAAACTAAAAATTCTTTATAATTATAATAAATGCATTTTGGTTTATTGTTATTTTGAATTCGTTTTTCGTATTATTATTAAGATTTTAGTTTAGTGAACACGTTTTGTGTGTTTATGTTTTAGTTTATTTATTTATTTTTTTTTTTAAATATAAAAAACACATTATATTTTATATGAAAAATTTAATTTTATAGATATGATTTAATTTTTGAAAAAAAATTTAAAAATAACAAAATTAAAAAGAATAAAAAACAAAAACTGAACAGAATTTTAATCAAATTAAAGTCCAATGGGTGCTCCCTGAATATATCGATAAATGTATAAACGATAATCTTTACTTGCCAGTACCACACTGCCGTCGTCCATTAATGCCACATCAAAGCATTGTGCATGTTTTACTTTGCTTTCGAGGGCCGACACCAATGAACCGTCTTGGGTAAATATAGTTAAGTTAAAATTATTATGATTGTCAGCAATTAGAATTTCACCGGCTGCATTGATACCGACACCAATTGGATAATTGGTAATACCTTCACCGCCAATTTGACGTAAATAAATACCTTCATAACTGAATACCTTAACGCAATGTGCCCGATTGTCACTGATAAATATCTCCTGTTTGTCATTCACAACAACACCATTTGGAAATTCCAAATGTTTGCTACAACCGAATTTTTGCAGTACATTACCGGATTGATCGAAGATGATGACACGCATCACTTTACATTCAACCACAATGATATGCCCTTTATTGTCCACGGTAACACCACGCGGATGTTGTAATATATTTGCACCGAATTTTCGTACAAATTGTCCATATTGATTGTAAATTTGTATTTGATGGGTTGGCGAACGTTCGGTAACGATAATATCACCGGATGTACGCACCACAGCCACACGATTTGGATATAATAATTGACCGTCACGTTCACCGCATTCACCAAATTGAAATTTAAAACGACCTTCCCTATCGAATATCTGGATACGATGATTATTTGTATCCGCCACAATAATGTCATTTTGTGCATTAACTGCAACACCACTGGGTTCGGTAAATTGTCCCTCCAACACTCCAAATTCACCAAATTTACAATGATAAATCATTTTTTGTCTTTTAATTTGTGATTTTGGTGGAAATGAACCAATACCACCGGCAGATGCGACTGCTGCTGCAGCGGCGGCGACCGCGGCTGATCCCGAAACCGATTGACCACCATTCAATTTCGATGTTAAATCAATGAATGCTGAATCGAGTATGGATTGGCCATTACCGGTTCCGTTAACACAACCGTTGCCACCATTACCATTACCAATTGTTCCAATGCCATTATGTACATTTGAGGTACCAATTAAAACATTATCATTTCCCGTTATCAAATTATATGGATCATTTAATGAGGATGTAAATATATTATCAGCCGAACCACCACCATTACTCCATTTTTCATATGGATTAATTTGTAAATTGTTTGTGGTCTCACGTAAAAATGGACCAAATCCATTTATACCGTTTGTAAAACGTTTTGATAACATATTTCCCGTAGAATTATTAGTTAAATCAAATGCATTCACCGATGCTGATAATTGTGTTATATCTATTCCATTTAAATTATTATTATTATTATGATTTAATCGTCCTGATCCATTTCCAATAACACCAACATTATTATTATTATTACATCCATTCAAACCATTCATCATGAACGATGGTGATGATGCAGAAGACGACGATGATTGTGAACGTTCGGTTAAACAATTACCATTTAATAAACCGTTACCATGGCCATTTGTTAAATTTACCGATGATGGCATTGATGATTGTGATGATAGTGAAGAGGCAGATGACAATGATTGATGACCACCGTTTAATAATTGACTTTGTTGATCAATATTATTATTATTATTGTTATTATTGGACGGGTTGATTCCATTTAATTGTAAATGATTTGTATTATTATTGTTATTGTTGTTATGATGGTGATGGTGATGAGAATGACCATTATTGTATTGATTGTTTTGGTGACCATTACCATTCAATAAATTGTTATTATTATTGTTATTGTTAACTTGATGATTATTATAAATTGATGAAATTATTGGTCGTGCAATTGGTGGTTGTTTATTTAATAGCGTACCATTTGTCATTGTCGCCGCATTTGTTGGAATTTCCGAACATGATCGTATATAACCGAATGTATTACGTACACCTACTTGAATCGCCTGATAATTCGATACAAATTCCAATTCATTTAATGATTTTAATTCATGTGATATTTGGGCAAATGTTTGTAATCTTGCCTCCAAAATTTTCCGTATTGTATCCGTTTCGGAGAACGATGCTTGTTTAACGCAACGTTCAATGAACAGACACGATTCAAGAATTTTATTTATTTGTTCGTCGGCTTTTGGTATCAACACCGTTTGTGATACATTCTTAGCATTATATAAACTTTCCAATTCTTTCAGTAATTCTTGTTTACGTTCCTCCAATAGTGAACTATAGAATTTATGGGTTTCAATGATTTCATCTTGTGCCTCGTCCAATGAATCTTTTATGTTCTTGGAATTTTGTTCATAATCTTGTATGGTTTGTTTCAATTCAAGTGTTTTTTGTTTTAATTCATTGGCAATTTGATAAATAATTTGGGTATGCTTTTGATTTGCATCCGAAAGACGTTCAACTTCATGTTGATTACTTTGATGTTCATTTATTACGCATTCTTTGCATATGGCCGAACTACATGGACGACAATAAAATTTTAACAATTCGTTTTTATGTTTTGCACAAAAATACACATTCAATGTATAGCCATTGTTGTTAATAGTACCAATACCCGAACCATTTCCAATGGATGATCCTATTCCAAGTGATGATGTTTGTTGCGGTTGCGGTTGCGGTTGTTGAATTTGTAATGGTGGTGTTGGTGATGATAACGATGACATTGCAGTTGATGTTGACATTGACAATGTTGATACCGTATTTGATAATGCATTCATTGTATCAATTATTAATTTATTATTCTGGTTATTACCATTTGTTATTTGTGCATTTGACATTGTAGCCGATCCCAATGATGATGACGAGTTTGGTGGTGGTAGTGGAGGAGGAGATGGCGGTGACGACGATGATGATGATGACGATGATTGTTGTGATTGTAATTGATTAGCGGCTTGTTGTTGCTGTTGCTGTTGTTGTGATTGACTTGTTGCTATTGTTGTTATTGGCGTTGATGATGATTCATTTTGTGCATGGAACATTGTTCGTATACGATTGTATATTGCTTGTGTTGATTCACTTGCAATACCACCGGCACCAAATTTTGGTCTACCACTTCCAATGCTACCATTCGTAGAAGATGTAGTAGTATTAGTAGTTCCATTCATCACCATATAATCATTTTCATTTCCTAGAATATTACATTCATTCATATTAATATTATTGCCAATATCCATACAACCAATACCAACACCACCAGAACCAACACCAACACCGCCATTATGCAATAGCTGTTGAGACATACCATCATCCTTTAAACTTAACGATAGTCTATGTGAGTCAAATGTATTCATTATTTTACTTAAATGTGATCGACTATTATTTATATTATTTAAATATAAATCATTATTATTAGTATTAGTAAAATTTGTAACATTGCCATATCTTAACGATGCAACACTATCCAAATCGGAGGATGGTATTGTTGTCATTCCATTCAGTCCCATATCTCTTAAATCTGTTGATGACATTGTCGGTACCATCGATGGATAAGCATCCACGGTTATCTGTGAATGTGTTTGCAAATCATTTGCAAGTAAAACTTTATGTCCATCAAAACAATGCATATATTTATGTGCATTTACACAATTTTCACATATGTAATGTTCACATTCAATACACTTTGCAATTGCATCTTTTTGTTTACTATTACATAGTCCACAACGTTTATCAATTGTTTCCTCATTCGGTATTGTTTCTGTTTCTATACCATTTTCTATTTTCATATCATTCGGTCCCACATTATTATTATGCATCAAACCATTTGCCGTTGTCGTATTGGCATTTGCATTTCCAGATACAGATAGGTCTGTTATGGTTCCCGATGATGATGATGATAATTTCGTTATGTTTTCATTGCTCGTTGAACTCGCTCCGCTGGATGTCGACGACGATGCTGACGCTTGGGAATTATGTGAACCTAAACTATTTGTTAAACCAGTACTACTACTATAATCATCACAAATTGCCGAATCAGATATTGGCGGTGATGAACCAGCACTTATAGAATCGGTAAAATAATCGTTTTGTTCACCAAATGAACCAATTGAATTGGTACCAGCACCAGGTAACGAATCAATTGATGGTGACGGTGAGGCCATAATTGTTTATTGGATATTTTTTTTATGATCAATTATTTCACTTGAATTTAATGTTTTTAATTTTATTTTATGTAATTTATCTTTTGATTTATTTTGAATATATAAACTGATTTATTTGAAAATTTTCTTTATATCAGAACAGATATCGTGTAAGTTTTTATAATTAAAAATTTGCAACACCAAATATAATTATTATTTTACAATTTATAAAAAAAAAAAATTGACGTTTAATTAATTTTCTTTTAACTATTACATTTTTCAAAATTCTGTCTTTTCACAAAACCACTTTTTTTTCAACAAAACAAAAAACACTTAATTTTTATATTAAAACAAAATAAACAAAAAATAAATAATGCAAATTAAAAGAATAATAAAAAAAAATAACACACAACAATTTTTTTGTTTTGTCAAAGTTTTCAATGTTTTTCTTTTTTGTAATGCTTAATAATTATAATACTTTATGTTGTTGTTGTTTTTTTTTTGTTTTAATTTATTAATTTTTAAAAACTTCATTTAATTTATTTTAAAAATATTTATTTAACTATATTTAACAAATTGTTTTGTGATGGTGTTGTGTTGCATTTGTGGAAAATAATGGAATGTCTCAATTTCTTCTAGAATAGAAATGAAATAGAACAAAAAAACAAAATATTCACATTTATATAATATATATATATATATATATATAAGATTTGATTTGATTTCGATTGATCATCGGATGAAGATAGCATTAGATTTTTGAAAATATAAAGCAATAAAATTCGTACGACATCAGCATAATGGCATAATAATTGTATTTATTTTTTTCCAATTTAAAATTCAACTACATTTTAGTTTTAACATCGATATATTTTATAGATATTTATTTTTTTTGTTTATATAGACATAGAAAACATTATATTATTATTATTAAATAGTTTATAACACAATATATAATAATTTTGAAATTAATATTATTCAACAATATTGAAAATATATTCAACAAACATTATTTATTTATTTATTTTGTATCAATTCTATGATTCAACACAAAAATAAATGATTCAACAATTTTTATAATTTATTAATAAAATAAAATCTATATTTTATTATTAATGATTATGATGAATATTCACAACAAAATAAGATTTCTCAACCAAAATATTATAACAGAAAAAAAAACTATTAACTATAGAACAAAAAGCAACAGTTTATTTTTTTTTTGTATTTGTTGGTTAAAAATAAAACAACACAAATTTATATAACCATATATAATATCGATATACATGTACGTACGTATTATAGGAAAATATATTTTTTATATATATATATATAGTTAGTCATTCACTTGTCATCATCATATATATATATATACATAATTGAATATTCATATACAACAAAGCACATAATTTACAATGCAGCTAAAACACAATTTTTTTTTTAGATATATATCATATTTAGAAACACACTATATATCAAATAATAAAAATACCATTAGTAGATATAGACAATATATAATATATTATAATTCAACTATAACAAAGTAATGATATATCAAGACTGTTGAATAGAGATAAAATTGTATTCCGCATTTGCCAAATAATTTATCACAATCCTCTCTAATTATTCAAAACATTTTATAGAATAGAACACCGATTCCGGGTGTATTATATTCATTGATTCATTCATTCACTTGATATCTATATATATATATTTTCATATACTACAATTATCTGAATCTGATATGTATATTATTTTAACAATAGAATATATGTATATACTGATTTCTGACTACTGTTTCGAATGAATCTACTCTAACTACTGCCATATACAAAAAAAGGCAGCGAGCTTTAGGAGATTATTATGCCACTAATGGAATGGAAAATTTTTTCTATATATATATCATTTTTTTCCTTGACAGACGCAATGATATGAAAAGGAAAACAAATAGAGTAATAGAGAAATGCTTCAAATTCAAATTCATATATAAGTATGTATAATATATAGAATTCACCCCTAGAACATTGTGGTGATAACATTAAGTAAAATTGTATAAGGGATGAGATGAATGAATGGTAATTTTAATTGAAATAATTTAGTTTTTTGCATAAGCAAAATTTTAATATTATAATTTTTCAAATCATAAAAACCTTTAAGGATTAATTTATAAATCATATAAAGAAATATCTAATCGATATAATAGCTTTTATGATCCTAACTATGCTATAAATCTCTAATTAAAGAAAATCCCATCTTAAAATCAAAGACATCCTTATGAAAAACTAAATTCTGTTCTATAAAAAATAAAAGATGCAATCAACATTTTTGAAATATACTGTTTGCGTGTATATTTGCTGCATTAATAAAGAGAGAAAATTTTATATAAGGGTGTTGAACAAAAAAAATAAAAATTGGAAAGAAAAACCACCCCAAAATGTTCAACATGCGCAAAAATTATAAAATTTACTATATATATAAATAAATAAATATCTATAAATAAACAATATCATTTGTTAAAATAAATAAAAATTTGTTGCGTGATTTGAGAATTGACAATAATAAAAAAAAACAATTACTCACATCTGTATATAAAGAAAAAAATATGTTTTAATAATTAATTTTATTTTATGATTAAATAAAAATATTTTAACATATTTCTATTTTGCGGAAAAACTATTATTAATTTTTCGATTAATCATATTCAAGTTTACCTTTTTTGTGTATATTCTAATGAACGACACAAAAAATTACACATTATTATCAATTTCATTTATTTTTACATAAACTATCGTATATGGGAAAATTTAATAGAAATATTTAGAAATATATATATAAAAAAAAGAAAGAAATCATAAAAAGCATACACAAAAAAATGAAAAAAATTATGCGTAAGTGAAATTTTCCATTTAATCATTTAAGTACACACACAAACAAACAGTATAAAGTAAAAGAAAAAAAGTTATTCAAGTAGAAATAATGGGATTGATTTTGTGTGTGTGTGCATCTGTTATCTACACTTTTCCCTAAACATAAAATAAATATAAAGTGATTGAAAGAAAAAAAAAATGAATCATTCATTATCACCATCATATAGCATCATCATCGCCAACGTCGTCCTATCAAATACATTTTTTTTATAACTACAAACGGTAAAATATATTGACAAAAGTGTATTAAAAAAACCTATATAACTTTTTTATTTATTAAATTGTTTCGAATTTAATTTAATTTAATTCACCGGAAATATAATGAAAAATTTTGTATAATCATTTCGGTAATCCAATCATTCATATGACAGATAGTATATGATAATGAGACAACCATAATCTCAGTTTGATGTCTATATAAATAAAAACAAATAGTTATAGATTTGTAATGAAAATCAATTATACATTATAAATTGGATTGTTTGTTATCAAAATTATTGAATTGAAATTAATCAACATTTTCAAACAATATCAAAATCATAAGAAGATTAAAATTTAAATATATCTTAAATATCTGCAAAAAAATTCAATCACCCCAATATTTTTTTATATGTAATTATAAGTAGGTATATGAATATAAAATATTGATTTAGAAAAAAAACGGATATTATTTCTTTTAAATATTTCATCATTTCATATCCCTTTTTTTTTTTGTGTTAAATATACATATATAAATATGTTACAATATTGTTTGTATTTTGGTAAAACAAAAAAAAAGAAGATTTTTTAATAGAATTTTTCCGGGGAGATGGTTAAAAAACACAAATTTTGTTTTAACAAAAATAGAAACATTTATTTGTTTTTCGTTTAAAGACGACGTAGAAAAAATGATTAAAAAAAAATCCAACAATTTCGTTAATAAAATATAACGTAACAAAAAACAAAATATATCAAAAAATAAAAAAGGATACAATAAAGAAAAAAAAAGGAAAACAAACAATAGCCCTTAAAAACAATTCAACTGGAATATTTTCTACACACATTTGAAAAAAATTCTATTTTATCTTTTGTTAAATATAATTGATATTTTTCCGTTTATTTATGAGCGACGAACTGTTAAATTTTACAATTTAATTAAAAATACTGCTGTGTTACAGAAAAATCACAGCAATTATTGTATTGTGTTAAAGATTTATATATAAAGGAAAATATAAATATATTTATAGATAAATTACAATATAAATGACCATTTTTTGTTATATGTAGGTTTATTTTTAACAATTTTCAATTATTATTTATTTTATCGTCTCTATGTAAAAAATAAATTATAAATAGATATATTTTTTGGTTGGTCTAAAATTGAATTCAGAAAAATTAGGTAAAAAAATATAAAACATAATTTATTAGAAACAATTAAAATAAAACTAAACAAAAAATCAGCAATAAAATGTAGGTGGGTTGATAACAAAAAAATAGGATACTGAGTTCTTCTACATAAACAAAAATGACAGCAAAAACTAAAATTTTCAATTAAATACAATGATTAAACAAATTAAAGAAAATGTATATAATACAATATAAATAAAGATTCATCCATATATATATATATATTTAGAATTATAACAAGGAAAAAAATAATATAAATTAATCCTTGACACAATAGAAATAACTGCTATATGAAGAATTTTCCCATTTATATACGTATTTTAATATACGAACATAAAACACTTAAATTCAATTTGTGGATAAGGATATATATATATATATATATATATATATATATATATATATATATTATTATATACACCACATAAATGTCATTGACCTATCTTCACCCCTCACAATTGAACAACAAACGTATATAAAGATACAACACATACACACATATATCATTTATTTAAGATTGACATTACAAAAACAAACAGGTATATATATACACTTATATTATTTAATAATAAATTTTCAATGAATTTTCTCAATAAATTTATTATAATGATATGAAACAGTCAAAGAATATCCCATCATCATCATCATACAAAAACAAAAACACTCATTTCATATCTATATATACACAAAACAAACAATATTGAATCATTTCTATATACATACATATATTATTCTGATATTCTTTCAATATTTTAATATTTTATTTATTTATTTATTTATTTTTTTTAATATACAAGAGATGATAAAGTTTTTCTGATGTTATATTTATATAAAATTAAAGTCATTAAATTAATGTGAAAGCATAAAATAATACAAAAAAAAAAATTCCATTAAATACATTTTCATTAAAAATAAAATAAATAAATTTCCATCATATATATAAATATATGAATGTATGACACAAAATCAACGATGCGAGGATGTGGATGCGACGACGACGACGATGATGACGACGACAATGACATGTGTATAATATTATAGATAGGGTATATTCAAATGAAAATTGGCTGCTTTTTTTTCATATATATTTAATAATAATTGTATTAAAAAATACTTGTCGTTGAATATTTCAATCCATTTCAATCAAAAAATAATTGATTAAATATTGTTTAAAAATATATATATAAATTAAAAACATTTTATTTTCATCTCAACAAAATGGTTTATAAATATATAAATGATATGCGGAAAATGAAATAAAATATGTGTGTGCAGACACTACACACGGTAGTAACAAAACCTATATATAATGTACATATATATAAATAAAAAATTTTCCATTATATTATTATTATTATGGGGTATAAAATAAGGAACAAAGGAAAGAAAATATTCACATAATCGTCTTATATATATAAAATTAAATTGTTTTTCTCTAGTTATATGCATATAGATGATAAAAATAATTTTATATATATGAATTTGTCTGTCTGTTTTTTTCCAATTCTTTTATTATATATATATTTCTTCACTAAATATTAAAAGTTAATAATTTATATTTTCCAGACATAGTCACGTTTAATATATATTTATATATATAAAATCTATATATGCATGTATATTGTGTAGAGACAAAAAAAAATGTCTAAAGGAAAGAAGGAAGTAAAATATTTTATCAACATTTTTATTGGTAATCCATATAAAATGTGTATACTATATATCTATGGTTTGAGGATGCTGGCGGATGTACCAGACACTGTATATATATATTGTGGTAAATCACATATACATATATATGCATTACTAAATATACATTACAAAAGTATGTAGTGTGTATAAATAAAACAGGGAATATATATCCTGGTTAAATATGTATAATGCTGTTGCTATGGCTGGAAAACTATTTTATATATATGCATTCATATACGTATACATATATAATATGAGGAAAACGACAATGACCGATCAAAATCAGACATTATTTTATATATACAATATATGGTATTTCATTTGTTTTTGGACTATAGTTGATAACTGCCATAATTTATTTACATATATGAGATGTATATGAATGAATAATAATATATCAAAGTGAATCAAGTGAATTATTGTAAAAAAAAAATGTATATTAACTCTATCGTTATTTATGGAAATCTCTTTATACAGAAAAAAAACCCGCTTTAAGGACTAATTCCAATTTATAATGATTTTTTTACAACGAATATCATCATGTAAATGTTGCGATTGAGATCCCTTTCTGAAGATATTTCATAGACAAAATTTACAAACATCATCTAAAATTTAAGAACTTTAAATCAAACAACGAATTAAATGCAATCAAAATTCCGCTTCCAAATTGTCAAAATATTAAAAATCCTATGTAGAATTTTTTTTAACCGTATAGAACGATCGATCCTAGGGTAGTTTTCTACCAATTTCTAATTTATCTTTCTAATTTCTCGAAATGTATAAAATAAAAACCAATATTTTGTGTTTCTTAAAGTTTTTAATTCAGTTTTCCATTGAATCGTATTCAGAAGGTAAAAATCCTCTATGTAAGATTCAATGTATCAGAATGTTTTTTCTTCTCTTCTTCATTTATCTATCAAAAAACATAATATCGCATAACTAAATTATATTACAAAAAAGATAAATTTTAATCATTTATTTTTCCTAATTTATTTACTTCAAATTATTTGAAAATTTTCTATTTTATGTAATTAATTAATTTGACATACATAAATCAATTTAAAATGAACCAGAAGAACAAATTTGAAATTTATATTTATTATACATATAATATACCTAATATTAGTTGCGCGAAAAATAAATTAAAACAAAATTAATTCAATTAATTTTTTGATAAGGGTTATTTTAATTTACATACATATACAATATATTTTTAAAAGAAAATCTAACATTTTTATACATTTCGCTTTTTATAAAATTACAATTATTTAATTGTATATACTATTGAGAGTTAATGAACATAATAACAATTTGTTTGTTTTTCATTTTTTGTTTATAAAATTATCGATCGTTATTTAAAAATGGCATTGATTTGTTTATTCACCCCCCAATTTATTAACATTTTTCAATTTTATTATACTCTCTTTTTTTGTATTCCGTTTTAAATCAACACAAATACATAAATTTTAAGGACATTCTAATAACAGACATATTGTAATAAATTACATATAATAATAAAGTAATATTAGTTTTATTGGACAATTTCGGGTAAAATAATTAATAATATAATTAATTTTATCCACTATTTAATAACTTTTAATAATATATATATTGGCAAAAAATAAAATATAATATTTTATATATGCATATGTAAATTGTATATTGATTTTAAATTGTGAGTTCAACAAATGTTCAACAAAAGGATGTGTGAGTGTTTGTGTGTGTTGTGTATTTACTGAATATTTTTTACTGTCTGTCTCGTATATAAAACAATAATTTATAGTAATAACAAATATTCATATATATATATATATATATATATATATATATACGAAAATATAGTTAGTTTTATTGTATACAAACCAACCAACATGTATTGATGAAGATCATGTCGATATTTTATATATATATATATAAAAATAAATAATGTGACTAGACTGTTTTTATATATATAGTCAGTCTGTATTTATTTATATAAATAAGTATATATAAATTGTAAAAAATAAAACTTTTTTAATAGAATAAAATAATTTTCCTAAATAGCTATATATCTAATAAATAATAATGGAGAAATTATTATTATCTATTTGTAAAATAATTTTTGAATAAATGAATTGAATATTGTATAAATATTTTCTGTAAACATATGAAATATTATATAGAGAAAAATCTCATAAAACTTGAATTGATTAAGTTTATCGTTTATTAAAAAAAAAACAAAGAGAAAAAGTTTTTATTGACAAAAAAACCGGGGTCAATAAATGTATAAATAACGTTACCATCAAATAACTACATAGGGTTTATTTACACTTTAATCTGTCTTTAAAACAATAATATATATTTACTTTTAATATATTTTCAGGTTTAAGTTCATTATACCCTTTTAAAATTACATTAATTTAATTTAAAATTATATATGTAATATAATATAAGAGTGAATAACATTAAATGATTTTAAAATCAAAAATTTAATTAAATTTAATTATCTACTTCTTCTTCTTAAATGAAAATATTCCACAAAAATATTTTAAATATAATAAAATATAATATATGAATATTATAAGAATTAATTAAAATCTTAAGATATATATATATAAGAAATGGTGTTTAATTAATTTGAATTTGCATAATAATATTACAATAAAACACACAAGACATATTAATCAATCAAAATGTAACCGCTAAATTTTATATATCTATATTTTTATATATTTATATAATATTAAGCTTTATGCATAATATAATAATATATGATGTGTGTGTGAGGTACAAATGTTGTATTTTACATAATTATTTTATATAAATTTTTTGATTAAATTAAATTTAACATAAACAAATTATTCAAAATGTTATATATAAATGAAAAAAAAACATACATATACGACGATGTGGAACTTTTACACAAAACAATAATGCAAACAACAACTGCTTAGGTATTTAATTAATACAATCATTATAGGTTATTTTATTCCTGTGTAAAGAATAATTCTTAATATATAGTAAATGTAAAATTATATACCGCCATATAACTAATTGTTAAGAGTAAAATTGTATATTATAATATATATATATATATATATATATATATATATATATATATATATATATATATAAATAAATAAAATATATATTTGAATATTTTTGTTATATATATATTACATACATAAGCTGAATATAAACAATTAACTAAATTATATTTTAAAACATATTCTTTTGTATTATAGAGGTTATATTATATTATATATATCTATATTAAAATTTTATGTAATGCTTTTTCGTTTTTTTTTTACTTGAATCATGTAATAAAATTCCGCATAAACAATTTATGCCAAAAAAAAATTAAATTACCGCACGTATATATTTATATATATAAAAACGTTCATGGAATATTATATTATTAAAATATATAGATATATAATTTGGTATGAATATATATATATATTTTCATACCAAATTATAGAATGTATATATATATATAACATATATAAATAAATAAAACAACACACTTTATACTCATATTTATTATATGTTGTATATTCATTCATATAATAATAATAATCCTTTTTCTGTTTTAAGTACCAACACATAACATATTTATATATATAAAACTTTTATCATTTTCAAGAAGGAAAATATTTTATCCTGTGTAAATGTATGTATATACATATAACACTATACACAATATATATATTAAAAATAATAATCATAATAATAATGTACAAAACTACATCATTTATAAATATATAGGAAAATACCGCCATTTGGAGTGAATTTGTCTAAAAAATATAAAACAAAAGAATAAAAAATTCATTAGATTCAATTTTCATTAGATTCAATTAAGTATTCCGTTCTGAAAATAAATTAGAAACCGTGATGAAATGGAAAGTGAACAAAATTTTATTGAAAAAATAAAATTGAAAATTATCAGTTGGTCTACAGGAAAAACAGGAAAATTGATCTGTTAAACATGTCTCAATTCGTCGGTCTAAATTTTTCTATAAAACATATGAAAAATATTGATGGAATTGGTTGGGTTAAAAATTATTATATTAATGTTCAACATTTTAGTATGCGAACCCTCAGATTATTAACTCTTTCAAAATATTCAATTAAATTTATAGCGTTCATTGATACCAATCATACCCCAAAATGACTTTATTATATTATACATTTTCACATTTTATATACACAATTTCGTATCTTTCTTTATTTTATAAAACCAAATGAAAATTTTATTCATCAACAACATTCAGAACATTATCAGGATCATAATCATTTCGCAAAACATCATTTTACCATCATCATTATACAATGTAAATAATCATAATAATAATATTAATATTATCATTCATCCTTTTTTTTTGTTTTGTTTTATATATTCATAGATATATGTATATATATAAAAGTTATTCCATATAAACAATATATATAAATATATAGATATGAATATAAATATGTAATTGTGTTATAAAGAAGATTATAAATTATTAATATATATATATATATACAACTTAAATATATCATACATCTCTAGATGGATAGATGGATATATAGATAGATAGATAGACATATATTTGAATAACATACAGGTTAAAGGTAAATGATACTTTCATCATTAGTATATATATTATAATATTTATACTATAGCATTGCATTCTAACTTATTTAAATTTAAATAATGAATATAGTTGTTATATATTTTCTTCATATATAAAATTAATGCTTTAATGTTATGTGTTATATGTGAAAATATCATTGGGTTAACTCTCATTTAATATTCTATTAAATAATAATAATAATAATGATGTAAATATGAATCTATTTATATATATTAATGTTTAATTATATATATGTAATGCAAGCATCATAGAATATAGACAATATTTGGTTTTGCATGTTGATTGTAATAAAATTTCAATTAGTTTTATAGATTTATTTGCCCAATCGAAAAACTCCAATCATCATGAGAATTTATATCATAAAGCATGGTTTTATGACTATAAAGTAGCAGGTATATGACACCCTTAAATTGATTTTTGCTTTGGTATTTAAAAAAAGTTCATGAAAATTTACCCTATGAATTAGGATTAAATTTAATTTATTTTTTGTTTTAATATGAATTTCATGAGATTTTTCACAAGTTATATGTACCAATATTTGCTATTGATTTTGACAGAAAAAAAATATTAAAAATTTGGTTAATTGACCACATTTTCAATTGAAGAGAAGTTATAGACTTGTTAGAAAGATCCTTCTATTGTATCCTTTTAATAATAAATTATAATTACGCATTAAATGCAAGTTCAAAAAGAAAATCATATAAAGTATTTTTCTATATATTTGCATTAAAAGATTTAATGTAATTTTTCAAATGAATCGTAATTTATTTAGAAACTAAATTTAGAAATATTTTTGTTTTCCTTTTAATTCAAAATTCATTCATCCATTTCAAAGACTATATAATTAAAATAATAATATCATTATTTGTATAAAATTTGCGTAACCTTTTCCAAAAAACGAATTTTAATGTGTAAAAATAAAAACACATATGTCAGTCATGAACACATTAAATTATTCTATACATAAGATAAAATATAATAAATATTATTATATTATATTATATCCTTTTTTACATACATTTTATACACTTTTTTTTTATATAAATATAACAAAATATAGAGATATAGATTTTCTTAAAACAAAACAAACCAAACCAAAAAAAAAAATAAAATAAAATTTATTTAAATTTGTATTTTATATATTGTTTTATATACATATTTTTATAGTGATGAATGATGAAACAACAAACACATAAAAATAAAAAAGATCTCCTTTTTTTTAATCAAATATAACAAAAATATAATAAAAAGAGCTTAAAATAATCAAAATATAAAATCCTTTTTCATCATATTTTTTTTTATTTTTTTTTCAAAAATGTATACCCTTATAATACTATATAATAACATCATAGGTCAAACAAAAAGTTCGTTTTAAAAATTTCATTTTGACAATAAGTGAAACTGTCATGAAATTGTTTAATTCAATATAAAAACAAGAAAATTAAGTTGCCTTCATTTTCACATAGATTAACAAAATTGTTCAGAATAATGATTCAAATTCATATGAAATAATAGTAAAAGATTAAATAACACATATGAATGGGATAAATTTAAAACACACGTTGTTTTGTTTTGCAAAGATTTTAAATTATATTAAAATTTTTTAAATGACTATCGAATCCACTATATATATTTGTGATACCTAAAACAACAATAGTCAACAACAATATATACATATATTGTTCTTTATAATCTAATTTTCTTTGTATCATCATATTTATATATATAGACCTGTATGTTTATATATACACTTGGGATACGTATCTCGTATATATAAATTAAACCATAAACCATGAATGTAAATTTTAAAACAGAGACCATATAATAAAAATATGTTTTATTGTGTAAAATGGTAAAATGTATATATACATATATCTGTATAATAGATGATGTTTGATGACGCTGATGAGTCGCATGTTAAAACAACTATATACAAATTTATATATACATCAAACAAAGACTATATATTATTTTATACATTAAATTAAAGTTATGTAAATGTATAAATGTATGTATATACTATATAAGGTTAAATAAAGAATGGTAGTAGATAGATACTTTACTGCTTTTAATTTTTCATTATATATACATATAAATACGTACGAATATTAATAATATTCCTTCATATATATATATATATATATATATAGATAAAACATTTTAAATATATGTAAATATGTGCAAAAGCAAAAAAAAAATGGATATATAATTTAATTCACAAAACCTCAAATTAACTAAATTGCTGTGTATACTGAAACAATATAACATTATATAGATCATAAAAAAAATGAAAAAAAGAAAGAAATATACCCTTAAACAAAATATATATATAAATGCAATGTAAATAAAATATATTTATAAATAAATAAAGAATGAATAAAAAAATTTTACCATTATATAATTGAAAGGGATTGTGTGTATTTATTTAATAAAAATAAAATAAAAATTATAACCATTTAAAAAATTTTTAACATCATTTATGAGATGAATTTAAAAATATTAATTTAAAGTATCATACAAATATTTTGCAAACATAAAAATTATTTCACAAAGGCAATTTTTTTCTTATATTTGAATATTCATATATGGATATGGATTTTTCAAATAGGGGACAAAGAAAATATAAATATTCTGTTTGTTATCCTATTTATATTAGCCATCCCGCTTAAACTTTGTAATGGTTTGAATTGTGAAATAAAAATTGAATGTTTAATAATTTATATAAAATGTTTTTAAATATTTACTACATTAAAAGATATTTTTTAACTTACTATATTATTATTTAATACGAAACAAAAAAAAATGTTTTTCCTTACACAGATATTTATTTTAATTGAAAAAGAAAAAAAATTGTAATGCGGGTTTATTTTAAAAACTTTATAGGTAATTCTATTCAATAATGAATAATATTCACATGTAAAAACGAAATTAATATCAAACAAAAAAAAAAGAAAAAGAATCGCACAACCACCTAACAGAAAATATTTTTGGTAGTATATTCTAAAATATATTCCATTAATGTCGTTTAATAATAAACATGACAAATTAAATTATATATATAAATGAAATAAAATAATAAAATTATATTATCATTAAAATAAAAGAACAACGTTTTTTTTTTTGGTTTTTCATTGTACAATGAAATATAATTTCGGTAATTAAGATATTTTTACATATAGAAAATAAATAAAAAAAATTGTCATTCAAACAAATTGTTAAAATATAAAACAAAACTTTTTTTGACAGTAAAATAATCACTAAACTAAACTCCCCCGCATTTTACCAGAAGCATATATATATATATATTTAGATTTGTTTTTAAAATACTACATGTATACAATTTCATATAACATACAGAAGAAGAAAAAAAAAACAAAGTTATAATGGCCTTTTAATATATATATATTTATTATATATACTTATACAAATAAAATTCCAAAGTTTATTATAATATCTTATGTAAATGAACATTTTTGATTTTTTTTTAATATGTAATAAATATTTTATTGAATTATGTTGATTTTAAATATCATATAAATTTTGAATTTATTTGAACGTCATTTAATATTACAAAAAAATAAAAAATAATTGTATTATATTATATTCACGACTATATATAAAGATAAAGATATATAATAATGATGATTAAGAAATATTATTTAAATTGAATATCCAATTTCATTTGTATTTGTATGAATACAGAAGAAAATAAGAAAAAAATAAACAAATTGTTTAAAATACAATCTCTCATTACAAATGCTAATCATTTATCTATTATATATATATAGATAGAAGAACATAAAAGATATATAGATATTTGCTGCGAAGGATCATTTTCTTACACCTCATTATACATAATATTATACCATCATCATCGTAATCATCAAATATATATATACCATCTTAACTTATAATAAATTTATATCCATATTCAGATTATATATACTATATATATATATAGAATAAACGATGCGACCTTCTTCGTTACAACGTTTATTTTTGTATATTTTTGATAACACATAGTATAATATTATTTTCCATTTTCTTTATTTTTCCATTATCAAAAACATTAACTTAATCTAATGTGCAATATTTGTACAGTATATACTTATCTATATAGATTTATTTATATAACAGCATAGATTGTGAAAATCGCCTTGTTTACAATGTATTTATTTTATGATTTCTTGGAAAATTATAGAGGTAATATCTTTTTACACAGAATGGTTCATAACTGGATGTTCAGACAGATTGAAAAAGGTGATTTTTTTGGTTTAAATAATCCAAAAATTTCTCGGGATATTTATTCTATTTTGAACACCCACCGCATTTGTAATTACTAGAGTAAAACTGCAATATGATGTCGCATTGGAAATGGAAAGCGCACCGAAATAATTACATAAAACAACTTTTGTTTTATCGAAAATTGTAATTTTCTTAACATACTGTAAACGATATATACCTTATATTGTTGCTAATTCAATTCTATAATTAATCAAAGGTAAAATTAACTTTGATCATGATGAAATATTCATGAAAATGACGAAATTTAAAATATCATATCCATTCAAATTCGTGTTTGTAAAGAGAACATCACCATTATCCATCATTGATTATCTGATAAGAAGTTATATGTATATAAATTACATTAAATTAAAGAATATACGAATATATAACGCATAAAAAAAAACATAAATACAATTGTTACATTGCGTATATTTTATAAAAATAAATATAATAATCTATTTAGTATTTTAAATGATTATATATAGATGAGCTCTGGATTAAGTATATAACATATAAAGATAAAGAATTTTACAATATCACAATGTTCTATCGTATATTTTACTACTAATACTACTAATTCAATATATAATCTAAATGAACCTATAAAAAAGATTTTCATATGACAATAATGACAAGAAATTGTTATATACGCAGTCATTGTAAATTTTGTTTCCATTAATCCGCACGAAATTTCTATATGATATATAGAAATAAATTGGGCGATAAATGTTACATGCAACAGTATCACAAAACATTTTTATTTTCCAATTTATATATACCATGTATAAGAAATTCGAATTAATACAAAACAAAAACAAAACATTAACACAATATGTGGATATAATACAAATGATATTAAATGCAGAGAAAATTGATCTGTATATAAATTGTATATTGTGAAACGTGAAAATTGTAAGCCGAGTATCAATTTTATTGCAAAATAAAATACTATTGTGCGATGGTGATGATGATGATGATTACGATTATTATAATATGGTGTCGTTGACGTTTATTTCAATGAACAACTAAACAATATATACACGAACGAACCAAAACAATAAAATATATATATATATATATTTAGAGCTTTGTTATATTGTTATTGGTATAATTATAGTGTTTCTTATACTCGTATGATGCTATACATATCGAATTTATTACATTTATATATGTACTACACCAGCGGCGGATCTGAACCTCCAAGGGTACTTGTTCACTTTAAAAACTGATAAAGAACAAAAAAAACTAGAAATTTTAATTAGAAAAATGAAATGTTTGGAAAAATAATGAAGTACGCATAACAAGCATTTACGAAAGAATGAAAAAAGATCGCATATAATTTTATATGAAAGGTTCATTTCTATAAGTGAACATTATATAGTAAATAATATCTATTTTTTATTCATATATATGCCAATATGCCATATATAAAAATGAGAAAATTAAAAAAAAAACAAAAAAAAAATATTTATATATTTTCTATGATTATATACACCGCAGCAGGCAGTATATGAGTATGCGAGATTTGAATGATAAAAAATACAGCATACAAACAACCATACAGCATATATAAGAAAAAAGAAACAAGCATTTGTATTATTGTTCACAATTTATAGTGAACGAAAATTAAAATAGTATTTGTATTATTTGTATATTCGTATACCTCGCATTTTCGGAAAATATAAATGTATTTGCCATATACAATTAAACAACTATGTATAACAACAATATTTTTTGGTTCATTTAAAATTGCGAACACTATGGGAGTGCGATTAAAAAAATGCACGAAAGAAAGAGTATATATAGATTAAAGGTGTATGTATTTTTTCGTTTTTGTTTTTCTTTTATGCGACGTTTCTTTATATATATGATATATATACCATTGTGTTCATTATTTAAAATGAACCTTAAGAATATTATCTCTTATATTTTTTACTGATAAAAATAATCAGCGCTGCAAATTTTTTGGGACACTTAATATTATTTTATTCATCAAAAAAATTAAGAAAAATATTAAAATCTGTATTTTCTTAATTATTTATCAATATTTTTAGCAGGTGGTTCACTGAACAGAGTGAACAAAACCCAGATACGCCTGTGTACTACACTTATATACATATCATAGCAGCAGCATTACAAACCAAAAGTTTTTTAAATGCATATATTGAATGAATATATGCGTTCAAAAATGTATATTATATAGAAACGATTACAATATATTCTAAGAAAATAATCCATAAATATACAAACATAAAAAACAAAAAACACCCATTACATATTTAATATCGCACTGTGTGTAATCCAAAACATTCATATTGCATACATATATAAAGACATTAAAGTAGTATTCATAAAATATACAGACATTCGTATAAGGTATTCATTTATTCATCTGTAATAGCTATTTGTAATTGCTTTTCCAGAATCCCAAAGAAAGAAACAAAATTCCTGTTCTGAAAGAAAACTCATATCATAATTTTCTCTGACCAAGATCATATAAGATCAGAATCATTAGAAAGTATCTAAATTATTTATTGTTATTTTATATATTACAATAATCAAATAAATTCAATACAATAAAGTACGAAATTCACACGCACGTAAGATAAAAATTAAATTAAATTAATAGTAACTACATAATAGCTTTAATCTTTGTAAATCTTTCAATATTTTTTCTTATATAAAAAAATGAAAAAAAACTGGCGACCCTAATCACGCATTGATATAATCGTATCGAAACAAAATAAAAACAAATTACAAAGTAAAAGAAAAAAACACAACATTAAAAAATTAACAAACACCCACACAATCGACCTAATAATTATATTTTATTATATATAGAAATATATATTTTAAGTGCTTTTTTTAGTCATATAATTTTATAGCATTTAATAATATAGTGTATGATTTTGGGCAAAAAAAAAAAATAAGAAACATTTATTTATATAATATAGTTTTTTTTTTAACAATTCTCTATATCAAATCATATAATAAAATATATTTATATGAGAGTGCAAGTAAAAATTGGTATAATTTGTATATATTATGAATGAAACGTATATATTGGCGATTACACACTTAAATTGTATATAGTACACATAATATACAAAACGATGATGTTATATTAATTAAATGAGTTTATGAAAAATAAAAATTAAATTTTTAATTTACAATTGTACTTTGTTTTAAAAAAAAATTAAATTAAGTATTCACAACAATTTAGGGCTGTTGTCTCATTCATAAAAAAAAATATTCCATAAACCGGAAACCTCTGGAAATCAATATGATTATTAATATAAGAATCTAATAATTTTAAGAACAATCAATATTTACTTTTAATCTTATACGTTGTTAATCTGTTATATTTCGATTATTTACCGAAATCTTATGATACTTAAGTTAAAATAGTTGTTAATGTATATTTGGTAAACTCTCACAAATAAAACAAAAAAAATGTTTAAATGAACTAATTAATTTTATTAAATTTTTTTTTTATATATTATTGATTGCTTCATAAATGTATCATATATATATATATATATAAAGAGAACATGCAAGTGCACTGTGAGAACATGCAAGTGCACTGTTTGTATATATAAAATAATTATAAAGTATACAAAAATTAAAAAAAACTGTTGTAATAATAATAATAATAATATCATAATGAAAACGCGCTGCTGTACGAATGAATTTTATTGAAAATAATACAATTTGTTCTGTATATGTATATGAGGCGGTATATATATATTTGTTTGCATATAATATAATACGATGAGAGTGAAAGACTGATGAAGAAATAAAAAGAAAAAAAAAGTACATCCGGATAATTTCAAGAATATATATGTAATTTTCTTCTTAAATTAAATTATATATATTTTTTTTGTATACTATACCATATATAAGAAATACACAATATGCATTAACATTTTCTTTCATAAAATTGTTGATTATAAACGCTGTTATTATAACATAAACATATTGCACAATTCTTTTGAATTGCATCAACTATATATTTATATATATATATATAGATAGAAAGAATATATCTATATATAGTTGCACTAAATTTTCTTTGGATAAACACAATTTTATATTTATTTTTTCTCATATATATGTGTGTGTAAAGTGATAATTTGTTTTAAGACGAAAAAAACATAAACATAAAATTACACTTACAATAACAACAAACACAAAACGATATCTTCTGAACACACACACTGAATATACGAGGAATAAATATTATACAAATACAATATGGAATTTAATTTGAAAAAAAAAAAAAAAATAAACGATGAAATTATAAAATAAATGTACAAATTTATTAAAATAACATTTTACAATTCACATCATGATCATTATATATTACATATATATAGGAAAAACAAACAAAACAAAGGAAAATTGTTATTTTTATAATATATGTATATATAGGAAAATTTTTTAACAGAATTATACGAATAAATAAAAGCTGATACACAAAATATACCGGTGTCGCTGCGCTGTTACTTTTTCGTTCTTTACTAAAGTATATATAATTTTTTTTATATACATATATGTGGTATAAATTTTCCACATATATTTATCGCGCGCACTAACCTTTGTATCTCAATATATTTTAATTTTTTTTATATGTACATCATCGTACAACAAAATATCCTAAACTGTTTCCCGTTAATGTTTGTCGTATCGTATATACATACATATATGAAATTCATCCCACAATATCATACATACAGTAAATATAATATATATATATTATATATTATTAATAACGAGTATTCTAATACATTTTATATAAGTATATATATGGGAAAAAAATAAATAAATATAAAACAGAATACGAGATTTTATCCAAAAATAAAGAAGAAATCCATATTATAAAAAGCACCCTATACAAAGAAGATTTTATGAAAAACTGTATACATACACCCTCCCCAAAAAAACAAAACACAAAATAATAAAAAAAAAAAATTCCACCCTTTTATTCGGTAAAATTATATCACCCTCATTTTACCAAATATATGCACTCTATCTATACATATATATTTTACTATTTCATCCTCATCTCTATATATATATATTCATATTCATTTATAGAAATATGCATGTATATATATATATATATTGTGCTATTGTGTATTGTATTGTATTATAAAAAAAATATATATATTTCAGTTAAGATCAACATCAACAACATCATCAACAAAATCGTCATTTTTCTATACAATATTTTTCGTCATCTTTCTATACAATATATAAAGCTAAATTTGTTTATATATATATATATATATTCAATATATAAAAATACAAACATTTGCAACAATTCCACATATTCCATATATGAATAACAAAAATGTATGTATATAAAGTACATTTATTTACATGACATTCATATAAGCTGCTATTGCTGATATATGCTATACATATATTATATTAATCAACGCACATATTAACTATAGAGATATAACAAAGAATAATTTTTTTGGGGGGTTTCAATAAGTTCACAAATAAAATTAATTTTTTTTGTTGAATTTTGTACAATAAAATCTTGATAAGAGTATCTAGATATCTGGTATTTACAATATATAGTTTTCTGTTAACAGTGTTAACAATATAGTTGTTCAAAAATGATTGTAACAAAGTGTTTTGTTGTACTTTACTTTACAACATATGTAATTAATTTTTTACATTAACAATTTTGCATATTTACTATATTTCTATATAGAAAAGGTGCATTCTATAGGAAACATCAATTGTATATAAAATAATGTATTTATAAAATAACTTTTTTTTTTGTAGCGCTTTTCATAAATATATAGGGAATAAAAAAATGAAATTTATTTATAGAATTTTCCAAAAAATTTCCATACCACCGCCATACATTTACGCAATCAGTATACAAAATAGTATACAAAAAAATTCAAATCATAGTAATAATAATCATAATATACATAAATAAAATAATAAAAATTATAATTATTATTATTATAATGTAATAAAATATATAGGGACAAAATAACTTTGAATTCATGCTGATTTTGAAATGTATATATAATATAGCAAAAAAAAAAAAAATTGGGAATAATTTATAAATCAGTGACAACCCCCGTAAGGAACGAACAAAACAAAAAAAACGCAGCAAAATAACAAAGAACTAACTCCTCATTTATATATTGTATTAAATTATAAACTAAGGGGATAAATTTATATTTCATTATTTAAGCTACACAATTTATACTGAATTTATAGTACCTTATTACAATTAATATATGATTTTTCTATAATATACGACAAATCAAATATAATAAAATGGAAAATAACACGAATAAAATAGATAATAATTTTCCCATTCCAATTTAAAGAGTTAATTAATTTTTTTAAAATTACCTTTAAATATTGAATAATTGATAATCAAAATAAATATAAAATATAAAGACATTTTTTTTTAATTTATTAAACAGAACTCGTTCTTATTAAGGACATATATAAAATTAAAAATTAATTAATTACGAAATATATAGATTTCAATTAAAATCATAATTTTTCCGATAGTTAAAAATCTGTATAATGAATATAACATTTTATATTGTATAGAAATAATTCTAACTCATTCAAAGTCAATTGAACAATTGGAAATAAATAAAACTAACAAAAAAAAAGGATATATGCAGTTTTATTTTTTTTTTTATTTATTTTATGTGCACATATTACTTTCATGCGCTCTATACCATTTATTTATCTATATATTTATATACCTTTATATATACAGGATAAAATATTTATATTTATATATATATATGAAAATATGGAATGAATGTAGACATGGCTGTTAAAAAATATATATATATAGTTTTTATCCCCTTTTTATTACTATTATAGACTGATATTATACTGAACTAACTGTACGACGATGGTACGATATTCAATAATTTTTCCCATTTTATGTATATACATATATTTTATGACAAAAAAAAATAAATACATTTTCTGTATGTGTATATATAATATTAGTTACCAGATGTACCGATTCCTTTGGGAACTTAATCCAATCTAAGAGCTGGATACAGATTGATGAGGGACAAATGGGATTTTACAATTTGTAGAAGAAACACCTAGGAGTTGAATGGAAAAACACACCAAAAGATCGTGTAAATGACAATGGAAAAGTGTTTTAAAAATATCTGATACTTCATAATATAAAGAATAACGTAAAGAAAAGAAAAAAAAAATTATATAAAGAATAGGTAAAGTCTATAAAATGATCAGTGAAATATTACCTATATAATTACTAGATAGAAACATAAAAGGTTAGATAGAAACCAAAACAGATTCTGTTTTTTATTGGTAATCTTAAACGCAGAAATTCATATCAGAACGGTGTTCTTCAAATGACCTGATTCAAGACGTTTTATTGGTGTGACATTCACATAACTAACCATAGTGATTGAACAAAAATGAATAGCTAGCGATGGCAATTATTTTAATAAAATATTTTTTGTGCTTCTCTTTTAATTCACCATAAAAAAAAAGGACACGAAATTACCACGGTACATCTCGTACATAAATAAAGTGGCATCGAGTCTATTTAAATATTTAGGGAACTTTAAATCTCATTTTAAATCTTTCATCGCGTTTACAATTTTTTATATATAAATTATTGATAAACAAATATAGTAATAGAGTTAAAATATATATATATAATTTAGAGTACTATACAAAAAAAAACATGATTAAAATATATTTCGTTATGGTAACAGCAGCACCCCAACCACAATATACATTTTTACATATATTAGAGTTATTTACGTGCAAACTGCCACAACTGCCTGCCATCCATATACGTATATACAAATTATATATCCTTTTTTTCTTTTTTTTTTCTCTCTGTTTTATATACATTTTAATAATATTAATGTCATACATTACATATATATACAATAGTATAGTTTAACAGCCGTTATTGTTTTGTTATGCACCAGGTTCATAAACAACGATAATAAAAAAAACAAAATAAATGTAAATAAATAAGACAGCTGCTAAATTACATTTATATATATATATAATATATAAAAAAAATTAAAAACATATACCCATATATATTTATTTTTTAATTTCAATAACTGACATTTTATTTTCCTTTACATCATTATAATTTGTTTTTTTTTTAAATAACCGTGAATTATTTATACGATAATGAGAAAAACAAAAAAAAATTAAATTGAAGGAAAAAAATTAATTTATATTGAATTTTTTTTTTTTTCAATTGGAAAAAATTTAATGAATTTTTTTTTTATTTTTAAAAAAAAAAACCAGAAATTTAATATATTTTTTTGAAAATTGAACAAATAAATATTCTTTATATACATGAATTTTCCCTAAAAATTGATCATAACGAGTTATCCCAAAAAAAAAGTAATCCCTTCATATTAAATAATTTTTAGTTAAACTTTATTCAATGATTTTATTCCAGAAAAAAAAATAAAAATTAAAATCCTTTATTAATGACATTTTGAAATCGTGGACAAAGAATAAAAAAAATACACAAATATATAAAGCGATAATTATACTAAACATTATTATTATAGTTATAAAATATAAATTCAAAATCACAAAAATTCATTTTCATTACACATATTTTCCCTCTATATATAATAATCCCTCTTTTTTTCTATATATATATACTAACATATATATGTATAATATCATATACTATGCATATGTCACATTTCCATCCATATATTAAGTTTACACCACAATGCACATATACACAAAATACAAAATTTTCCATATATACTGCATTCATTATATAAATTATATTCCTTTCTGATATTTTTGGGAAATTTGACTAAAATTTTGTATATGCAATAAAATGAAGTATATATGAACGACAATATATATACTAGACCCGCTCTATATACTAAAATACAATTTGGTGGTATTACAAAATTCAAAAATATTCTATATTTTATAAACTATATATATACATATTTGAAAACGTTCATGAAACAAAGAAAATACTGTAGAGGGAATTAAACTTATATTACCAATGAATAAGGTATTTTATAGGGAAACCAAAAATATACAGTAATTTTGTATAAAAAAATGAAAAAAAAAATGGATTTTTTATATATTAAATAAATAAACATTTTCAAAAAACAGTTTATCGTATCGCATATACACCACACATTTTAAACGATACGATACGATTCGATTGTATACACAAAAAAATTTCATATTATATTAAATATAATTTTATTTTTTTATTTTTTACTTTATAAGTTTATACCTACAACAACACAAAACAAATAAATTATTATTGAAATATAAATAAAATATCGATTTTCATCTGTATACCATATATATGTACAATTTAAATATATATTTATTTATTTATTTATCTCTCTAGGTGTATGTATTCATTATTCGACGCCATAATACTACACAGCACACATAATTTACTTTGGATTGGAAAATTTATTTATTTATTTTTTTTTTTATTGGTATTTGGAAAATAAAAAGAAAAACTATATGTGGAATTATAATGTATAAAAAGAAGAAAAAAAAAACCTATCGTATTCGTTTAATATTATACAATATATATAAAGATTCATCTTGATTGGGGTTACCTATACAATCATCATCATCATCATCAACATCATCATGAATATATGAACATCAACCGGATAACTATATATATATAGGTGTTAGATTTTCATATATAGTTTTAGTATCAAGTCAATAAAACACACTGGAAAATATATTCTAGAAAAGATCAATAAAATTGGCTATAAAAATGTATTTAAAACCAAAGAAAAACCGCTCGTTTGGTTTTTTTTTTCTTTGGTAGAGGATAATATTTAAAATAAATGAAAAACACTTGATTGATTGATAATATTCGCGAAAAAAATGATGAAAATTTTCGATTCAATTCTTGACAAATATAAAATAAAAAAATCTTATTGAGTAAAAAAAAAACGCAATTTAACATAAATATTTTTTTTTTTTTAGAATAAACATTATTAATAAATTTGTTATTTTCTATTATACTGACAGTGTTATTTTGATAAAAATTGAAAGCCTATGTATTTTATATATTATTTTAGAGGGAAACGCTTATTGAGGAAAAATAATGCTGAAAATTGAAAAAAAAAATGTTATAATATTTTTATATATTGAAAAAAAAAAAATAAATACAAATAACAAATCAAAAGGATTTATATTTTGTTTTTTATTGTCGTTTTTCCTTATTCCTTATACCTATAATATATTATTTTTTTTTTGAACACAAGTTAATAAATTCTTTATATATGCTTCTGATGAAAATAATAATAAAATATAAAGAAAAATAAAATAATAAAGATTTTTTTTTCTTGTATTATTTTATATATATGTATATTATGTATAGCACAGGTGAAAATTAATATTTCTCTTTATAATATTTATAAATATATATACATTAAGAAAACAGAAAAAATAACACCCCTACTGTCAGTCAGTCAGTCAGTAATATAATATTATATAGGGAATTTTTAATATATATATAAATAATTTTATGATAAATTATAAATGAAAATGTATATAACTATAATATTCAAGTGAAAATTAATTTTTTTTTTTCATTTTCAATTCCTTATTCCATACTATATATATATTTCTAATTAAAAACTGAATAAAATTAAATATATAATTATAAAAAAAAAATTATAATTGAACTAATGATGCAATAAAAGTTTTTTTAGTTTATTTTTTTAATATAGCAGAAAGAAGAAGTTTTTTTTTTATATTTAATAATTTAGTTTATTAAAAATGTATATATTAAAAGTAGCCATAGCAGACTGTTTTCATTTATTTTCCATATATTAGTAAATTTATAGTTTTTCGTTATCTATATTGAATTGAAATATTTGGCTAAGCAATATTTAGAATTCAACGGAACAGATTAACCAATTAATATTAACGATTGATTTAAAAATTAGCGAATATAAATATCTGGTATTTACTTACACAAAAAAAAATTACCTTATCAGTTATTTATTACCAGTAGAAATGCTCTAATTCACACATCAACATTAACAACATTAAACAAATTATATTGGATTTTTTAAACTTTGTTATATGTACATTTTTAAAATGAATGGAGAGAAATTAAAATTATATATGCTATATATAAATACAACTAAAACCAAAACCTCAAAATATTAATGATAAAAAAATCACTAA
>OY284471.1:26358665-26559833 GCA_958336335.1 Dilophus febrilis | reverse complement strand
TATATATATATAGAGTTTGCGCGTCAATATGGAAATTTCCAAACAAAAAAAAAAAAAGGATATAATTTTCATGCAAAATATAACAACATCATTGCAATTTTGTAATATAGGAGAATAGTGGAAAATTTACAGTTATATGTAGTTATCGAATTGGGAAAATTCATTTATAAGCATTTAGAATAACATGTACATAGATACATAGATGTGTAAGCTAAAAAATAATAAAACAATAAACCAAAAAAATCCCCACCCCCACCCCACCTACATAAACTTGTTGATATAAGGAAATTTTTGTATATATAAAATAAAATGCCTTTTATATATATATATATGATAGTGGTTAGAAGAATACTTTAATATATATAAAATAAAAAAAAATGTGTATGTATCGGGGGTGAATTTAAATGAATTTTTAACATATATTGGAAAAATTTACATATAAAAAGAAAAAATTCGATATCTATTAATAATATGTACGATATACAAATATACAGATGCTTTTGGGCATAATTAAATTCTAGAATAATAATAAAAAAACAAAACTTGGATTTATTGAATTTTATTACTTAAAGTCTAAAAAAAATAATTGTCTAAAAAATCTATAATATCCAACCTGAGGCGATTATATTTTTATTTATTTTTTTAATCAGAAAATTTAAATATTATTTATAAATATATACTGAATTGTTGTTTTTTTTTAATAATTTTTTAAGATATTTAGTAAAAAAAAATTTTATATTAGAATTATTAACCCATGGCCATCATGTGTTAATGGTGAATATAATAATCAAAAAAATTATTCTATATAGTCTTTAATTAGACAATAAAATTAATTTTCCCAAATGGTGAAATGGTTTCAAAAAGTAGTTGATTTATGTAATATTGGAATCCCTTGATTACATTGAAAGCGATTAGTGGAACTTTTTTCATAAATGTCAATACTTTGATTGAACGGTGATTAATTCATAATTTGTATAGATTGAAATTGTTATAAAAAGAAATCCAAAAGCGTTATCCGCGTGCGAGGTATTGTTTAATCATATTAAGGTCTGATATGAATTATAGATGATATAAATTAAATTTTATGTTCGTTAGATCAACCGAAATGATAACAAAAATATTTTAAATGATTGTAATCATTGCTCATTATATATATTTTGAACCTATTTGTAGATTTTCCTTGTGTTATATTTTCAATTCGAATATGATCCAAAAATGTAATACTTAATTCTTTATGATTTATTTCGACACGTCTTTGGAAACAAATTATCAATGCAATTGTTGATTGATATTATGGAAATTTATTGAAATGAAAAAATTTATTGAAAATAAAGAAAAATAAATATTTTAAAATGATAGAAATTATTTGATCGAATATTATCAAAATAAAAACGAAAATGTTTTCCACCCCAAAAAAAGCAATAAAAAAAGGATATAAATAAAGTAGAAATGAAAGGAAAAATGATTGACAGACAAATTCTTTATATTATGAGAATAACCAAATAAAACACAATTTTGAAAACTCAAATAAACAAATCGAAATCTTAAATCAATATTGATTATATTAAATTGCTTTTTATTTCAATATTCAATCTATATGATGCCTAACGATATTATGTTGCTGATATTTTTTTCCTTTTATTTATCCTTATAATATTTATATATATATATATATATTATATATATTGTACGTTAAGGCTATATGAACAAACCAAAACAAAACAAAAAAAAAATCTTAATATATTACATACAATAACAAAATGAAGTATTACTACATGAGTTATATATATATATATATATATATAAATGTAACAAAAACGTAGCTATACATTATTTTGTTGTTTTGATAAAAACATATACAAGTTAAACATATAATAAATAATATCACCGTCATATAATCAAAAAAGATATTATAATAATCAACATCACCGAGTAAATTACGTGTATTACAATTTTTTTTTTTTGGTTTTTTTACAACCATATATTATGAGGAAACACGAAAATATTTTTATTAAAAGTTATAAATTATTTGAGATATTTATTCTTGGTTGGTTGGTTGGATGGATGTTGCTGACAATGTTTTTTATTTATTTTTTCAAATGAATACTCTCAGACATGTTTTGTTTTTTTTCATATAGAAATTTATTTGGAAAAATGCTATTTATTTGTGTTAATACTAAAAGAAAAAATGTTTCTAAATGGAAATAAATTGTTACAATGGAAAATAATGACATGTTATGTTATATGAGATGATAAACACACACAAAAACAAAAACACGTCTATTGGGAAATAAAATTATACTTTTCCGCACTATTATCTATACAGTGGTTATGTATAATATTACCATATATATATAATATATATATATATTATTATGCATATACAAGGATTTTTAATTTTCATATATATGTACGTACATGTAATGTTTTAGGTATATATAAATTTTGTTTATGTTGTTAAGATACATCGTATTTTGGCTTGATATTGCGTGTATAATGTATATGTATAAAGAAAAAGGATGTCGGTGGTAATAGCGGTGTAATGTTCATGGTTAAATATGGTAAATATGGTTTTAATATTATGATGCTGGTTCTTATTTCTATATACAGTCCTTCTAATGGAATTTTGTATATATTCAAACATATCATATATATATATGGTAATGTATAATAACAACAACTTTATAATTCTATAGACAATACAATTTATTTTATATATACATATATAAAGTTTATACTATATATAAGTACATAAACATATAATATGGTTTGCGATTTTATATATGTTATAAGAACAGTGAATGGTTTTTTGTTTTTAATTTACAAGTATATTTGCTGTATGTACAGTTGAAAAAAGTTTTCTTGTACTTTTAAATATTATATACCAAATACAAATTTAAATATACTTTTTAAAAAAAAAAAAAAGAAAAAGACATTACCTTATGAGATTTCTATTATATGTATATATGCATATAGAAAAAGTAAAACAAAATGTTAAGGGAAAAAAATGAATTTGTTTATTTTAAAAATTATAATATGAGGGTAAAAATTGTTAACAAGTGTAATAACTGCGCTTGTACGTCTCGTCTAAATAATATACTATACATACATATACGGCAATACACATGAAAGAGTGAATTTCACAACATTACAAATATAAAATGAAAATAGATCCATTGAAAATGTTATATATACCTTTATGGTATATATAGCTTTGTATATATAGCGTTGGTTGGTATAATGGTATAATACATAAGGACTTTGGTAGACTACAAAGAAAATTTTATTTAAAATATTTATATATATATGTGAATATACATTACAAAATAAATCTAGTTGTTACATTTCTATTTATTGTAGATTTTTTATTATTTTTTTGTATAATATATTTGCATAAAGAATTGTAAAATCTTTTCCCTTATATACATAAATATATATAGTGTATAAAGAAAATTTATATTAAATACATGAATGAATAATAATAAGAATGCAAATTTCACCATTTATTCATATGGAAAAATTTAATGATAAGACATCCGACGAGATTGGTTGTGACTATATATGAGAGAATGATAACAACAAAAAAAAAAAAAATAAACAAAATGAAATGATATTAATAGGAAATGTAGATATCGCTCTATATTAAATAATTTTCAATGAAAATCCAACGCGGGTGTATTTTTTTTTATCACATTTTCAATATATACATAAATGTATTTATTAAAATACCGTATACAGGTGAATACATCATTATTAAATTGATTATATTTACGCGTGCATTTATGTCATGTATAAATATATTAATTAAAATAACAAATATAAATTATTTGTGTTCTTCTCAAATGAAAAAATTCGATAAAATTTTATATAGGAATAAAAGATTTGCTTCAATACAAAAATTATGGATACATTGATAATTTTTCACATTTTTAGAGTTTTACTATAGAACTTCTTCTCCAACCCCCATTTGATCGATAAGCAAAGTTTTTAGAGAATTTAATTCCCTATCGAAGTTACCAAGTTATGATATTTTTACTGCAACCCTTACATTATAAAAATTTTATTTTTAACTGTAATTATAGTAAAAATCAACTTGTAATCATTTAAATTTTTAAGGGTGAAATTACCATAAAATTGTATTGGTTTTAAGGTTAAAACTAAATAAATATTTCATGTCTTCCGTAGAAGAATTCGAATAGAAAAGACCTTAAAATTTTATCAGAATTTTATCAGGTGATTTATTTATCAACTACACAACATGATAAAAATAAAACTGAAATTTTAACAATTAAAAACGCATTTATAGGATATTTTTATCACATTTTTAGCAATTTTTGGACCCCAAAATGGATAAATTAACATTACTATAAAAATACGCGTATATATGATGATATTTAATTTATTATTTATACAAAAAACAAAAAATAAACGGAAAAGTGATATGGATGTCAATTATATTTATCCGTATATACAAATACAAATTTATCAAAATTATTTTTCTCGATCCATAAAATAAAATAATATGTTGATGGTAAATGATTTTCAATAAATTTTTTTTTAACTTCATATTGTTGTTTATTGGGGGTTTTTTTTATGTTTGGCGTCAGTAAAGTAACAATATATAAATATAAATAATAATAATAATATTAATTTTATAAATATAACGCGGACAATCAACAATAAATACATATATATTAGAGTGGTTTTTTTTTATAAATTCTGGAATTTGGCTGGTCGCACCCCCCAATTTTTTTTATTTGGTGAAATCATGAATATTGGTAAAATTTGGGGTAGGTAAGTTGAGGGAAAGTGGACCCACCGAGGGGTTAAAGTTGAAAAATTCAGTGTTTTTAAGCAGATTTTCGCGCTTAAAGCGTTAACGGATGACATTAGCGGGTTAACATGTATGGTGGACTTAACTAAAATGAAACAGGGAAACTTTTTCTCAAAGACACTTACCCCCTAAATCATCCCCTTAATACCCCTCCCATACAAAATTCATTCTCATAATTTACGATATATTTTTAACATTATAAGGGTTAAAAATTGACATTAAAGGGTTAACATGTATGAAGAGCCCCCACTATTATTGAATGCCTAAACTTTTCTTAGAACATACTATGGACCTAAATCATCCCCTTAAGGCATCCCCGATACGAATTTCCGATTTTTCACACAAAGTTAGTATATTTTGGTGTATTATATGAAAATACATTAAGAAACACCTAAATCTCATATGATATTTAAAAAATGCACATTTATCATATAAAAATTTAAATAATTATGAAATGAAATACTATTAGTATTTAATTTTGTTATTTATTTATTTCAAAGACATAAAATACTAATATACAATAATTTAATAATTATGGCAATAAGCAATTCACATGAAAAGTGGTTAAGGATTACGAAGCAAAATATCCAACTAGCAAACAAAAATGACTTACAATTTTATATAGACTTAAAAATATATTAATTTAATTACATTAATTATGGCCGATTCAATCCACTTGATGTTTTAATCATGACTTATAATTCTTGTAATAGCTTTTTGTTAGACAACAATGTTAAAACAGTAACATTTAAAGATAAACATTAGTTTTTAATAAGCACTATGTTTTAAAATTTCATTAGAGCATTCATGGTAATAATACCTATAAAATGCGCACAATGAAGCTACTGATCGTCTATGATCCAATGATTCAATGGAATTTGTTATTGTTTCATTTATGATCAGCGAAATAGTGTGTTTTTGGATCCTGTCACTAAACTGCAGTGTAGTATTTTGGTGGACCAGCCCATATGTAGGAATTGTACTCTAGAAGTGGTCTTTATAAAAGACCTATAAACTAATGCTAAATTTTAAGAATTGAGAAATTCTTTCGATCTTCTTAAAAATCCAATGCGATTAGCTGCCTTTTTAGCTGCAATTATTATATTATTACTCCATGAAAAGTTGTTTGACAAAGACATTCCCAAATTTAATAGGTCATTAGATTGTGGAATAATTGTATTATTATAATTGTATTAGTATTGGGTCAACATTTATGGATCGTTTGTTTGAGAACAGACATGCCTTTGTTTTAGATGGGCTAAATTCTACTAAGTTTATCATTCCCCAATTAGATATTGAATCTAAATCTTTGTTAATTGAAGAAATCATCTCCTGGCGAGACTGAATCATTTGATTCGCATTATGATTACGATGTAGTTCATACGAAGAATGAAAATCAGATAGCAGATATTAATTATTAATGTAATTTTAATAATGATGACGAGTATTTGTTATATACTTTCATATATAATTGCGAGTATGTGTGTGTAGACTTTGTTAATCTTTGGCTGCGTCCGACACAATATACCAAAGATATTCATTAATTTGATCCCAATGAATAAATGGTGACTTAGTTCATGAATTCAAATCATAAAAAACACAGACAAAATTTTCCGGCTAGGATTTGAACTCGTGACCACCCGCAAGTGGGTTGGATGCTTTATCAACGGCACCACCAAGTCGTCTTATAATTATTAAATTATTGTATATTAGTATTTTATGTCTTTGAAATAAATAAATAACAAAATTAAATACTAATAGTATTTCATTTCATAATTATTTAAATTTTTATATGATAAATGTGCATTTTTTAAATATCATATGAGATTTAGGTGTTTCTTAATGTATTTTCATATAATACACCAAAATATACTAACTTTGTGTGAAAAATCGGAAATTCGTATGGGGGATGCCTTAAGGGGATGATTTAGGTCCATAGTATGTTCTAAGAAAAGTTTAGGCATTCAATAATAGTGGGGGCTCTTCATACATGTTAACCCTTTAATGTCAATTTTTAACCCTTATAATGTTAAAAATATATTGTAAATTATGAGAATGAATTTTGTATGGGAGGGGTATTAAGGGGATGATTTAGGGGGTAAGTGTCTATGAGAAAAAGTTTCCCTGTTTCATTTTAGTTAAGTCCACCATACATGTTAACCCGCTAAAGTCATCCGTTAACGCTTTAAGCGCGAAAATCTGCTTAAAAACACTGAATTTTTCAACTTTAACCCCTCGGTGGGTCCACTTCCCCTCAACTTACCTACCCCAAATTTTACCAATATTCATGATTTCACCAAATAAAAAAAATTGGGGGGTGCGGCCGATGATACAAAGCGATTTAAAATCTTCGAACAAAAAAAAACCACTCTAAATATATGTATATATATATATATATATATAAATAGAAATTATTATAAAATTAATCAATAAACACGATGATGAAATTGATTATAATTTCGTTATTCATTTCATTTCGTTTTTTCTTTTTTATTTTATCATCCATTTTTTTTTCTTTTTATTTATGTATATACAAAATAATATTATGATATATTAAAATTAATATATTATGGATACATTTAGTATAGGTATATTGTTGATATTAGATAAATATAGATATATATATATATAATATATGACAAACAACGTAATCAAAAATAATCATGGTATTGGAATATGATAAAAAAAAAAAAAGAAATAATATTGATATCTATACTGACTTCGATAGATATATTTAAAAAAAAAAAAAAAAAACATAGGTGAATAAAATAACGTATATCAAATGTGACAAAAAAACAAACTGGAAATTTATAAATATCAAACATATTTGTATGATAATTTAACGACTTTGTCGTTGTCATCGTGTCACATAAATATATATATAGTTATATAAATTTTAATGTGTTCATCATTAAAGGTTTCATTAAATAACTTAATTATACCATAATAATAAGTATTAATTTACACGTCTATATATATATATATCGTACGTAATGTTAATATTTATATGTTTTTACCTAATAATTATCACAAATATATAAAAAAAAAAGAATGTAGTCATTTATAAATATATTTGCGGCATGGCATATATAGATACAAATAATAATTAAAAAAATTAATATAAGGTCATTCTATAAATATATAGAACTGTATCATAAAATACACAGAGTGAACATTGTATTTATTATTTTATTTTTTTTTTGTATTGTATATACAAAGTAATATGGATGAAAAGGAATTTATTCTATTTCGGTTTTGATAATACCTACTATATTATATAGACTGCGATTGTTCTCCTGCGATACAAAAAACTTCTAATTAGTTGTGTAATTTATAATATTTATAAAAACTGAACGAGGAAAAAAAAAAATGGGAGTTATAAATAAATAAACATATAATAAAATAAAATAACATGTAACAAGAAAAACAGGTAAAAATAAAAATTAATAACAGAATGATAATTAAAAAAAATAATAATTAATTATTTCATATTTATATACGATAATGTAACAAAAATAAACTATAAAAAAAAACCTGATATATATACATTTCTGTTTTTCTTCCTCAATATTATCTTGAATTATAATCCATATATTTTTGAAATTGTCATGAAATCAAAGAAACTGTGTTACAAATAGATTATTATTTATATATATAATATATTGCAAATATTCATAATCAATTATTATCACGTAAATATTCCAATTGATTTGCGTCAATTAAAATTTCATTAAACGAAAATAAAACACGGTGACAACAAGAAATCATCAATTTATTTTATTTATACATTCCATATAATAATTTCAAAAGAATTGAAAAAAAAAAAAAACAAATTATTTAGAAATACATCAAGCAAAACATTATTATTATTTCACTTTGGTGAACCACGATATTTCTTATTTATTTTATTTTACAAATAAATAATTCATCACCGTAAATAAAATAATAGGAAAATTTCCATATATAAAGCATATTTAATTATATTTATATATATATATATATATATTACATAATAATCATATACAGTCGGTCGTATATATTAATAATAAATAAATAATAATAACAATAATTGCAAATTATGCACATTAATAAATGAAAAATTTCTAATGAAAATTAGAAGACAAGAAACACAAAAAAAAAATAAAACCAAGCGAATATTAATAATTTTATATTTAAAAAACAAAAAATTATATTAATATAATATAAATGATATATTACGAGAGAGAAAAAAATATGCCAATTTTATGCTCGTTTGTTGTGTGTGTGTGTGCTTTTTTATTTTTATGTGGTGATTTAAAAAATATGTTTTCATAATCAAATGAAAAAAAAACTATTTTATTTTTAATATCTATTATAAATTTAATCATATAATATAACAGGTTGTATATAAATTATTATAAAATGTTTGCAATCTCACAATATTTTCTATCTACTTTAAATTATTATTATAAAATGTTATATATAAAAATAAAATATTTTGCTCTAAAATGCAACAATTTTTTACGAATCATAAATGTTATAAAAAATATAAATCATCTCAAAAAATAAAATAAAATACTTCTATTTGATAAATTATTAAATTGTATTTTGAAATTTTTAATAATATCTTATATCACTCTGTGATTTATTTATATATATATATATAGATATATAAAATTATATTTCGATTATATTTCTTCGTTCGATCGATCGATAATTGAAAAATATATATTTTATTTCAGTTTCACTGTTTTTTTTTAATTTTTATATATAACCGATTATAGGAAAATATATAAAAAATAAAATAACTTTATGTACGCAAATTAAGCAAATTTATCGTATAACAACAACAACTACTATAGATATATATATATAAATGCATTTTAATTCAAAATCCATTTATGGATTATAACATAAAAAAAAAACCAAAGTAAAATAATGTAATTATTTGCGAGCGTTATTTTAATGGTAGGTATATAATATAAATAAATATATATTATTATATGTATAAATAAATATATATTATATATCTATATTATTGAAGTGAAGCCAGATAATAACAACAAAAGGTAATATTACATTTATTAGGAAAATATATATTTATATGTTGTAATTTTGTTTTTAATATATCTATTAATATATTTTTTTTCGGTTAATCAAACGACGCAATATGGAAAAATACAAAATTAGTGTTTTTATAAAATAGATTTTCTGGAAAAAATTATACAAAGAATATAAAATCAACGAAATCAAATTTCAAAATTATTACTGTCAAAAGATTTCATTTGAAAAACTGTCAAAAGATTTCATTTGAAAAAAAAAACATGTATATGATCAGCAGGTAATAAATTTAAATGAGTTTTAAATATAACAAGAACAAACAACGATAATACAAAAAAGAAATATGTCCATAAAAATCTTTTGATATTGATACTTTATTAAATGTACCGCTCAATATAAGGCAATAAGAAATAAAAATATGTGAATATCTTCATTTTTTTTAATATTAAATATTCTAATTATTTAATTAGCTTATGTCAGAGAATACAAAATTTGAATTGTGTAATAGTTTTCTAATTTTCTAACTGTTTGTTTGTTAAACCACGTATTAGAAATCAATTTTTTTTCCCAATGAATTTCCAGAATAGATGAGTGTTTAACATATATATCATCACATTGGTCGTGACAACAACAATAAATGGCCAATAAATAATAAAGCAAATATTATCCTGTTCAGATCAAAATGAGAAGAAAAGAAGATGACTTTTAAAATAAAATAAAATAAACATAGGATATATGGAAAAATTTATAAAGTATAAAGCAGGTAATAATAATAATAATAATAATATATACAAAAAAATGTTTTTTTCAACATCAATGGATCAATTGAATGAAAGAAATAAATAAAAAAATTTATTGTAAATCTGTTTTTGAAGAATTTCTTATGTATGCAACGGCAATAATTTATTGACAAAACATGTTCATATAATAACGAATTTTTTTTTTTTTAAATACTAATAAATTATTAATGAAATTGTTTCTGGAAAAAAACAACTTACATTATTACTTGTAAGAATTTGTCTTGGAAGATAAAATAAGAAGAAAAAAAAAACCAGTCCGCCGCATTTTATTTATCGAAAGTGATTTGTCTGCAAATTACTACTACTACTACTACTACTAATACAACTACTATTTATATTCATATAAAGTGATAAATCCAGATGGTTTTTAATAGAAGTTGTATAGTATTGTCTAGTTAGTTGTATAGATAGACTATTAAAAAAGCATATATAAGGCACTGTGATTAAATGGAATTTTATGAATATGGTTTTACTAAATATATCATATATTACAATTGATAAGTCGTACAACAATTCCCCGCTTTTGGAATAAGAGATTGGTATAAAATTAAAAGGAGTCATATATAAAAAAAAGGAAAAAGTGATTCTCAGAATATATATAAAATACACATAAAGATATTTTGCATTCAAAAACACATTGTTTTAGTATAATTTGAATAAAAAATAGTGACTTTAAACGATTAATATGCTGAAATGAAATTATTATTGCAGGTGGATTGTTTTTCTTACTTAAAATGTTGAAATATCCATTGAATAATTAATAAAGCCATGTAAAGAATCAAAATACATTAAAATTAGTGATATTATTAAACCTTCTCTTATTTCGAATGATCTTCATTTTATCATTCGATAATCTCTTAAAAATGATAGTGAAAACTTAAATCTATATTGTCATCAGCGATAAAAGATGATGTTCATAAAATTTACTCAACAACCAATAAAAATAATTTTGGTATATTTGATAAATTCTATTAACATTTTTACGAATTAAAATATTGAATAATTAAACTAAATAAATGAAATTGATTGATTGATTGATGATAAATAATATAATTTTTCTCTTAGGATTTTATAAATGAAATATATACAATAAAACATAAAAAATTATTAATAAACGGGAAATGATGAATACCAAATCAAAAATAAAAAAATACAAAAAAAAAACAATTCCATTTAAAACATATGTTTTCAATTAAAATTCATTTCACAAATCATCATACAAATCATCTTACACTTGCCTATATATACCTTATATAAATGAATGGATCTACATAAATGGAATCCATCTATCTATATTATAAGAACAACAACGACAACAACAAAAAAAAAGTAGAATAAATTCTAATAAAATCTGTATATCCTTTTGAAAATTTTTTAACTAAATACTCATAAATACATAACGAAAAATTAAAAAAAAAAAAAAAAAAAAAAGAAATACAACAATAACAAAAGAAATAGAAAACAAAAAAAAATTCAAAGAATGTTTTAATTAAATTACAAAAAAAAAAAAAAAAAGAATATCTTTTTGTTGTTTTTCTTATTAGTTTTTAGTTACAAACGATCAAAGGTTTTTTTGTTTCTTCGTAAAAGAATAGCATTTATACGAGTACAAAATTATAAATATAAAAAGCTATGTAAGTATATTTCAAATAAAAAAAAAAAATTGAAAATATATATTTGATTTTCTTTATATCGAAATCATTGCACTTTCAAATGCGTACAATATAATAAAAAAACCAAGAATGATTTTTTTTTGATGTAATCTAAACAAAACGTATAGAATTCTATCGCATTTACATTTATTGTAATATTTCATTTTCATTTAATCAAATACTTTATATATTAATAAACATTTATTTATAACACAAAAAAGTGAAAAATCAACAACAGAAAAATAAATCTTATATATATATGCGTTGAATGTTCAATGCAGAGGGTTTTTTTTTTTAATTATTATATGAAAAAAGAAATTTTGAATATACATCACGAAACAAAAAAAAAATAATTACACCATACTGTGAAAAAAACCATTTACATATATGGATGTAATATGTAATTTGACTGAAGAATGTAATGTATATATGCAATAATAACAAACTATAATGAAGATGCAAACGAATATACCAACGAATGATGTTTTATAATTTAACTTAAAAAACATGTTTAATAAAACATACTTGACCCTGTGTGTACATCAGCGTGTCTGTATATTTACATATATTACAATTACAATTAAATGTGTTGTTTTTTTTGTTTACATAATAATCGAGTCTTACAAACAAAAGAGAAATTATATACAGATGGAAAATTATTTACAGATGATGATGATGTAAAGTAAGAACAAAATACAAATATTTCTTAAAATAAAATATTATTTGTAATGTCATTAAAAATATGAAAACCCACGTAAAAATTCAAAAAACCCAATAACTATATTTTTTTTTAATAAATAATTATATATATTAAATGCATACAACAACAACATGTGGGTGGTTTCATAAATTTTTGTATATATCCTTCGTCGTAAAATATACTAATAATTTTATTTAATTATATCACATATTAGTTGATCTCAGTTGTTATATTATTAACCTCACAAAGTCGTTCCCTTTCACGCGTATGAAGTTGACAAGGGTGGTTGGTTATTTATATATATATATATACTTTTTAATGCATAATCACACACAGGCAATTTGTTAAAAATTTATTCGAAAAAAAAAAAGGAAAATTTAATTTAATTAATGTAAAAGTGATAACATTTCCCGAGGCAACAAAAAACACACATAAAACGAAAATATAACAAAACGAAAAATGTTCATAAAATGATAACAAAGTTGATTTTCTATTGTATAAGATATAGAAAAATATACACAAATTATAGATATACACAAACGGGAGTGCATTTATTTATTTTGATATATAAATAATGGTGGTACAAACAAAAACAAACAAAAAATAAGAAAGGCTTCTTCAATTGAGTTAATGGTTTTTTTTTTATTTTTTGTGTACAGTAAAATTAAATAATTACATGCCCAACAAAAATTAGATTCTGGATAATTTAGGGTTATTTTCTAAATTTATCTAAATATCATTCAAATCACAAGCCATACAATAATGAAGAAAGCATGTAATGAAAAACATTTACAAAATTCGATTTTCAAATATTGCAGTCAAAAATATTTTTCTACATTCATTCATACAGTACGAGGGTGTTAGAATCTTTTTTTTTGTCAGGTTGTGGGAAGTTTGAAAGTCAAGAAAAACATTTAAAAAAAAGCATAGGTGGTTAAGAAAGCAATACAATTTTCATTATCACGATTTCACAAATTTCCTTATCAACCCCAATAAAATCTTCTTAATTTGTCCTGAATTTCTTCAATCTTACTGTAAACTGTTTATATAATAAAAAAAAAATTACATTTATTCAAATACAAAAAGTATTTAAATGAAATATAAAAAAAAAAAATAATTGTATATGTATAGAAAATATAGAATACAAAACATTGAATTTTGACAAAATAAAATAAAATAAAAAAAAAAAAAAGGTTAACTTGAAAGAAAATTATTGTATAATATTAATATATAAGTACAAGTACCTATACAATATTATAGGTAGGTTATTTATATATATGTTTATGAAATATATTTTCATATTTTTCATATGAACGAACACATACAAACACATAATAAAAAATATTTACTATATAAAAGATATCAAAATAAGATATGCATATGCATTTACAAATACCATTTTGGAATGATATGAAAATATATAGGTAGAAGCAGAGATAACATTAGCTATAGCAGTCAATTTTTATGTTGCGTAGGTTGATGATTGTTATATAAAATGTTGATGAATGTATTCAACAACAACAACAACAACAACATAAAATATTAAAAAATAAAAAATAAAAATATTAATATGAAAAGGTAAAGGTACTGTAGTACTATAGAAAGAATATATAATGAACGTAACGATTCATTTTCATTTCTTTTCTTCTTCAATACATACATATATATATATATATATATTTAGTTGAATCTTTACAAATATTTGAATAATGAATAATTTATTTATTTCATTTTTTTTTCTTCTTGGAATATAATAACTAAACAAATATTATAATATATATATATATATGAACATTGAAAGAACTAAGAAAATTTATATATAATTTCAATATTTATGTAAAATATAAAATTACATTTTATCATAATCTAACTAAATGATAATACAAAAAAAAAATTAGAAATAATTTTCAATGTACAAAGGATATATAAAGATATGGATAGTTAAAGTATTTGAATAAATTTAGAAATATATCTTAAAGTTAAAATTTGATTAACCGCATCCAAATGCGTATTTTATGTTTACAAGAATTTATCTATCAATTTCAATCTATTTTACTATATACATACATCTTTTAAAACACATGGTGTTTATTTAGAATACACTTTAATTTTATGATTTTTAAATCGAAAATCAATCAATAATAAAAATCGAATTCTTTTATATGAATATATTAAATTGTTTTTTCCTATTGTATTTATGAAATTTAATAAAAACAAAAAATTCATCTTTCCATTACTCAAAGAAGAAGAAAAAAAAACTCTTCATTCAAAAATCACCTTGTATAAAAATTCTTCTTATTAGAATAAATTTTATTATGTAATTTTCTTTTGATCTACACTCTAAATATATATTTCATAAAAAGTTTATCTTTTTATCATTTATGAGAAAACAATTTATATTCATAACATAATCACATTGAACAAATTAAAAAAAAAACCAAAAATAATTAAAAAGGGATCCAAATATTTCTTCTATTTCAAAAATGTATTATTATACTATTTTTTTTTTTTTTTTAGAAAATTTCATAATTTACGACCTAAAAAATAAACTTTATGGAAAATTTTCCAATGCAATACAAAAATTACTGACTTTAAAAACAACGACATAAAAAAAACGAAATTGAAAGTTTTTTTTTTTTTTCGACTTCTTCTTAATAAAAAATTTTTTTTTTAAACAACTTTTCTGTTTTTTTTTGCTTACATTTAGAATTATACTCTATAATATATTATAAGAGTGAAGACATACAAAATTATAGAATTTTTATATATATACAATATAATTAGGGAGGGTGAAGAATAACATTAAAATTCCAAATACGTAAAATATACATTAATATTATGGAGAGAAAAAAAAAATAAATAAATATTATACAAGATAAACTTTGTCGAAAAAAATATAAAATATAATTTGTGTCATTTATAATTTGAATATATTGTAAAAATATAATATATAATGAATATAAGAAGTTTATATTTTGAGTTATATTAAATTATATAAGTATAAATAATTTATAGAATCAAATATTTTTATTTATTATATAGGATTTCGTTTTTTTTTTTTAATTTTAACAATCTTAAATATATTAAAGAAAAAAAAAACGTATTTAACGATAAATTTAAAAATTTAAAGTTTAATGTTAAAATAAATCAAAATCAATGGATAAATTAGAAAATCGAATCAACAAGAATATTATTTTCAGATGATATTAAAAGAGTATTTTTTTTTTATTTTAGCAATTGAAACCAAAAGGTTTTGTTTTTTTTTTACATATATAAAAAAATAAATATATATCGATGAATGAATAAAAATGTTATTATACATCAGAAAGAATAAAGTTCTTGTTGGCCAACCCATTCTATATTATATATTGAATATTCCTGATATAAAAACAATCATCATAATACATATATGTACAACAATTCTGTCTGTCTGTCTGTAAAAAAAAATTCAGTGACATAAACATTTATAAATAAAAATAATAAAAAAAACCAACAAAGTAAAATGTTCGCGCGACCGACGACAAAGACAACGGCGACGTTTTATTATGTATATTTTTATCATTATTTTTATTATATAAAAAAAATAAATAAATAAACAAACAAACAAACAAATATATATCTATCTATCTATCTATATATATATGGGAGATATGCATTGAAAAATTATACAATAGAAATAAATTTATACAACGCAGAAAAAAAAAACGAATTAACAAATACGAACAATATATTATGAAAATATATACCAACAACTAAAATAATAATAATAAATAATAAGGTTAAATGAACTCTATAAATAAAGTACTATAGAGTATAAGCTACAATATAGTGAGATTTATTTAAACTACCCACCTGAAATCATATTGTTTTTTTTACCTTTCATCCTCAATAAATGATGAACATATGATTTTCTATAATAGTTAATTATGACAAAAAAATAAAATAAAAGCAATTTAATAATTGACAAAATAATTACAAAAAAATACAAGTTAATTCTTTCTCTTTTTTTTGTAAAAAATCTTACAATTAGTATGATGATAAATTAATGGTTAACTTTTTGGAAAATATATCTTTTTTTTTTTGGTTAGAAAAGATACATACAAATTAATTGATCAATTGGTGTTATTGCATAACAAATTAAATATATTTTAGATGGAAAATTAATTTGACAAATATTTTCATAAGATAGATTTTCATTCGGGGTTTTTCTTTTATATATAAAAAAATACAGTATGTTAGATAAATAACAGAATTTTTTTTTTTTTGATACGCAATAAAACACAAATTATGTTATATTTGGAAATTCATTGAAATTCGAATACAATTACAATTGCTGTAAAACGTCTTCATAAAACGTTACTTTCATTTTAGGGAAAAGAAAATACTGACATGGTCATGGATCATGCGAATATGATCGATCAAGCCATGAATTGCTTTTGTTAGATATTCTGATCTTCGGACTCGAGGAAATATTCAGTTAATAAGTTATCCAAATAATATAACTAATTGAATTAAATTCGTCAGTCAATATTCTAACAGGTAAGATGAAAATTCTTCCATCGATAGAAATTATTTCATCGAATTTTTAAACTAATTGTGAGAATGTTTTGCATATTTTGGACATCTAAGGTTTGAATCTCCAATTAAATTTGTCTGTGTCTCAAGAAATGATTGACCAAATTTCTTACAAGAATTTAATATTTACATTACGTATTTACTATGTCGTAATCTCATAACAAATGGTCATTAAAATGCATGTAACTCTGAGGCCATCATTTGTTTTGCATCATGAAATTGGAAACATTCGAATCTATATATTTTTATAATTCAATAGATTTACTACATATTTTTTTTTTAAATTAAATCTTCGGTTATTTATCTATAACATATTGTATAATTTTAAAAATATACAATTATGTAAAAAGTAAAAACAAATACATTTATAATATGTAATTACTATTACAATACCAATAATATTAATAATAATAATAATAATAACAATAATTATAATAATGTTACTAAAAATAAAAATAATGATTATGATAACTTACATATTATTTCAATTAATCTATATTATAATAATATACCAAAAGTTATTACAAATACTATTATATATACATATGGAATTTAATACACCTATATATATAAAATGCAATACAAACCAATTTATAAAATATTATAAAATAATAATAATATTATGTATTTTCCATTCTCTTCTCATTTTGAAATTGATAAATATACAACACTTATATTTATTATAATATATAGGTAAGTTTATATATTAAAAAAAAAAATTTTTTTTTAATAATTTAAAATAATGAAATAGAAACTATAATCGCAGAAATATAACACAAAAAATATAATATTGTATAATGTGCAAAGTATTTTGTTACATGCGAAACTAAATGTTAAATAATTTATTATATATAGTAAAATAATAGTAGTAGATGTCTAAACAAAAAAAAAAAAAGAAAAATTATTTTAGAGAGGTCTATTTCTTATTATACCAATTCGTTCATTCATTCATTATTATTACATAAACAGATAATCTTAATTTTAGTTTTATTTTAATGACATCTTCTTTATAGTTATTATGTATATATACAGATTTGCTGACATAAATTAATCAAAACAATATAGTCTTGAAGAAAAGAAAGTATAATAGATATATATATTGAATATCTATTGAATGAATTATAAATGATGATGTGCAACGACACTAAAAAAAACAAACTCCTACATATTCGGATGGATAACAAAAACATAATTTGCAAAACTTCTTTAATGTTAATTATTTTTTTCTTTTATAGCATATTTTATTTTTTGTTTATTATTGCTATAATAATATGACATAATGAATATTAAAAAAAAAAACAGACACAGCCAGATGGGGAATAATAAATAATTAACAAAAATATAGGAATAACACACACACAATACAATAGAATCAATAAAATTGATAAAATATGAAGAGGAAAATGTGGATGTAAATTAAAAAATTATATATAAAGGGTGATTTTTTAGCTATTATCTTTTTGGCAACACTGGTTTAAACAGCTGACGGACGTATCGTGTTTTGTTTCACTATCAAACATCTTCAGTTTATAGTCTATAATTTAACCATGAATCGTCTTACAAATGAACAACGCTTGCAAATTATTGAATTTTATTATCAAAATGCGTGCTCTTCTGTTAAGAAAGTTCATCGCGACGAAATTGTGTTCAGCGACGAAGCTCATTTTTGGCTCAATGGGTACGTAAATAAGCAGAATTGTCGATTTTGGAGTGAATATCAGCCAGAAGCATTGCAACAGCTACCAATGCATCCAGAAAAAGTCATAGTTTGGTGCGTTTTATGGGCTGGTACGGTCCAATGCGTACTTCTTCAAAGATGATGCGAATCGTAACGTAACTGTGAATGGTGAGCGCTACCGTGAGATGATATCCAACTTTTTTTGCCCAAAATGCAAGAGCTTGACTTGCATGACATGTGGTTTCAACAAGACGGTGCCACATGCCGCACAGCACGCTCAACATTTTATTTCACGTTCGGGACCGGTCAATTGGCAGCCTAGATCGTGCGATTTAACGCCTTTAGACTATTTTTTGTGGGGCTATGTTAAAGCTGATGTCTATACAGACAAGCCCGCTTCAATTGACGCTTTGGAAGACAACATTGAAGCATTTATTCGTGAGATACCGGCCGAAATGTTGGAAAGAGTATGCCAAAATTGGACTAAGCGGATGGGCGATTTGAGGCGCAGTCAAGGTCGACATTTGCATGAAATAATCTTCAAACATTAAATTATATGGACCGTACTATCGATTCAAATAAAGATTTCATGCATTTTTCTGAATTTTATGTGTTTTTTTTTTGAAAAACTTTTCTATAGCTTTTAAAAAATCACCCTTTATTATAATAATAATAATCTACATTTTTTTGTATTGTATTATTATTACATATCCTTTGGGTTATTACGTAAATATTAAATATTACGTAAATATACATTTATTATCGACATACACTAATTAAACAAGTAAGTATATAATTCAAATATATATATATAAATATATATATATATTTAAGTGAATATATATAAATAACATTGGTAAATATTTATCATGATGATATAAATAGATACTTTATAGGATATATAAAGGTAATTAAAATGGTTTTTTTTTTTTGGAAATACATATATAAATATGAATAAATATGAATTAATTAAATCCAGGTTATTACGGTGGATACATTTTAATATCATATGTAATTATAATGATAAATGAAAATGATGTTTTTATGATGTTAAGCAATATATTAATTATGGCGCAAAGACATGATGGAATAGGAAAATTCATCGAAATAATACTAAAATTTTCAATATTCCCTTATCGCAGCTATAAGATTTGCAATGTTTTTAAATGGTGGTGTAGAATAAACATTTCTGAATGGAGTATTTATGAATAAAAATCTCTGAAAGTAAAACAAAAAGTGTGTTAAAGAATTGTTTACATTTACCTTCGAACCTCTCCATATCAAAAATTATTTCTATGTACTTTATACAAAAAAAATTAATAAAATATTGTTTGAAACATAAAATCTACAATCGATTTTCTAGAATAGATTTTCTAGACTTATCTAGACAATTTATGACTAATGTTCTAGAAAATCTAGACTTATGTTCTAGAATATTTAATAAATATTTAAAATATTTTCGATGAATTACTTTAAAATACAATCAAATCCATTTTGTATGAATGAATCATTCTCTCATCTCTATTTAAATCACTTTTATTTATAATATGATTTAAATAAATAAAAAAATAAATCTACTTAATCAATTTACAACATACCCAAAGACAATTTTTTTATTTTAAATCAAATTATAACTAATTAAAACTCTTCTCTCAATTCTTATAGAACACTTAAAATAATTTCCAAATAGAAATTGTTTATTTTCTTTACGGTTTTGTTATGATAAAACTAACTACATTCAAATAAACATTAATCCCTCTTTTAAATATTTTATTATGAATAAATACCCATTACTATTTATTTTAAACAAACATATTTAACCCGTCATCCTATGTTTTTGGTTCCATCAAATATTAACCTATGTTTTTTTTTTGGTCAAATTTGACCCAACATGAATTTTTTTTTGTAATTCAAATTAATTTAATTAAATTATATGACCAATTTTAATTATTTAGTATAAGTAATTTTCCATTAACAAATAAAAAAAATATGTTATTTGAGTTAATTTACATAATTTTTAATTCTAGTTCAATTTTATAACCAGTCTCTTTTGGGAATGTTTTTGTTTTTAGTAGTTGTGTAAATTTGTTTTTGTTGTGTTTTTGTTTTTGTTTTAACAAAGGATATAAGGGTTTTAACAAAGGATATAAGGGTTAAATATATCTGTATAAATGATGATGCATTTTTCAATATCTGTCTATAAAAATAAAAAAATTTGAGGGTTTTTTTTTGTTGTGTATGTTGTTGATGAATATTACATTGAAAAAGGATAGATTCGAGAAATGTTTTTCTTTGTTTATCAAAAATGCTGTTTTTGTTTATAATATATTATATAAACAAAAACAAAAATAACAACCAAATATTCTGTATTTATTTATCGATTAATTTTACACCCTCCAAATAAAAAAAAAAAAACTAAATATTAGTAGAGATATTACATAGAAAAGTGTATTGTTGTTGTTGATATAATTTCTATTTATAGATACACAGAATAAACCGGTAGTGCAGCATATGTATATATATGGTGGCGGTGGAGATGATGATGGTGGATCTGTTTAAGATGTAATTTTATTATTAGTATTTGTTGTTGTTGCTGTTGTGTTGTATATATAGTTGGTTGCGATGCAACGATGGATTATATATTTATATATACTTATATTTAATGTGAATCTATCTCCTGTGAATACATTATCTATATATATATATATCTACACAGCGAGCAAGGTATATCGTGAATATATGTAAAGCCATTCTTCTATCCACATATACCATATTTGTTATTGTAAACGTTCACATTCACGATGTATTTATGTAAGTATTTTCCTATATTATTTATAGTGAATATATATCCATCCGTATATACTTTAATTTCTCTGCTGTTGCTTATTTTATACTTCTTTTTTATAACTTTATTTTAACTATACATATATATATATATATACAGACAGAGGTATAGAATGGTTAACCATATAATGCATTATTATATATACCATATATACCTTTTTCTGAGATACATATTCTAGAATACCCTCGTGCAATTTTTATTTTATTTTCCTCCTGAATATATAATATTTTATTTCTCTATACAGATATATATACATTTCCTATTCGAATAAAACTTTGAATATATATAGTCAGTCTGACTAAAAATTGAACCCTCTTTTATATTTTAGTCCAAACCTTAGTGTATACAAAATATACATTCATCATTACCATCATCATCATCAACAAAATCATTGCGATCATCATCGACGGTCTACCGCAGTCGTTATTCTCGTCGTCGTCGTCGTCGTAGTCATTTAAATAATTGTTGTTTTTGGTTCCCTATCGTACTGTCGATGCGGTGTTATTTAAATATAAGGATGAAACACAAAATACATTTTTGTTGATGAACAAAAACCAACGAAACTGCACGTAAGAAAAATACAGTACATATAGAGAATACTTAAAAAAAAAAAGCATCACATATGTTTAAATAATATATACAAATAATATTATTATAACAAAAACGCCAACAACAACAACACAAAGACAAAGAAATAATATGGAATATTTATATGAAATTGTATACGTGATATGATGATGGTACATTCTTATATATATATATATAGAAAGAATTAATTTTTTTTGTTAACTAAAGAAATAATAACACAATTTCAATGTAAATAAGAGAAAATTATTTCAGGAAAACATTTCTATGTTTTTCAATTTATCGACAACAACATGAAGGAAACAATTTTTCTAATTTCCTATATATTTATATAATAATAAAAAATTGGAGAAAAAAACTACATATACTACATATATTGATAGAATCAACAAAGATTAAATTGTATTTTCAAACTAAAAATACAAAAAAATTACATATCCGTTACATTAAAATCAATTTTTTTCGTTTTCAAAGGTTCATTTACTTTTACAAAATATATATTTATTTATATTACAACCAATTAAGAGTAAAGTAAGGCACCACATAAAATTGAACCAAAAAAATAAAATAAAAATATATTTATATATATGAAGGCAGAGACGGCGTGGCAGGTGTTATTAATATTATAACTTAAAAAATATACATACAAATAGAAATTATCACAATTAAAAATATTCCAAATAATCGAAACCATATGGAATAAATAACACCCCCTACGGATAATTTTATTGCAATAACCTAAAATCTATATTAATGGTATTATATATCAATAGTAAAAAAAAACAAATGGAGGAATACTCAATATTAATGTGGTATTCTTGATTAAATTTAGCCTTTCAATTGATTTGTTAAATTTTGATAATGTCGAAAACAATCATTTCATATAACTAATATATTATGAAAATTGAAGTCAAAGTTAATGTTTCATTACATTTATTTAAGTATTGATTATTGTTTTTTTTTTTTTTTTGGTTGTTGATAAAATTATAGACACCCTATAATTTCATGTTTATAATAAAACAAACAAGCAAACAAATCCCCAAATAATAATAATAACATATGCTGCTATATATACAACCATACAACATATATTATAACTATAGCATAAGGACCAATTTGTTCGCATAAAAATAACGAAAATTTTGTCAATAATATATAAAAATTTTTCATAATTTTTATTTCATATTACATCTGTTTTGCATATTAAGAATTTTTTTATTTTTTAAAAATAAAATAACTCTATATTAAATTTGTGACAAAGAAACAAAAAATATATCACCACACGTATATATTTTGTATATATGTATGTATATACAAAATAGTATTCAATGATGTGATTATAAAAATTGAAAATTAAATTAATTAAGTACAAGATTTCTTTCTTTTTTTTTTTTGGTTTAAATTTTCTATATAATTAAGTACTTCTGGTTTTTTGGGAAATTGAAAAACTTTCCAAATAACATGAATATATATAGAAGTTTACATTAAATATTCGGATAAAAACGTATTGAATCCGACAGATGTAATAGTTTTTTTTTGGATTGTGTATATTTTGTTATATAGATAGATAAGTTTAAAAAAATAATTTCTCTATACTGGAATAACTCGTTCCTGTGGATCAATAAATAAATAGAAAAAAAAAAACTCCCCCCAATACAAAACAGAATTAATGCATATGGATGAGTGCATTTGATATTAAAAATATTATTACACATATAAAATATAAATTTTTATATACAAATGGGATGAATATACCATTTTCATATTTTTTTTCAATCAAAAATGTCTGAATGAATAAGAAAATATATAAATATTATAAATTGGGGTGCATTTAAAGTTTAACCCCTAATTTTTTTTTTTTTATTTCTTATATAAATGTATTTCTATTTTTGTGTATATGTACATACATGAAAAATATACATACATTTAGTTTACAATAAGCATAAAATACGAAAAAAAAAAAAAAATTTGTTGTTCCCTTTAAATTTCATAGTTTTATAACACAGGATTTTTTTTTTTTTTGTAAAAAATTACATTGGAAAAAAACCGTTTCTTTATCATTTCCAAATGATAAATTAACATATTTTATATTTTTGTTTGATATTAATATGAATTTAAAAAAAAAATTATAAATTAGATTTTGTGATAGTTATTAATAAAAAAAAAAGAGAAGTGAATTATTATTTTTTTTGGAGGGTCTCTATCTGGTTATATCTGGTAATGTTTGAATTAAAATGTATATGAAAAATTACAATTCTGTGTTTCTGAGGATATTATTAAGTAAAATTTGCATCAATATAACGCAAAACCTTAAAGAAAGATACAAAAAAAAATCAATACCTGTTCGATACCAAAAGTATGCGAAATAGTATATTCTATATATTTGTGAATGTATATATTTATATATATATTATATAAAATAAAGAAATCAGAAAGATTATTTTATGGTATTATGTATCATCATCATCCTTGCGTGTGCAGGTGAATGACTCTAAAATAATAAAAAATAAATAAATATACACACATCTCCCTATATATGCATATTCTTTTCATTTCACATAAATGAACTATAATAAAACAAAAAAAAATAAAAAATAAATATACAACAAAACAATGAACTGCTATAGATAGATGATGAAAATTTCCATTATAATAAAAATAATAATAATAATAATAAGGTACATAACAGAACATAACAGACACACAAACACAAAATACAAAAAAAATCAGATGTGAGGAGAACATCAATTTTTTTATTGCGACTTACTCTGAAAGATTCTATATTATTTTACTATTAAAAATAAATACAAAAAAAAAAATTACATAAATATTCAATGAATTTTCATTATAGCATATATTCATTTTGTTTACCAATTGCATTTCTTCTGATATATACCATACATTTTTATGTAAAAAAAAAAAAAAATAATAAACAAATACAAAAATAATAAACCAATAATAATTAAATTAAAAATTTTAACAGAAATATTTTTTAAAAGCAATAAAAGTAAAAATAAAAGTATTTTTTAAAAGTAAGAATATTATTATTATATTTATATCAAAATTATTGAATCTCACTTTTGGATATGGAAATATTCTGAAGAAAATACAAAATTTTAACTCTTGTACACTTTTTTTTTTTTTGTATATGTAATTTCTGATTTTCTGTATAATAAGCAGAAGAATAAAAAAACAACAAAAAATAAACAACGACAAACCAAGTAAGATTTCTTTTTTTTTTTTAACTTAAAGAAATAATATTATATATGTTCTTTTTATTTTATATTCCATCATCATATGTATATATATGTTTTTTATTCATATGTAGATTTTCAGTTTTATTTTTTTTAATATACACAAAGTTATAGACACTATAAATATAAATATAGAAGCTATATAATTTGTATATGGAAAAGATCCATGCTCCAACAACACTATATAGATATAATAATAATAATAACAACACAACTAGCAACTAGCAACAACAACAACAACTTCACCATAATAATCGACTAACAACACAACAACAACAACTCAACTATATCACTACATTTTTATGTATACAGATTATTTATTATATTATGTATATATATATGAGAACATTATTATTATTATTAGTATAAAATAAAAACAACAAAACTGAATAAAAAAAAAAAAAGCTGGAAATATGCGGTGTCGGTGTGACTAACACGAAAAGGCCTTGAAATTAGTAAAGTTGACTTGTTACAAGAAGAATAATTGTAACTTTTATTTATATATTTTATGTATAGATAGTTTTTTTTTTGTATGAGTCTTGAGTTTTTTTGTTGATTTATTTTTATATACAATATACAATAATCTATTCTAGCAAAAAAAAAAAACGATTTTTTTTTATTTCGTTTTTCCGTATTCCAACAAATATCCAGCAAATATTAGTAATATATTCATTTACTCTTCTTTTCATCGTATATTCATTTTTGTTAATATCGATCATATTATAAGATGTACTGAATATATTAAATGAATCTAATTACTTTCATATTTAAAATTTTTGTATTTTGTTAAAGGGCAAAACAATTTTAATGATTTGTGTTTGATACCAATTAGTAATTGAAATATTATTATTATTAGTATAAAATACAACAAATAGACTATTGTATTTATGTCTTTAATGAATATGGTAAAAATTTACATATGAGAAAAGATAATGATTATGAAAACAATAATTTGTTGATATTCGAAAATATCCTCATATTTTAAATTGCATGTAAAGAAAAAATTCGATTGAATCATGACAAAGAAAATAAATGGTAGTTAAATGGTATTGAATTTTTATAAATTAGAATATTAGGTTAGCAAATTGAAAACATGCCCATTTTATACCCATTTTATACTGGAACTCATACTGTGATTTGGCATAAAAATCGAAAATGTTCAACTAAATTTATAATAGATGAATTAATCGCCCCTCGAAATACAAGTAATTCCGCAGATAAAGAATCAAAAAAACAACCTGAACGCCGGTACCTTTTAATGGATCATACTTTAATTGAAATAAAGGGTGATTTTTTAGCTATTATCTTTTTGGCAACACTGGTTTAAAGAGCTGACGCACGTTTCGTGTTTTGTTTCACTGTCAAGCATCTTCAGTTTGGTCTCTAATTTAACCATGAATCGTCTTACAAACAAACAACGCTTGCAAATTATTGAATTTTATTATCATATTATTATTATGCATGCTCTGTTAAGAAAGTTCATCGCGACGAAGCTCATTTTTGGCTCAATTTCGGTGAACATTTTATTTCACGTTCGGGATCGGTCAATTGGCCGCCTAGATCGTGCGATTTAACGCCTTTAGACTATTTTTTGTGGGGCTATGTTAAAGCTAATGTCTATCTGTATAGACAAGCCCGCTTCAATTGGCGCTTTGGAAGACAACATTGAAGCATTTATTCGTGAGATACCGGCCGAAATGTTGGAAAGAGTATGCCAAAATTGGACTAAGCGGATGGGCCATTTGAGGTGCAGTCAAGGTCAACATTTGCATGAAATAATCTTCAAACATTAAATTATATGGAGCGTACTATCGATTCAAATAAAGATTTCATGCATTTTTCTGTATTTTATGTGTTTTTTTTTAAAAACTTTCCTATAGCTTTTAAAAAATCACCCTTTAATATTATGGTATAGTTAATGAAAAAAAAGTACTTTTTGCAACAAAAAAAAATTGTGTCCATTCAATTTGTTGACATATTAATAAGAATAATATTTATATAATTTAATATCGGATTCATTTTAAACATATCAAATGTTTACGTGAATTAAGATAAAAAAAAATTGATTATTTTTATTCATTTTATTTTATTCTATAAAAGGATATATTAATAGATATTTATACCATTTAATTAAGTGGATTGTAAAAGCGGGGGATAATCAATTTGGATAATATAACAAAAATATTCTTGGCAATCAATCTTCAATATTGTTGATTGATTCATTAAATCTTTTCAAATAGTTAATTAAATTGAATTTATACAAAAATTAACCTCTGGAACAAATTGGAAATTTCAAATTCTAAATATCAAATAGTTTGTTTCATTATATGGATTTCCCATCGACACATTTTATATAGGTTGTTGATATATTTTAATGTTTTTTTTTTTTCTGTAAAATACTTAAATTTTTTTTTGTATATGTATACATTTTTATTTTTTTCTTTTCCATTTATTGAGGAAATGTTGTATTTATATATACCATATATATTTTTTGTATTTGTTTTTATATAGTATAAATAATATATATTAAAGTAGATTTTCAAAATTACGACAAAATTACACAACAATTTTATGTTATCACAATATATACTACGATGATGAATAGAAGAAAAAAATAAAATAAAATGTTATTTGGTTTTTATATTTTTATTTTTTTGTTTGGTGTTTAAATTTGGATTTTAAATTGAAAGAAAGACGATGATGGAACGGACGGACGCGGCAAAGGCGAATGTATGTATATTTTCAATAAAAAAAAAATAATATTTTTTTAGGTTAATATTATTTTGTATTTTGTATATTTATATAACAACTGATATGTATGTATATATATATATATATGAATGTTTTTTTATATATAGAATTCTTTTAAAGAAATAAAATCTTTTTTATTTATTTATTTTTGCCTGTAATACGTGCAATATTACAATTTTTCGTTTTTGGTTCTATTTTATTCCACTTTGTTGATCATCGCACATCGTTTATATATTATCGTATATGTTCTTTTGAATGATATAGTTGGGCAGGTTTTTAAATTGGTATAGTGTAATTGCTATGTTTTAACATAATTTTGTTTTTAGGTATTTTTTTTTTTTATAAATTATTTATATCATCTTAAAATATTTATTATTGAAACACTATATTGAGACCCCTATTCGACGCCCCCGGTATACACTATATATAAATGTAATATTATATACTACATATAAAATAAAGAAGGAATTAGAAACTTAAGAAGATTCTTTCTATATATATATATATATATATATATATATATATATTACACAATACAGTGGCTCTTAAGAAAAATAAAGAAGAAAATGTGGTTCGATTGTTTGATGATGTGCATGCAAGCAATGCATATACAAAATAAAAAAAAATTCTTGAATATAAAAAAAAAATCGTTTATGTTTTTCCGTTTTGTTTATGTGTATGTGTATTCAATTCAAGCACATTATATTATATACTTTATATTTTTTTTTGTTAGCCGTCTCAATCTTATTATTTATTCTTATATCGTTATTGTTGTTATTTGGTTGAGTTGTTGCTGCTGCTGATTCTATATAAGCTATATAGTGTTTTATATTTATTATTATTATGTCTGCTGAACATAAACAATAATGGTTTTGAATCACTTTATATCCATCCATATATAAATAAAAAACAAAAAAGAATCTTCTTTATTTCCATTCTCACATAATCCGAATCATAAATAATACATAATATATATATATATATATATAAGACAAATGTAAATTAACATTTTTTAAGTTCTTTTTAAGCATATACATTCACTTTTACTACTATCTATATATCAAATCAACTCAACAATTATACATACGAGTACGACGATGGGATACCACAATATATATATATATAACATTTAACAACGAAACGCGAATAGGAAAATATAAAATTATATGAACGACCCTGCTATTGGTAATATTCTTTGATCAAAAAAAAAAAGAAAAAAAATATACATTTTTTAGAATATAATTTTTACTGAAAATAATCGAGACAAAGAAAAATTATTTAAAAACTGGTATTTACATATATATATATTTTATGATGTTATATATAAATAATATATATATTTTCTAGTGGCTGTTGTATTGGTAGAATATATATATATCAGTGGTGTAATAAAAAAAATAAAAAAAAAAAGTAATAGTGGTGGTGGTGAGGTAATCGTTTTTTTTTTAATTAATTTCGATTATTTATATATTTCAAAAAAAAAAATCAAATATTTAAATATTGATATTAAAAAAAAATTATATAAATTGTTGACATTATTTTTTGTGTGATGATTTTTTTATCATAAAATATTGCGCATACTCGAACACGGCGCGTATCCATAAAATTTATATTTTCAAAATTCTAATGCTTTATTTTTTCAATGTATTATTATTATAATAAAGAATATAAAAAAAAAATAATATAACAAAAAACATTATTTACCATAAAACTAAACATTTCAACGATAACAAAAACTGTATATGATGATGATGATGATGATGTGATGAATGATAAGGAACGTGGCGGTGATTTTTTTCGACAAAAATGTGCATAAAAAATGTTTTCCACCCGTTGTTGTTGTAAAACAAAAAAAAACAAAATCACAACACAATAATTTGTTTAGTTCTTTGTTTGTTTATTCGTCAACTCAAATATTCACATAAAAAAAAAAAAACGTCTATTTTATAATATATATTAATTAACCAAATGCAAAATTTTAATTAAATAATATGCATTTTTTTTTTTGGTAATATTAAAACAAGCAAAAATAGTTCAATACAGCAGTACTAATATTATTATATAAAACAAAAAAAAAAAAAAAAAACAGCGGCCGCTAACTTTCACTTTCACTTAACTTTAATATACTGACTTTTTTTTTTCTTTTATTATTTTTTTTTATTTTACATATATGAAATAATACACATAAAGTTATGTTATATTACGACTATTAAGCACATTTATATAAAAGGTATATACACAAAAATATTAAAAAAAAAAAAAAAAAAAAAAAAAATATTGAAATTATGTATTAAAAATTTAAAATCGAAATAAAAAAAACAAAATTGAATAAAACACGGGCCAACGATATAATACAACACAAAAGTTTTGCTTTTAAATGTTCTTCTCACGCAGCCTATTTGTTTTGTATGGCTTGGCTAGCTTGTGTGTTCTGAGTGTTATTATTAAGATATGCTTTTACTGTACCTACACAATACACAACTGTGGTGTTGATTTGAATTCCGTCGTCTGGTCTTCGTCGTCGTCGTCGTCGTTGTGTTGTCGTTGTTATATCGTACATGCAAAAGTGCACATCAGTTCTTTGTTGTGTGTTTTATGTTTTTATTTTATATATAACAGCGTTTAAAAAACAAAAAAAAAAAAATACCGACAAAAACAAATGCGAAATTATTTTTATTTATTTATAATAATAAAGCACACACACAAACGCACACAAGATTTTTTTTATTATTATTAATTATTTGATAAAAAAAATAAAATAATTGTTATTATAATATTTCTAACACAGCACTTATTTTTTTTTTTGTTTTTTTGTTTGATAAATTAAAATAATAATAAAAAAATTATATATTGGCCAACAATGAAAATTTTAATTTTTTTTTTAACAATGTGCGCGTCGTTTTTATAAAATCCAAAATAAATTATAAAACACAGTTATTCTATTTTCTATTTATTATAATGTGGATTTTTTTTTTCAAATATTAAAATTAAAAATGTACATAAACTTTGGTTGAAAATAATTAGTTAAACGATTTTTTTTTCTTTGTAATAATTGAAATAAATTAAAAATATTTTACTTTTGTTTTTTAATATTTCCAGTTGTACTTCAACATATATATATTCATATATTTAAATTTTTTTTTTCGTAGAGCAACTACACTAAAATGAATATAATGGAAATTAAAAAATGAATGTGGGATTTTGTTGTCTGGCTGTTGTTGTTATTATTATTGTTGTTATTGTTGTTGAAGAGTAATATGGAGATAGAGAGAGAGGTTTTTTTTGTTATACCAGTGTACCATCAATAAAACAACCACAATTTGGTACACAAACGCACACACCGATCCGAATAACGACCGCGACGACGCTTACCGCACACACTTCCGTTAAAATTGTATACAGTATGTGTACATATATGCAGAAGTTCGTTAAAATTCATATTGAATAATATTCGATTTCAAGTGAACAAACAAAGAAAATTCGTATACCATCATATCGTCAAGCTAAATTTTATATGGCATCAAAATACCATTTTATATTTATACAATAACGCTCTCATTTATCACCTATATATATACCAGATACCACCTCTTTATTATTATATTTTTATATGCGATGCTAAAGAAAAATTCACATTCACGTTTTTTATTTTGCTCTCATTCGTTTTATTTTTATATATGCATTAAAATCATATATGATGATGATGATTTTAAATGATTATCATTCTTTATTATTTGTATATATTGTATATGCGCGGTAAATTAAATGGCTCAAATATTGATACATTTCAAAAATTTGAATTTTTACATTAAATTTTTACAACACACCCTCTATTCTAAAATTTTATGTGATAAAAATATTCCTCTCATCAGTCGCACGTACTCACGCTCAATATTATTTATATATACATTTGAATTGCGTTAGAGAGTATTTATATTTGCATGCAAAAATAAACTCATGCTATAAAGTAAAATTTTATATATGCATATATAAATATAAGGAAATGTAGACAACAAAGAGATAACGACCGGCATTCAAATCAAACTATGGTTTGTTTGTTTGCCTTTTTCAAAACAATTTTATTCAATTCTTTTTTTTTTTATTTTTGATTTAAATACACTGCATAAATGCATTTCTTAATTGCCTAATGCATAAAATAAAATATATATTACGGAACTAATTGATTTCCAAAAATAGTAGAATTTATTCAAATTGTGTGTTCGTGTTTGTATAAATATTGCATTCAAAAAACAACAAAAACAAAGCAAAACCCATTGAACAAAGAAAATTTTTAAATTGATATTTGCATTGTTGTGTAGTTGTGTGTGTGTTTGTGTGTGAGTGATTTTTTTTAGCCAAAATCGTTATTGTACTTTCCATTCTCTTTGCACAAAATTGTGCGCGTTTTTTTTTGTTTGATGAATGAATTTATCCAATAAATTTATCAGAAATTTGAATTTTATTAATTGTTATTGTTTTTGATAATTTACTATCTGTACAATTTGTTTAATTATTAAACCAATAGATTAATTAAATCAAAACAAACATACAAATTGATTTCTACTATTACACCAAGAAATTGTTTATGCTTTATTTAATTAGAAATTTGAGTAAAATATCGTCGTTCTTGTATTTTCTTATAATGAACAATGGGAGCATATAAACAAAAACATCCAACCTTACCGGCATTTGCAATATAGCAATTATATTAGTATTTTTAATGAAAATAAATATAAACATATGAGTTTAACAACTATTTTTCATTCCTACCTTATAATTTAGTCGGGATTAATTTTATTAATTGTTAATTTAAAGATAAATTGAACATTACATTATTTTCCATTAAATGCGTTTTGTTTTAAGGAAATTTTTCACTAAAATCACTTTATTTTATACACTATATATATATTTGCACTAAACACATAAAAACATTAACCGCACAAATCGTATTACGAACCTGACTCGCATCAATATTTCCGATATTACTTATCGCTTATCGTATTTAAATGAATATATTAACATATTTACATTAGTAAATACGATAATAATCTATAGTTATTATTATACAGGTTTAATTTTAAGGGAAATGAACTTAACAGATAATATTTACTCAATCAGTGTATAACAAATATGATATATTATATTAGGATATTTAAAACTTATAAATATTATATATTTTGATAATATATTCAGAAAATAAATAAGAAAATTTTCTGAATATTTAAAAATTAAATAGGATAAATCATATAATTAAATAAAATACAATAAATACTCATATATTATTGTGATTATAAAAACAAAATATAATAACAAACAAATCTAACCTCAAATAATTTGATAAACCATTCCTTGAAATTTTCATTTGTTGATTCTTTTTCTTCATCATTAAAATCATTATTTATATTGTTATCACAATCATTTTCATTAAAATGATTTATGATATATTCCAAAAGTTTATCAGCCATTTGTCAAATTGTTGTTGTGCAAAAAATAATAATAAAATTAAAAAAAAAACGAACACGAAAAAACACTTTCACATGAAAAAATAATGAACAAAATTAAATTTAATTATTACAAAAAAAAAAAAGACAAAACAAAACAAAACTAAAATTTAATAATTTTAACACAATTAACAAACTATATTTTAATATTTAATTCAATATTATTATTATTTATATTTCAACAACGAATAATTTTATTTAACCTTCTAAAAATTTATTTTATTTTTTTTACTACGAAAAAAATAAAAACAACAAAAATTGACATTTTGATACTTTTTTTTTTTTGATAGTTATTTCAATGAAATGAAGTTTGCGGTAAAATAAACCATAATTATCAAGGGTTTATATTTAAAAAAATATTACAAATGTTTATTATTTCATTTTTTTTTATTCGTATATTTCGTAATATTTGATTAGAAAAAAAAACCCGAAAAGATAATTTAAAAAACAAAACAAATTTTCATAATTTTTTGATAATTTCAAAACTATAGTGAGGAAAGAATGATAATAAAAAGAATTTTTAATCAAAATTTAATTAATCCATTATTAATCAATTACAGTAACTGTACAAATAAACAATTGATATGTAAATTTTGGTGGTTTGTAAATGCACAATTTAATCGAATTGATGAAGATCGTCTGAGGGAAATCGGACCAGAACGTTTGTGTGCTGAATGGATTTTAAAAAATGGGGGTAAAGTACGTTTAAAAAATACCCTTAATTTTATTGAACATTTCAATTGGTTACCAAATAAGAATAAAAAAATTGCAATTGAAGAAATTTATGCTGATAATTGTGCCTTGACGTCAATCGGATTTGATCATTTCGTTGGTTGCCATCACATCCAAACCATTTCACTGATGCATTGCAATTATTTGGAAAATTCGGCATTAATTAAATTACGTTGTTTATCGCCGACCATCAATCAATTGAAAATAAAATCATGTAAGAACATTGAAGCCAGTGGCCTGTTAACATTAAAATATTTATTAAATTTAAAACAATTGGAAATCTATGATTTGCCAGCTGTTTGTAATTTATTAAAAATTCAAAAATATTTAAATATTCATTTACGACAATGTAAAATAATAATAGAAGAACAATAAAAATTAAATAAAAATACAATTGTTTTTATTTTATTTTCTGTTTTTTTTTAATTATTCAATTTTGAGTTATAATAAAAGAAATTAATTTTTTTTAATTTTTGATGTATATGCTCTTGAAAAAAAAAACAAATTAATGAAAAATCAATATAATAATATTTAAATAACAAAGTAGAGAAAATAATAATAATGTAAAATTTAATTTTGAAAACCAATTTTATGATAAGTTGCTGAAAAACGCGAAAATTATTATTATTTTGTTTTTAAATATCCCTGTATTTCTTATAATAAATAATTAATTAATGTGGAAAACTTGAATATTCATTTAAATAAAATCAAAGCACAAAAAAATAAATATAGAAGACCAAAAAAATAATAATATTAATAATAATAAAGAAAAAAAAATTGACCAAATATAAATAAATAAAATAAAATAAAATTAAATTTAGAGTTTTTCAAAAAGAGGAAAAAAAAAATTATAATAATTATTAAATAATAAAAAAAACCAAATTATAAGGATAATAAAAAAAATATTAAATATTATGTTAATGATGCAACAAAATTCGGCGATTTTTCATTTATTTCTGCATTTTGCCGTTGAGCAAATCTATTTATTCATATTTTTTTTTGTTTTTGCTCGGTGAAACATATAATGAACAAATAATTCCCCCGATATAATATGATAAGTATTTAATGGTTTTTTTTTTGTAGTAGCCGTCCGTCAGTCGTTAATGTTTCAATCCCCAAGCTTTATTACTTGGAACTGGAATACGTCGTTGTCCATTTTCACGTTGTAATACTTCTAAAATACTTAAACTTGGAAACCAAGACGTATCACGGGTTGCCGTTGCCACAACATTACGATTCGGTTCAGCATCATAGGCAACCGATTCAACACCAAACATACCACACATTTCATGCACCAACTTGATAAGAAAATAAAGATAAATAGTAAGCAAAACAAATTAAATTAATGAATAATAAGCAATTGATAATTGATAATTGAAAAGAAATCAATTATTATTAATATTATTACCCGTCGTTTGTCTCTGTTCATTGTCGGGAATGAATAACTCCTTGATTTTTGTACACTTTCTTTTGCCAATTTTACCAATTCCGTTAAACGATCATGTATCATACCAACCATATGTGGATCTTTTTTACCCCATGACCGTATAAACTCGGAATATTTTGGATGTAATTTTGATGATAAATCTGGATTACGTATTTGCAGGGCCAATGATATTTTACGATTACGTTCCGCCAATGAACATTCTTCGGTACATTCCAATCTATTGACACACAAAAATAAAAATATAATTATCCAAAAAAATTCTATATTTTCGCCAATAAGAAACTTACGTTTTATTATTCGATATTTTAACGGGTCCCAAAACATCAGACAATTCAAAGGAGTTACCCATTTGCATATCATGCATTGTCGATGCCAATTTTGATGTAGCTATACGACGAAATTCACTGGAAAAATCATAACATGTGCGTGTCTGTTTACGTAAACCACATTGACAAAGTACTTCTACATTTTCACGACATGGAATATCTGGACAATCTTTACCCATATGACATGGTGCATTACAATTATGCGAACACATTATTCTCACTGTCGTACAATTTTGACGACAAACATCTAGTTCCGTTTCACATTGGCCAATATGACATATTTTCAAACATTTATGTTTACCACAACGTAACGGTTTATTACATGGTAATCCACAACTGAAATCCTCTTGACTACACGGTATCGTTTTCCTTTGTTCATGTTTACCATAACAATATTTTGTTGTGAATGCCATACACGGCGGACATTGAGCGGCTGAATGACAATTGTGCGTCACCGGATGATCACACGTATGGGAACGTGGACACGGTTGATCACATTCCGGTTTCTTTGTGCCACACGGTACCGGTGGATAAATTACATTTGCACCACATTCACAGTGTAATTCGTCGAATGAACTACGATAGCACGGATGACAACGTCCTTTGTGACACGTACGATCACATTTATGTTTACCACATGATAAACTATGTGTACATGGTATTTGACAGGTATGCTCCAAATCAATACAACATTCTTCATTGCATTTGTGTTTGCCACAAGAACGTTTTTTTGTACAACGTTTTTTACATACAACATTGCCCTTAGACGTTTCCAATTGTCGACACTTAATCATTTGTTCCGTTTGACCACAACGACAACGTACCGATGTTTCCTTATTACATACACAATCACCTAAATGACATTTCATTGTACATTTGTGGTTGCCAATTTTGGCACCACTACTGCTGCCACAACGTAATGGTTTACCACACGTGGCCGTGCACAATGTAATGGGATCCGTACACAATTTACGTTCGTCTGGTAATATTTGACGTTTGCCACATGGACATGAACTAATCCAGCTTGGTAATAGCTTACAATCACCACAATCACCATCATGGCAGACCATTTTACATTTATGTTTTTTACATTTAAATGATTTATTACATAGTTTACCGCATGTAAATGTTTTCGTTGCATTTGCCTCTAATGTACATGCCACTTCACGATTATCTTTACCACAATAACATTGTTGTTTAATTTTTTCATCGCATGTTGTACAATCACCATGATGGCATTTCAATAGGCATGTATGTACTTCACAATTTAATAATTTTTCACATATACGTTCGCATTGTAATTGGTCGCGTTGTGAACATTGCATCATTTTTGTCGTTGAACCACAACCGCACATCCGTTGTACGGATGCCTGACACGGTGGACACGGTCCCGGATGGCACAACAGCGTACACGAATGTTCACATTGATCGGTACGTTCGCAAACATCACCACAACTGTGGGCCACATCACTGCGATTATACTGTGGATTTCGTAATTTACCACAAAAACAATAATATGTATATGGTACCGATTTCGTAATGTTTTGACAGGCTGGACAACGCCAACCGTCTTCCGATCGTGAACTGGCCGCCCATTTTATACAACAATTTAAATGTAATATATGATAACAATTTTGGCATGACCATGACGACTGAAATGGTTTTATTATTTCACAACAAACCAAACATTCCAATTTTCCACTATCAATTTCACGTATTAATTTTTCACGTTGTGAACAATCGGTAGGCGGTAATTTCCCTATGGATGTATTTAATTTTAAATTACGATTTGGTTGATAATCCGGATGATTTATTGATTGTTTTGTTATATTAGCCGATGAATTAGAGGACGATATTGATGATAGTGACGTCGATGAATTTAAATTATTACCCGTTGTTGAATCTTTATAGGACTTATTTTGTTTGGATGGGGTAGTTGCACCTCCATTATTATTATTATTATTACCATAAGAATTCGAATGGTAATTATTTTCTTCATTTAAATATCTTTGATTTGATGATCCATAGTTATTATCATCATATTGGAATGGTGTATGTCCACTTCCACTGTACCAACTACCTACATTATTTCTATATCCACCAGAATTATTGTTACTGTTATTATTATTATTATGATTATTATTACGATCATATTGTTGATATTCATCATTGTTATTACGAGTACGACCACCTCTATTACGTGTATATCGAGAATTATTTGTTGTATGTACATTATTATTATTAGCATTATTATAATTGTGATTATGATTATTATTATGATTATTACTGTTATTATTTGTCTTTTTTACAGCACCCGTTGAATTTCCAATGGTATTCATTTGTGGATTATCATTCGATGTTGAATTTTCATTTAAATCAATTGAGGCTAAATCATGTTTTACATTTTCAATTGCTAAATCCGTTTCTTGCTGATTTTTATCATTTTCTATTGTTGTTTCATTTGAATTTTTCGTATGTGTATATTTCATTGGAACAAATTCATGAGCCGTTGCCATTAACTGCGAAGATGATGATGTTTGAATTGGATTTACAGCATTAGGTAATATTTCATATTGTTGTTTTGATTGCCATTCGGTTCGTTTAATTTTTGATTCAGATGATTTATCAGATTTATTCTGATTTTTCGATGGATATTCTTGTGGTAATTTCTGTTGATAACTTGCCAATTTCGATTCATTTTTATTGGAAACTGGAAGTGTCGATGATGTTAGTGGTGTTGGCGATGGTTGTATTGACGGTGATTGATATAAATATTCAAAACCTGGAGGTGGTTTTGATGCCTGAAACATTTCGGTAGGCGACATCGTCAGATAACTATTAATATCACCGGCTACCACCGGAATGCAATCACCACCAATTGTTGGCAATTGAGATATTTGTTCAAATTGATGTGGTAAATATAAATCATTTATTGGCAGCGGTGGCAGTGGTGGTGTTGGTTGTGGTTGTGGTTGTGGTGGTATATACGCTTGTTGCGGATAAAACGGAGATGATGAACCATTTAACGTACTGTTATTAACATTGTGTTGTGCTAAAAATTGATCAAAACTCACATAGTAATTATTCGGTTGATACATCGGTGTGGCTCCTGACATTGATGACGACACCGGTTGAATTTCTTGTTGTTGCCGTAGTTGATTGAAAAATTCTAGCGATTGTTGTTGTTGTTGTAAATTTTGAATTAAATATAATTCTTGTTGTATTTGCATCTGCTGTTGATGGTTCTGCTTTTGATTATTAGCATCCGCATTGTCCATTGAATTAGGATTATTGTAATCCATATTCAAACTTTTGGTTTTTTTTTTGTTTTTTGTTTTTTTTTATTTCTTTTTTAATATAAAAAAATATTTAATTATATTTATATATATATATATATATATTTAATGTGTATTTATAATTTTTTTTTCCTTTATATAATATATAACGGTGTTTTTGATGGTGTTTCTTTTTATTATTAATATTATTATTATTATTGTTTCTTCTATATATTTATAATTATTATTATTATTATATTATCACAATGAATAACGGCAATTTAATATTATTCTTTTTCTTTTGTATATCTTTTAATTTTAATTAAATTATTTTTTGCGATGTAATTTTTGATTAACTTTTTAATTAAATTATTAAATTGTAATCTATTTTCTATAAATTATTTATTTTTAAATAAACTTAATTATATACTAAAATAAAAATAGAAAATTTGTAGTATAAAAAAAAAATTATTCTTTTTTTTTTTAAATAAAATAAATTACTAAAAATTGTGGTTTAAATTTGTGTGTGTTTGTTGTTGGTTGGTGTTTTATGAACTAAATAAAAACAGCAACTGCGAATTACTGTTAATAATGCAATTCTGCCTGTACAATGAGTTGATGCCCGCGAAGGGCATTCGGGCCCAAAGGCCGTTATTAAATTTAATCAACAACCAATAATTCAGGTACTGTCGTGTTATTTGACCTAAATCACAAAATAAAATGTTATTTTAATTTTTTTATTTTATTTTTAAATTTCACTTTTTTTTTGTTCACTAAACTATATATATATATATATATAGATTTGATATATATATTATGAATCAACAATATGGTGAAATTAAATTAATTACGCAATAGATTGAAATTGTATACGTAAATTAAGTGAAATAATTAAATTCTATAAAACAATTAATTAATATAAAACCAAAATATATAGTGAATTTTAACTGAAATAAAAAAAAAACGCTACAAATATTTAAGTTTTTAAGGTTATGTAGAAGCAAAGAATATAGAAAATAGAAAAAAAAATTTTTGAAGGCTGTGAAATTTGAATGCGACAACCGACGGGCGACGACACGAAGAAGTTCAAAACACGAGCCATTTTTTTTTTTTTTTCATTTTTTCATATGCCATCATGATTGCCATGTAGATTTTGTTTTCAGAAATAATAAGTGATGATTATTAAATTAAATGTTATAATAAAACCAAAAAGAACTTACCTGAGATCAAAAATTGCAATTTTGAAATTGAATAAATAGAAGTGTAAAAACCAAAAAAGAAAAATAAAAAAGGTATCGAAATGAAATTTACATAAAAAAAAAAAAAAACACACAACAGCACAGCCAAAAAAATTAATTTTTATAACTTTTATTTTTCGTGTGTCCGTGATTTTATATAAATAAATATAATTGAAGTGAGTGAGGTGAGGTGTAGTCCGACGTCAACAAAACCAAAAGCAACAACAACAATGATGAAAGCCTTTGCGTTTTGTTGGCTTTTTTTTTGTTTTCCAGGGAAATTCTATGTTGATGGGAAATTTACAAAATGAAATGTATGCAAATTTATTTAACAGCAATTCGCCCGAATGTAAGTAGTAAATACTTTTTATTTTTCATTTTGCATGTACCATTGCACTATTAAAGGGGTAAAAAAGAATTGTTTTTAATTAAATAATATCACATTTTACTTTACTCATAAAACCGTATATTTTTTGAATGATGATCTTGTATTGAACTTCGCGTTAGAGATCAGACTTTTAATTTTTTTAATGATGATCTTGTATTGAATTTCGTCAGAGATCAGACTATAATTATTAAAATGATAATATAATTCCCGAGGAAGATTTATTAGATATATAGTTTACTGCTTTTAACTAAATATTATGTGATAAATGATTCAGGAAATAGATTTGAACATTGTGAGATTGTTTAAATGCTTTCGTTAGAATTGCCTCAATATTCAATATTCATAATTCATAGGGAATTGTCCCTATGAATTCCATCTCATCATAAATCAAACCAATATTTATAGTATTAATTATTAAGAAATTATCCCAAAATGAACTTGATTATTAAAATAAAATTAACTCTTTTTGTCTTTTATTTTTTAAGAACAATATACACTATCTATAAAAATATTTTATTCTTAAATAAATACATATATACATTTTATAAACTATATCAATTACAAATGCAACTATATTTACAAATAAAATTCTAATTATATATATGGTAAAAATTATAATTAATTTACATTTCAAATAAAAAAAAAATTAGTAAATTATTATATGTTATTCATTTATTTAAATTGACATTTTTTCGAATGTGTTCGCATATTACTGGATTGTGTAAATGTTTGACCACAATTTGGATGTGGACAAACATACGGTTTACAACCGGTATGATAATTCATATGGGTTTTTAAATGATGTTTTTTTGTAAATGCCTTTGGACATATTGGACATGTAAATGGTTTAATTCCTATAGAAGAAATAAATAAAATATTAAAATAAAAAAACCCATATTTTACAACCAATATATTATTATATGTTTAAATATCAATAAAAATATATACCTGAATGTAAACGATGATGTAATGTCATATTACTACGATCGGCAAACGTTTTACCACAATCGGAACATTGATATGGTTTTTCACCGCTGTGCGTTCGTAAATGTTGTTTCAATAACATTTTCCGGGAAAATTTCTTACCACATTCAATGCATTTATGTGGTTTAACACCGGTATGGATTCGTACGTGCATATTAAAGGCAACCCGTTGATTAAATGACTTTGGACAATGTGGACAAATGTATTCTTTTTTATTACGATGGATTTTCAGATGGCTACTTAAATAACCTTTATCATTAAATAATTTACCACATTCCGGACATTTGGCAGCAAATTCTTTTGTACCGCGATGTACCGATAAATGATATTTATAATTTCGTAATTGAGAAAAACCTTTACCACAATCGGTACATTCATAACGTGGTGCTCGTAAATGTGTACGTTCATGAACATCTAATGTTATAACATTTTCAAATACTTTATTACATATTAAACATTTTGAATTTGGTTCCGTTTCATCGTCTAATAATCTTTCAATTGATTTTGTTTCTTGTTCAAATTTATTGATCACAGGAATATTATTATTATTATTATTATCATCTATAGTCTGCATTTTTTCATTAATAATTATTTTCGATTTTTTTGCTGCAATTTCCAATTTCAATTCTGTTGTTTTACCATAAACATTATTATTTTCATTGTACCCACTTTTTCTATTTGGATTGAAGAAATAGAAATACAAAAAAATGATTTAAAAATTATTAATTATTTTTCTAAAATTTTAACAATTAAAGATAATGCTGGTTTTTTTATTTGATTTGTTGGATTTATGTTTAAAAAATTCTGTTTTTTTTTAACTGTAGTTTTGATTGTCAGAACTTATTGGTATAGAACTTCTCTAATTGGATTTACAATTGGAATGAATATTGTAAATTTGTCTATGTAACTAACATATTTTAGGATAATATATAACTAAATTATTTCAATTCTAAACTATAATTTTGTATATTAAATATTTATGTATTTACTTTTTAAGTCTACCGGACAGATTCAATTTTCCAATAACAATAAAATCTCACTTAACTATTTCCCTTTTAAAATAAGACAGTTTTTATATTATACAAAAATTGCACATAATCTAATCTTATAACTTCTTTTAGCAGATTTTATATCAATTGTTTTGATGCGTGAATTATGAACTATATATGAATTAACCATAGATAAATAGAATTTGATGGTAAACCATAAACATTTTCTGATTAATTTCAACTGTTTCAATAATTAAGTTCAACTGTTTCAGTACTCCATTATTGTTAATATAATTCCAAATTTGGATAACAAAAACCTAATCAAACTTTTATTGGAATACGCCATTAATTTACTGAAATTTGCTTAAATAGAAATGGATTTTTGCAATATCTTACAAGAACATATTCTTAATGCCATTATATAATATGATTTAAATTACTAAAAAAAATATATCATATTTTGTATATATAAAAACGATTGGTATATATCAAGATTCAATCAAATATCAATAAAAATAAAATCTTATAGGACACATCTCATGACAATTAATTACTAAAAAAAGATGTTGAATGATTCCATAAGCATTGGATTCCTAAGCTTTCCTAAGCGTTTTACATTTTACATATAATCATTAAAATTCAAATTATCGCGATGTTTTCGATGATGCACAAACAAAAAATCTTAAAAAGAAACTTAAATTTTTACTATTTCATATAACATAATAAAAAAATTAATCAAAAATACAATTGATTTAAAAAATATCTCATAAAAATGTTCTTAATTAATTTAAAAAAAAAATCGCACATATCAAATTATTGAATAATTAAAATTCAAAATCTTTTTGAACTCTTTTCTACAGCGATCTTTGTAGAATATCTAAGAGACTTAAAAAACAGTCTATGAGACTGTATTTGGTCGAATTAAACCAATAACTATATATAATAATTCCGAGCAAAATAAGATTTTTAAAATATTCGAATAAATGAACGGCGAAAGTAATAATGAAAGTAATTAATTAAAAAACAATGTCTTTAACAACATAAGTATAAAAATAAAATTAATTTTTTTTTTAATTTCTATATGTACTTACTTACAACAATAATTGATATTCTTATTATTTTTATTAATACTATTTGCATTTGCATTTATTAAATAATCACAATCGATTTTTATTGAACCGTCGGCAAAACATTTCTGATAATAATCATAATAATAATTTTTATAATAATTTATATTACTATTATTGCTATTATTAATTATATCATAATTTTCATTGATTAACGATGAATTATTCACTAATGTTGACGGTGATGATGATCGTTGTTGATAATTATTATAACAATTTTTTGAATCTAATTTACGTAATTTATTATTTTTTGAATTCGATTCACTTCTCACTAAACCCTGGTCATGGTTATCATAATAATTTATTGGTATTAATATTGGATATTCTTTATTATGATTATGATTGATATTTGTTGGAGGAATAATTGTACTAATAATAGAAGAATTAGAAGTTGTAATTGGTTTTGATTGTGGTTGTAGTATTGATGATGAATTACATTTATTTCTATTATTATAATTATAATAATTATAATTATAATTGTTACAATTCAAAACATAACAACTATTATTATTATTATTAGGATTATCATCACTTAAAATTTTTCTTATACTAAAATCGGTAATTTTACGTGATGGCATTTCATTTATTAATAAATAATCACTTTTATTATCACTTATTTTATTATCATCATTATTTTTATGATTATTTGTATTTTGATTATTATTAATAATAATATTACCAATAATATCATTATTGAAATTATTATTACTTATATTATTATTATTAACATCTATTATTAATTCATTTGAATTGTTAATAATTAAATTATTATTATTATTAATTTGTTCTTGTTGAATCGATCGACGTAATCGATCTAATATTACGTGTTTAAAACCCATATTTTTATATTATATACATAAATCAAATCACTTTATTTGTTTAAATATATTAATTATATTAAATATAAATTAAATTAGAGTATAATAAAAAAAAATCAAACAAAACTTTAAAATATTAAATTATATATATATTGAAAATAATTTATAATAAATAATAAAACCTCACGAACGAACACGAACACACGATCTTCTTACGTTAAATGACTTGATCATATTAAAATCAACAGGTATTAATTGAAATAGAGGTAAGCAAAATCAGATTTTTTTTTTTAAATACCACCACACACATCTTAAAAAATCACATCTTTTATTAATAAGTATATGATATTTATTTATATATATATATATAAAGACAGGTGGTTTTTATATATACTATATATAGTGAATTTGTATTTATATAAATATATATAATATAATAAAAAAAGCGCAAGCAAACCACACGCTTTTGATTATATACATTTATATATATATACACATAAAGGAAAAACAAAATAAATAAAAAAATACATAACACTTTTAAAGTTGTTATACAAACTTTTTTTTTTTTATATATATTTTATTGTTATATACTTTTTTGTTAAACAAAAAAAAACTATATATATAGATACAGTAAAGATCAGTCAGTATAATATATCGCGGCGGTCATCTCTGACTTCAATCACTTCAATCATCACATATTTGTTAGATCAATTTTTTTGTTATCGATCATATAAAATTTTTTTGATTGATTTTTCAACTTTTTCTCAAATATAAAGCAAATGAAAATTTTTTAGAAATGTATTAATATAGGAAATTTTGATTGATCTTGAATTATACATATATAAAGTCTTAAACGGTCGACATATAACTCGGCAATAATTAAAGAAACATATTAATATATAAAAAAAATTTCTTCTGCTTCTTTCTTCTGATCTGATTTTGAGTTTCGTTATAATATATTATATGCTAAAAGTCGGGCAGTATTATTATAATTCCTCGCATTATAGGTGGAGCTGCAAAATTGTTAGCCAAATTTCCAAAAGATATTCTGAACGGCACATGTCTAAATAAATTAGTTGATTTTTATTTTTTCCGGAAAATCGACTTTTCTAAAAAATTTTCTGTTTTTTTTTAATAATAACCATGGGCTATTCTTAATCTTTCGTTTTTCTTTGCATAATTTTCAACAAATTTAATCAATTCTTATAAAGTTTTATAGAAAAAATCGCCCTATTGGTTTAAAATAAAGATATATTCGTTTTTCCATTCTAGTTTAGCGAAAATTCCGATACTGCGAAAGTGAACGACCAAATGATATAAACCAAATCATCGACTATATCATTTGAACCAAGAGGACAAATTTAATACTATGAAATATCACAGAAATTTATTGAATTTTCAAATTGATTAGAAGAAAATGGAAATTGGAAACAAACTATATAGGTATTTGGCTGTAATTCGAAATATTCAACATCTGGATTGAATTGAATTTTCTTTTTGAAAAAATTGCTTCGAATAACAATGCATTATCATTCGCGAAATTTTACTGTTAACATAATTTTAATTGTGAGATTGTGTGTGTTTTATATAGGGAATTTTCAAATGTATATATAGATAAAAAATATATAAAATATTAAGAAGGATAGTATATACAATTTAAAATTTATTCATATTATATATATTGTGATTAAAATGTATATATTATATATTTATTTTAATTACTATATATATATAAATATAGTTATAAAATATAATGTATATATTTTATTATTTTTATATACCTATCCTATGTATATAAGAAATAAAACATTTTCTCTGTATTTCTGCATTGTGGTGCCGTAACAAACACATTTATATATATATTGTTAATTTTCCATATATACCTCTAACATATATATAAAGTATAATAGTGGGATTACACAAAATTATCTATTATATATGTGAATTGCGAGTATTGAGTGGTGGTTACTATATTACATTAATTATGAGCGGTCGATGATACGATATCGCGTATTCGTATATGTATATATAAATATATATTTATAATTATTGTTTGACTACTATATATTATATGAACACTATATACTGCTATATATAAATATAATGAAGTAATTGAGAGGCTGTACATTACGTTTTTTTTAATAAATAACTATGTATATATGTACATAAATGTAAAATAAAAAAATGTATGTTATTTATATAATAATTAGATATTCCCCAAGCAGTCACATTTTTATAGTGTGAAACGGTTATATGACGGTAATTTTGTGAGGTTGGTAACTTTTATACAAATATTTTTATTATACCGTCAAAGGACTTAAACACAAACAACTGTCTTGATACGTCGCGAAGACTGGTTTTGTCGAGTTTTTTAATACCTAAGTAATTATATTATTAGTAATTTACTGAATCCTCCGATCCGCTTTTTTTTTGCGGAGTCTCCGCATTTTTGAGGTGCCCGGAGCGGAGAGGTAGGTAAAATCCAAATCCTAATCCGCTTTGACCTCCGCCTTGTAATTTTAGTAGAACATATTATATTTTTATATATACGACTGATAAAAAATTTTGGACATTTGAAATACATGAATTTTCCTTTAAACATGCGGGAAAACTTTAAAGGATATTTATTTATCATTTTTGTTATATAGAATCACATATAAAAATGTGAGGATATAATCATTTAATAAGCTAATAAATATATATAAGAACTGACTTAAATGAAACTGTTACGTTCACTATGTATAATTTTGCCATATAGTATAAAAAAATACGATACAATAAAATCTTTCTCGAACGATGTTAGAACGTGAAGGGAAATATCCTATTTTTCGTATAGTAATAATCCTTTTATCGCACGATAAATTAATTTTATTTATCAATCGATAAAATATTTTTATATGGATGAAATGCAAGATCAATTAATAAAAAAATTCCAGATTTTATTGTTTTCATATATGAATTTTTCGTGATATCCCACTTTATATAAATCTATACCACGGACGGAGATCTTGCAAAAATCACAATTTATATGAATATGTTTGCGATTGAATTTAATTGTCAAATAATAAACCACCATAATATAAATTTTTTTTTATAATATACCCTCGCAATGATCAGGTTTTTAATTTTTTTTTGTTTGGTTTGCTTCATATTAAACCAAGGCTTCTAATATACTTTATCTAAAATATAACAAATTATCTGGATAGTTAAAGATATTAAAAAAAAAAATTAAATTATAAATTCATATATCATCATATGATTATTATTTTGCGATTGTCACACACCAAAAAATATATCATAATTTATTTTCCTTCCTCATATATTTATATTTATATGAAATTTAAAACAATAATATATAAAATGAAATAAATTTTATTTCTATTCAAATTCAATGTCATCACCAGATGGAATAAAAAAAAAAGCACAACAGAAAATTATAAAGATCATATATATATATATATATATATATAACATCTAATCTCGCATATATTATTATTATATCATTTTCATTTACCGCACATTTTGCATATTAATTATATATAGTCTTATATGTTTGATATTAATTTGGAAATGATATCATTTTTATTTTTCATATTGTTTATTCTAATAGCGATGTATATATATATATATATTAAATTTTATTCACAAAATAGCACGGGAATTGGAAATTTATTTAACTTTTTTTTTTTAAAATAAACATTTTTTAACCTGTGATATAATCCGTTAAGGATCCTCCAAAAATTATTATTAAATTATTAAAAATTATATCTCTTACTCGTTGCGTTTTTGAGTCCTTTTTATATTCCGCATACAAAATTTAATATACAATACAATTAAAAGTTATATATGCAAAAATGTATATATAAAATTGATTATTGATAGATTATTTTTTAATTAATTGTCCTTTATATTTTTTAATTATTTTATCCCCGATAATTATTTTGAATGTATTTATTTTTTCTTTGATTATACAATGATAAAAAAAATTTTTTTTATTAAATTCCATTTAATTTCGGAACAGCTAAGCCTAAGGGATGAATGACTGATGGGGGATCAGTAGCAATTAGCGAACTCCAGGCACCGGGCGACACCTGGCTTCATATAGCCCTACCATGCTAACTGGCTCTGGCATGGCGGACATATTTTTCCCAGTTCAAACATATATCTCTGACTTCAGGCCAATCCTCGGATTCAACTGGTCAGAGAGCCTAAAAATATGTATAAAGAAAAAACAAAAACGCAGGCGGAGCCTGCCTCAAGGGCTTCCACATACAAAAAGAGAATAGTGGAGACCGTAAATGGTGAACCACAAAAAATTAATGAAGCTGCAGATGCTTCAATGGAGACTATAAGGGTCTCAACACTAACACTAAAGCCTACGATAAATGGCTAAAGTTGTCCAAATAAACTTGCACCATGCAAAGGCTGCGTCGGCCGAGCTTTGCAGAAGATTGCATCTAGGCAACTGGAGCATTGGGCTTATCCAAGAGCCCTGGCAAAATGCGGGAATTATATATGGCCTGAATATAAAAAACTATAAGTTGGTATATGCAAGAGGAACGTGCAAGCCAAGAGCCGCCATACTTATAAATAATAAACTAAACTCTTTTATTATTCCAGAGTTTACAAACGAGGACACGGTGACAGTAGTAGTACAATTCAACACCAATGATGGCGCAAAGGAGGTAATAATTGCCTCAGTGTACCTACCAGGGAACACCATAGAGGTTCCTAATGAAATAACAGGTAAACTGGTGCACTACTGTCAAAAGAACAAAAAAAAGTTGATCCTAGGTTGTGATGCTAACGCTCACAACATAATATGGGGTAGTAAGGATACAAACAAAAGAGGTGAGGTATTGTTAGAATACCTAATTACAAATAACTTAAATATTGAAAATGTGGGGAAAAACCCAACATTTATAAACGCCATAAGGGGAGAAGTATTGGACCTAACCTTAACAGCAAACGTAACAAATGATCTGATTACAAATTGGAGGGTCTCACCTGAGAACTCATTTTCAGACCACTGTTATATAACGTTTGAGGTCCAATACCGGCACCCAAAAGAAAAGCAAACCTATAGGGTTCCAAAACACACCAATTGGGAGGGATATATAAAGGACCTCGCAATAGGCATGGGGGCCATTAGCTATAGGATAAAAACAGTAAACGAACTTGAGACAGCAGTTGACTTAGTTTTGGAAGCTATCGTGGCTGCCTATGAAGCAAACTGTCCAATAAAAGAAAAATGTACAACAAGAAAGGTTCCATGGTGGAACCAAAAGTTGGAAAAGCTAAGAAAAGCGGCTAGAAAAGAGTTCAATAGAGCTAGGGCAACTGGAAAGTGGGATAAGTATAAAAAGTCCCTCACAGTCTATAATAAGGAACTCAGAAAATCAAAAAGAGCTACATGGAGGACTTTCTGTGAAAACCTCAAGGAAGTACCAGAAGTTGCCAGGGTACAAAAGGCTCTGTCCAAAGGGGGACAAAACGGATTGGGGCTAATAAGACGTGCGGATGGCTCCATGACTTCGAGTATAAGGGAATCTCTTGAAATATTACTGCAGACACACTTCCCTAATAATTTTCCAACATTGGGAGATGATATTGGGTCTGTAAATAAAGTAAGCAGAGAGGGGCGAAGAAAGGGCCTCTCTACTGCTAAAGAAATCATAAATCTGGAGAGGGTGAAATGGGCAATAAAATCTTTCAGGCCATACAAATCACCTGGTCCAGATGGGGTGTTTCCGGCACTCCTTCAAAGAGGAATATCCATTCTGGGAATTCCTTTAATGATGATATACAGGGCCAGCCTCATTCTGGGACATGTTCCAAGAAAATGGAGGAAGGTTAGAGTAATCTTTATCCCAAAAGGTGGGAACAAACGGGCGGATTGGGCCAAATCATACAGGCCAATAAGCCTTACATCGTTTTTGCTGAAAACAATGGAAAAATTGGTGGATCTCCACATTAGGAATAAAATACTAGAGGTTCATCCTCTAAATAAAATGCAATTTGCGTATCATAAGGGCAAATCAACAATCACTGCATTGCATCACATCGTTAAAAACATTGAAGGGGCCTTAGAATCGAAAGGAATTGCCCTAGTGGCCTTTATGGACATTGGGGGTGCTTTTGATAATGCTGGCTATAATTCAATGGAAAATGCCCTAAAAAATAGAGGGATAGACGATGTGATACAGGCATGGATTAAAAAAATACTGGAAGGCAGAATAATAACCGCGAACATGGGATCCATAAACCTCGAAGTGGGGACAACAAGGGGTTGCCCACAGGGAGGAGTACTATCGCCACTGCTGTGGTCTTTAGTGGTCGATGAGTTGATGCATGCCCTAAATAGCGAGGGATATAAAACCATAGGTTATGCTGATGACATAACTATAATAATTAGGGGCCAGCATGAAAGCACAATAAGTGAATTAATGCAAAGGGCCCTAAACACCACTAAAGAATGGTGTACAAAAGAGGGCCTCGAATTGAATCCCTCAAAAACAAAAATTATACCATTTACAAGTAGAAGGAAAATAAGCATACCGGCTATAAAAATGGGAGAAACTCACATGGTCCTTAATTCAGAGACGAAATATCTGGGGATCATGCTTGATCAAAGATTATCATGGAACTCACACATAGATTATGTGGTGAAGAAATCCATAAAAGCGATATGGGCAAGCAGGCGGATGGTTGGTCGAACCTGGGGACTAAGCCCAACATCGATTAACTGGATGTACAGGCAAATGATTAGGCCTGGAATAACATACGCAGCGGCGGTCTGGTGGAAAAAGACCGAGCAAGAAGTAGTAAAAAGAAAATTAGGCAAAATTCAGAGGTTGGCGTGCCTAATGATAACAGGAGCAATGCGAACGACTCCATTGGTGGCAATGGAGGGCATAATTAATCTGAGCCCTATTCACATTGCCATCAAAAAAGCAGCCATTAAAGAATTAGTGGCGTTACATGAAGGGATGAATTTTTTGGAAGGAAATCTGAAGGGTCATCTAGAGTTAATAAAAGGGATAGATATGCTGATGCCTATGACGTCATATAGTGACCAATTAAAAGGAAAAATGAACTTCGTTCATAAATATGGGATATATATCCCAAAAATAGGTGAATGGGACCTGCCATGCAAATGGCTAAGTGATGACGCCCAAAAATGGTTCACGGGTGGGTCAAAGACAAGCATGGGAGTTGGTGCTGGGATATATGGTCCTAGATGTTCTCATAGCATGTCCCTAAGTGGAGATGCAACTGTATTCCAAGCGGAGATATACGCTATCAAAGGGGCGGCGGACATAATCAGGGAGAGGGATATGAATGGGATTCGTGTCAATATACTCTCGGATAGTCAGGCGGCTTTGATGGCACTTCAGCAAAACAGTTTCAACTCCAAGTTGGTCCTCGAATGTCACGAAGTCCTAAACGAGTTGGCAAACAAGGGCGATGTTAGAGTCATCTGGATGCCTGCTCATATGGGACAAAGAGGCCGAGAAGACGCTGGAAAACTGGCAAAAACTGGTGCGGTGGGAGCGTACGTTGGTCCCTCGCCCTTCTGTGGGTTTACCAGGAAAGATAAGATGGAAGCAATTGAATTGTGGTCCAATGAAAAGGTTAAGGGAAACTGGGATAATATCAGGGGCCTTAAGCATTCAAAAAAATTTATTTATATAAATGCAAAGAGAGCTGAGGAAATTCTGAACTTATCGAGAGAACATCTTAAGGTTCTCTGCTGGGCTCTCACGGGACATGCGCCGTGTAACTACCATCTCAAGAAAATTGGATTGGTCGAAAATGAGCAATGCAGATTCTGCAAAAAGGATACTGAGACTATGGAACACATACTTGCAAAATGTCCAGAGCTCTGTAAAAAACGAAGGAAATATCTAGGAAAAGACTTTCTCAGGGAAAGTGGATATAAAAACCTTCCGGTAAAAGCGGTCATCAATTTCCTAATTGGTGACCTGTGAGAAAAGGTCTATTCCTTTTGAGTAAAAGGAATAAAGAATATAGGGGCACAATAGACCTTAATGGTCGCAGTGCGAGGGGGTATCTTGAACTCCAACCCTGTGGGAGAGGTTTTAGTCGGTAGGACGTCCTAGTGACGGGAGTCCGACACACAGTCTGTAAATGGATTTCCTCTTCCAAGAAAAAAAAAAAAATAGGATTGTAAACGTTGATGTGCCTGAACAAATGCATCACCCTGAAGAAATATCACAATTTTTTCTCTTTTAAATGTGATCGTTTTTCCTTGATTTCATCGTTTAATCACAATCAAAAATACAGCATAATAATTTCGTGTTAAAATGGGTTTTTTCTTTTTTGGAAGATCGTCGATATGAAATATAATATTCGTATCACAAAATACAGTCGCTATATAACCGTATCCGCTGATTTAAGTGTATTTGCCTACTTTTGGAGCAATTCCATACGTGCTTCTTTCTATAACCATTGTTTCGATTAATTTTTGGTTTCAGATGTTTATAGTGATGGATGTTTCATCAACGCGGTTATTAATCGACGCTAAAAAAATTCATCTGAATTTAAAATGGTATCATTCCTAAACATTTTGAATTGAAGTTATCACAATATTTGATCAGTTTTTTATCGATTTTTCAAGACCACATACCTACATACATTTTTTTTAATTATCAGAAATAATCATAACCATCTCCATATTATTTATTAAATTAGCATTGAAAATCTATTCCATATATCAAGAATCCAATCATATATAATATGCCGTATGTCAAATTTCCATATGCCATATGTCAAATTTCTTTAAACAAATTTTCTGTCGTATTATATTGTTTAAGTTACATCTACGAGGTTTTTAGAGCTGAAAAAAAACCATAAAATATATCGCACAATATTGAATGAAAATTCGTTATATTCCATTCTTTCTTAAAATGAAAATTTCTTTATACAGAAATCGCGTGTGTTATAATAAATCTCGCCATTTAATTGCGTTTATAATTCTATATATGTATGTATATATTATTCATTATAGACTATCGGTCTGGTAAGCTAAAAATTATACAAATATATTTAAACTGTTAAATTGAAAATTGTAAATAGAAAATTACAATTTTTCTTTATATATGAATATTCAATAGCATATATAGCTAATTAATCATCATATAGATTCAATATAAAAATACTCAATATATTAGAATTTTTATATGAAATTTAAAATTTACATTTATTTAAAATAATATTAAAAGTTATTATGATACCATAAAATATAATATATAGGTATATATCGATCGATGATTAAAAAAATATTAATTTCATTCATTCAAATTGTTAAAAACAAATATATATATATATATATATATATATATATATATACAATACATAATAATCCAGAATTAGATGATGATCTTATATATATTTTCTTATATATGTTATATATATATATATATATATATATAGTACAACACTTTTATTATTTCGGTAATCTTTATTTTTACCACATTGACTAATATTATATTATAATCTAATTTCCATAAAATAGTGCTTCAAAAATAAACACATACGCACGTTTGGCTTTTGTTTTTAAATTTTGTTTTTCATATTTGTATTGTATATAGTTTGTTTTTTAATCTTTAAATTATAAGAAATTAATACATTTTAATATCATTATTATAAATTTAGCATAAAATTTAAATTTTATTTGTATATATAACCTGTTGTTTGATCATTTCTTAAATATATACAAACATTATTTGATAATCCCGCATATATATAAACTAATTTTTTATATATATTTTGATATAGTATTTTTTTTTATTTTTATTGTATAATATTATGATATTATTATTATGATTATTATACACACAGCATGTTCTTTATGCCATAATGAATGACTGTATCATATATAAATATAATAAAATAATCGAATGTATATTGCAAAATTAATATATATATCTATATATATATAATAATCTAATCAATATTAAAACTATAAAATAAAGATTGTAGATTTCTGTATATATAAATGAAAAATATTTGTGTTAAAAGTTAAATTCGATTCACCGCACCTACGCAATTATATATTATACTATATATATTTATATATTTTATAATATATTTACACGCTCACGCTTTATATTTCTGTTTTCATTATTCATATGATATAATAATAAAATCATCTTAAAAACAAAAACGAAAAATTTTAAGTTAAATGCGACAACCCATTGATTATTTTTTTTAATACAATATAGATACCGCATGTTATCCCATTTCAATTCTCATTTACATAAACAAAAAATTAAAAACAAATTCTTTATAAAAAATTTTAAATTATTGTTTATTTGTATATATATTTTAAAATAAACGAAACTATATTTAAGGTATTACATATATATATTATTTTGTTATATTGCAAATAAAATATATACACACGAAGATGATAAAAAATATTTATACACAGAAAAATGTAAAACAGAACATATTTTATAAAAAGAATTTAAATAAATTATATATACATATGTATATATATAATTAATTAATAATAATTTTTTTTAAGTATATAGGGCTCACATTAAAATGAATGATCCTTTTTATCTTCATTAATATATACATAAGAAAGAATAAGAATAACTTTGAAATAGTTAATTATTTAATATTAAAAAATTTGTTTTATATATAACGATTATTGCCACCGTATTTTTTTTCTTTTTGAACAAATATTCAATGATTCAATTCATTTTATATATATAATTTATGTTTATTTATTATTTATTTAAAATTGAAATCAGGGGTTTGATAAAATTTTTGTATAAAATGGGATTTTTTTAAAGAGCTTCCAAAATTCATATGAATCCACGGTGGTTTTATATCGACCTAGCAGATGAAATGGTGTATTGAAAAATCCTATAAATCCTATTCATTTGCTACGAAATTACTAGAAATCGAAATCCTTTATGTAATAAATACTTGAAATGAAAGTCCTTTTTGATTGTCATTCATTGTTTATATCGCGCATACAGAACATGATAATGTTATAAATACAGAAATTCGCTCTCTGAATATTTTAAAGTATTTTTTTAAATAAATAATTATAGTTTTTCCTCTTTAAAATAATGACAATGTATTATTTTCAATTAATATTATAAATTTTCATGTGATTGTGATTTCTCTAGCGGGGAGTTGCTGATAAAAACCTCCAACCTAAATTCTTACAAAATTTTGGGTTCCATGTCTGGGTTCGATTCATACTGAAGACCTAAATAAAATGTTTTGTATTCATGAAATTTGGTTAATCTCGGCGTATTCGGTAAATGTTTTGTGTTTTTGCGGTTATTTTCTAATTTGAATTTTCACACAAAGTTGCATATTTTTCCATTACTAATTCGTCTAATTATACCGTAAAAACAACAAATTATGAACAACAAAAGTGTATTGCCGGACGCTATATAGTACCAAAATTGTTGGTTATAAAGCGAAAATTTATTTATTATAAAATTTTCCAAAATAATAATATATAAAGGAAATTCATATGAAAATCCCAAATAAAATTTCAGACCCCTATTTGATTATCGATTTTTTGCTTTTGGTTAACCGAGACAACAAATAATATATTATATATACATATATATGATAATGGTTCATATATTCATATTAAATTTAAATATATTTTCAATAAAAAATAAAATTATAATTAAATGTATATATACATATATATTTGTGGTATAGCTTTTCGTATATATTTCTTTATTTAAATTAAATATCTATGTATATATATGCCAATAGATTATATTTATAATATATATTTAGTCAATATGCGCGTCATATAATATATATTTTATTTTTATTTATGTATATTGATTTGATTTGATAAAAATGTATAAATATAGAAATTGAATAATTTTTAAACCAAACCAAACAAAATAAAAAAAAAAAATTAACACGAGATTTTAATATACATTTTTTTTTAGTATATTCGATATTTGTATCAAATAAATCAGGTAATTTCCGAAAACCTATACCAATATTTATAATTTTTACATTAAACACCCACCTAAAATATATACTTTAAACCTTTTTTATAAAATATATTTGAACCCATACAATAATATATTTTTGTTTTGTAATGCACTTTTTTGACAAAAAATATTTATATAAAATTTCTAAAAAGATTAGCGACACAGTAACGGATTTCACAATTAAAATCTTTTTCCCCCAGTTTTACTAAAACCATATTTTACAAATTCGGAATCTTTCGATATTCTATAGAAGTTAGAATTTAGAAATAACGTGAAGACAGGTCAAAATATATATATATATATATAGTAAATTATATATTAGTTTAATTATATCTCAATGAAATTTATCTTGGATATACAGTTAAATGTGAATAAAATCTGTTAATCTTATCTTATGGAAATCATTTGATTGAAAATTTTTGCATTATCTTCATCGTCTTTCTTTTTATTAGATAACCGAAAAAAACGATAATTGATCTATTAAATGCGAGAACAAAATCATTTGTTTGTTTGATAACATTCTTTTTGTGTTTAAATTTTCAATCAAATTATCAAAATAAAAGTCTCAGACTCGCGCTAAGAAAATTAAAGCTATTTCTTTTATATTTTAAAAAAATATATGCATTTTGTTTGTTTGTTATATAAATAATATGTTTTATTTTTATAGGTTGTTTTTAAGTATTTTTTTTAATATCAATTTAAAGAATGACAGAATCTTTTTAATTTTTATAACAAATATACTTTTATAAAAGGTTTAATTGTTTATTTTATAATAATAATAAATATAATATACAAAAAATTAACCGCATTTATAGATATGATTTTAATTTATAATAAAATTACATATAAATTCTTCTTTTATTATACAATATATACATTCGTTTATATAAAATTGCACCTATATATATATATATCAATCATTTATATTTATATAAATATACAAGTAATAATATTTGTTTATGTATATAATGCATTTATTTTATACTCGCACTATGAATACGATGCAATAAGTATTCGCAATCTTTACAAATTATTTTAATTATACATACATATCATATCATTTTATATATCAAGATAAATATCTATTATGCATATATACGCAGATAGCCATAATTTCCCGTTCATATATATTAATTATTATTATAAGAAAATTTATGAAGATTTTTATAAAAACAAAGTTATTATAAATTTTACAGGTGAAAGTTGTGAGGGAAATTAATCGTATTTATCGTTTTTATTTGAGGGGTTCTCCTCCCTCATAATCACATAAAATTCAATTTTTGCAAAATTTCACATCCAAATCGATGGTCAAATCAAATTTTCCAATACGATATTGATTAAAATAATATAATCAAAGTTAGACCGCGCAGCATCTACTATATATACAGAACAGACTTAACAATCCACATACGGGACTGCCTTGGCCAATCTAGTGTTAAAGAAAACGGGCGCTAAAATTTGTGAAATAATCAGTCAAAGAAATCGTAAATGTTTTAAAAGTTTAAAACATATTATTTTGTTATGAAAAGATTGTAGTAAAAACACTGGTATAACTTGGGAACCCTTTTGAGATAGAAAAACGCGAATGCATTCGATAGATAATTAAATTGTATAAAAACTGCCCTTACAAGGGAAATGGGGTTGTAATGAATAAATTCTATTTTAAAAATTTATAAATATGAAAAATTGTCAATTTTAATCCTAATTGTTGGATGAAATTTCTTTAATATTAATGTAAATGGAAAATTCAGCTTATTTTACTTAACATTCACCCTTAAAATCAATAACATTTTATTTAGAAAGTGGCGATTTTTCCATAACTTGAAGGCGGGCGGTAAAATAGCCGGAAACGGGACTGACCAATGGTTTGTCGAACTCGACATTTAAAATACTCAAATTTGTTGATATTTTCGTACAAAAGGGGGTTGTTTTATTTGTTTGAAATTCACTATGTTTCTGCGATGGTTGTATTCTTCTGTCTTTTTTACTGTCATTCCAAATGTCATTCTATATAGAATGTTTTGCATTTCCATTTATATGGATATCTATATATCATGAAAAATGTCCTTATGCTCATGACGGATTTTAGTATATAATTTGAATTCAGCTTAAATATGAATCCTTTTGTTTGTTATAAAATCATCCGCATTGCAATTCGTTTATGTATGTGCATATCGAGAACTGAACTGAATATATTATATTTATAAAAAAATTATTCATTAAACAAAGATTTAATAATTACTAAAATAAATTATTATATACAATATAATATTAATTTTATTTCTATATATATAGAATTCTTTATAAATGATCATCTAAGATAAATAATCTTATTTTTTTTACCTGGAAAATAATTAATATTTTTATTTTATTTTTTTTTTGTAATACTTTTAATATATGTCATATTAAATTATAATTTTAATTATACACTGTTTTTTTGTTTGTTTAAATTAATGAATAAAATGAAACAATTTTTCGTAAAACAAAAAATTCTATATGATAATGAAATGTGTATATATACTTTACAGAAGTTTAACAAAAGAGAACTATTATATATCATTTTTTATATTAAAGAAAATTATAATTTTTATTTCTTTATACATAAATAACATATACATATAAATAACATGGGAAAATATTTGTATATATATACGTATTTAATTTTTATAACATATAATATTTTCTTTAAACATATACCATATATAAAAAAAAATCTATAAAAATTCTATATTTTATGTATAAAAATAAACGGAAATCGTTTAGAAACTATACACCTATTTTGTTTGTTTTTTTTCATATAAATGTCTTCTTCTTATATATTAAGATTATTTATAAATCATCAAATCAAATGTGTATTTAATAATTTACTATATAAATATATAACATTATTTATAAGTGGATTTGTCGGGATCTTTTATTATATTATATATATGTATGGTATATAGAAAATGGATAAAAGCCGCTTATATATTTCGATATATATATATAAATAATTGCTTAAATATAAAAATTGTTTTCAAGTTAAATATTTTTTAATTTTTTTATTATTAAATAATTAACAGTACCTGTATTACAAATGATTTTATATATGTATAAATAATATAGTTATATAAAATGATGATTACTCTTATATATATAAATAATTGTGCATGTATAATGTTTATAAATATAATTATATTTACCTCTTTTTAAACCACTAAGCACATATTCATTCATTCATACATTGTATTACAATATAAAAATAGATATAAATACTGTTTTATTTTTAATTTATTATTGTATTAAATTATATATACCATAAAATATATATAGAACACATAAGAACTATTGACATAGAAATTATTTTATCTAAAAAAAATATCTATCTATATATATTGATGATTGATCAATCAATTCGATTGTGTGATTAAGACATTATAAATTTTATAATTGTTAACAAAATATTATTATGGAATAACTATTTAGAAATAGGTTAACATAAACAATGGGTAAATATTGGCTTTTTGTTGCTTTTTACTTTGGGCGGAAAATTTGAAGAATGTATTTAATTTTTAATTTTTGATGTAATTTAATATTTGCCACCGATATCTAAATCATACCGTAATTTTTAAAACAATTATTGTTAAACACTCATCCCGTTTGAATTTTTGTCAATATATGAATAATGCAATTTAAAAATCTATATATAGTTCTTTGTTATATTATTTATATATATAACCATAGGTTTTCAGTTATAATCATCATTATCATCATCATATATAAATAATTAATTGCCCAGATTATGTTAATATGGTTTTTAGCTTTCATTTGAAATACTGCGGTAAATTCGTAAAATCCATTTGAAATAATATATATTCTACATACCATTCTATATCTATATATCCATCGGATTCCTTTCAACCCGGCCCAACAACCCCCTTGTCTCGTGCAGCTTATAAGCATTTCATGTGTTCACATTTTTGATATGAAGGTTTTGATGACTTAATCTTCATATCAAAAATGTAGATTAATAATTGATCTGAACCCATCACATTCGCTCATCCCAGTGATGGCCATAGATATCTATCGTTTTCTGTATCGGTTATGACCAAAATCGAGATGCTGTTGAAACATTTTTTATGGGGTAATTTTCTTCTGATTCTCTGATTTAAATATACAGAAATTCAAAAAAATTTTCATAAATGATGTTTGATTCTATGTTTTTATATAACCAATCGAATTGAAATTGTATGATTCTAATGGTTTTCCCAAAGTGAAAAAATTCGTTTTAAATCTCTTTAAACATAAAAAATTTATATTATACGAAAATAAAATGTACTATTTTTAAACCCTTTTTAATTATCTATAGATTTTTTACAAGAAGATTACATTTTATTATTATTATATGTTATTCATATAAACAATCTATTTTTGATCCTTTTTTCCTTAACAATAAAAGTATGTATATTTATATTATTAACGTCATTATTTTCGTTATATGGTGCGGTGATGGTGGTGGTGGTGGCACTTGCCATCAGTATATATTTACCAGATATAAAAGCTATTAAATTATATATAATAGTGGTATAAGGTAAGGTTAAATGTCAATGAAATTACCTGCGCTAGTATAAATAAAACATATTAATTTATTGTTCTATATATATATATAATTTTTTTTTTTTGTGGTTTTAATGTATTTATATGATTTTTTTATACATCATATAGTTGATGAATAATATTCGGTTAATTTTATTATACCACTTTACCTTATTTTTATTTTATTTATTTATTTTTTTTTTATAAAAAATACATATATAAGCTCTATATATATATATATATGTATTAATATGGCAATAGAAAGTATCAACTATAATAAATTATATAAGAAGTTGTAAATTTTGTATACTAAATAGCCCCGAATATAATAACATGTGTATATATAGAATAAAAACAAAATTGTTTCTTCGTAATACCGGGTGTCCGCACTATAATAAATGCAGGGTTTTTTTGCTTGAAAACAAATCGTTTTAGAAGAAACTGCGTCATATCGAATCAAATATGTAAAGCTCTTCGGGAGCCGTGTAAAAGCAATCATTGTCTTGAAATCCTTTGGTTAAGGAATTGTAAAGACAAAATTAAAATTTTTTGAATAGGATGCCCTTTCCAATTTCAAAGGTTTTTAATGACTAATTTAATTACTCCTTAACCAAAACCTTAACCTTCGGCTCCCCGAAACCTTTAAATATTTTATTCTATGCCAACTTCTTCTTTGTTTTCGAGAAAAGAGGCATTGCATTTATTAGATATTGGACATCCAGTAAATATTTACAAATGAGGTGTATATAAGGTTTTAAGATACTTATATACCATATATATATATAGAAATAAAATATTCGTGTGATTTTAAGATGTTTGAAATAAAATATAATTTATTACACTTTATATATAAACGCGGTATATATATACGATAAATATATATATATATATACAATTAAACTGTTTGTTTATGTATATTTAATATAAAGGTTAAATATTTTATAAATAAAGTTTTTGTTTACTCAGAAAAAAAAAATTTCTTTTAAGGCAAAACAATAAATGTAAGAATTCCAATATGTTATTGTGGATGATTATAATTTGTTTTTTTTTATCAAACATATATATTAATTATAAATATAAATAAGTAATTTTCTATAAACGCATGTTACAAACTTCTTTTTACATTTTCGCATTTATAATATACATATAGCAAAAATAAATTTATTTTTTTATTAAATATATTCATCCGCGCTGTATATATCTATAGGTAATTATAATTTTATATGGAAAATTATTTTATGAATGAAACGATTTAATCAATAAAATATTTATATATAATTAAAAGTATCATCGCATCGTTGTATATATCTTCTTATTTTATATACCTTATTCATATTAAATTGTATATAGGTATAAAAATAAATAAATAATTTTTATATATAGGCTACAATCAAATCATCTCTCCCATTTAAATTAAAAAGAAATCATGACAGAGGTATATAGTGAATATTATTTTTATATAATATTTCTGCTATGAATGTAATTTTTTTTCTTCGATTATTTTCTAAATCAATTATTTAATATAATTGATACATGTTATATATATACATATATATTTATAATTTACACATGAACCTATATCTATATATATGTACAGCACGTGATTACATGCTTGCGACATATATATATAAAAAAATTATAGTATATATATATTGTGTAATTGTATCGAATTGATTACTTATATATATATATATAAAAGAAGCTGTATTTGTATATATACTCTAAACAGTTTTAATATTTTTTTTTCTTTATAATCACACTAAAAGTATTAAAACAATTTTCAATTTAATCTATATAGATAAAGAACTGAATCGTCGTATAAGTAAATGTATATATATAGTTTCCTTTGAAAAACAAGTTCCCTTTTTCTATATAGATTTTTATTTTTTTATGGATTAACAACAAATTAATATTATAATAATTTATATATATAAATACAAATACAAGATATGTATGTATCCATCAACGAACGATGTGTGTATGTCATACAAAATATACCTTTGACATACACACATCGTTCTTTGATGGATTTCTATATAAGTACATATAAGATTATATGTATTATACATATTGCAGTTTGATTTGTTGTAAAACAAAAATTATCATCATCAAGATGATAATAAGACAACAAAAATATATCTTTAGATTTGATCAGGGAATGTCAGATCAGAGATTTACTATATATATATCTTTTATATAAAAGAAAGCGATTAAATAGTTTTGTATAAAAAATAATTTATCCATATTACAATTGGACTAAATTTTCATCATTTATTTTAGTAAATCGACTAAACTGGACATATTGATGATATTATATGAACATATTCGTATGTCTGTCTTAAGTAATATGGACAATACGCAGTGGGGCTAATGTTTTTTCTATAAACTTTGGAGTTGGATTTTTGAAAGAAAAACCACAAAAAAAACGATTTTTAATATTCTGCTGTGAAAATTCTGTATAATTTTCTGATTTAATTTCCGGAACAAATTGATTTTTGTTTTTTTTAGATAATTTTCTAAAGGAAATTCCCCCCCCCCCCATTTTTAAACAAAATTTTGTATAGTTTTAAAAAAGAAATAATAATTTCCAAGGGAAATTCTGTATAATGTTTTAAAAGCAATTCTTTATAACGTTTCAGGGGAATTTTTGGATAATCTTCTAAGGTGAATTTTCTTTAATTTTCCCAAGGAAAAGTTGTATAATTTTCTAAAGGAAATTCTATATAATTTTCTAAAGTAAATTTTGTATAATTTTCTGAATTAAATCCTTTATAGTATTTTAACGGAGGTTTTGTAAAATTTACTACAAGGAATTTTGTATAATTTTAAAGTAAATTCTCTTAGTTTTTTTAAATAAAATTCCTTATTATTTGCAAAAGTATATTCGTTCTAATTTTTTAAAGGAAATTATGATTTTTTAAAGGAAATTCTGTATAATTTTCCAAAGGAAATTATGTTTTAAATTTGCTAAAATAAGTTCTGTTTAAATTTCTGATAAAATTCATAACAAATCCAATATATTTGTCAATGCAAAAGTGCTCCAAATTCAAATGTGTCCCCTGTTTGCTTCCAATGGACCCTTTGTGCATTCCCTAATTTATTTATGCATCCCTGTTGTAAAAACAACAGGAAAAAAAATATAGATATATTATTTAATCAGCGTGTTAAACAATTTATATAAACGTATACATTTGTGTATTTTTTGTATTAATATTATAAATCGTTTTTATATAGTTTTATATCGTGCGCGTCTATTAAACAAACGATTATATTGATATATAAAATGATAGAAAAATTAAGAAAATTATTGATATCCCGTCAAAGGAAACTATTAATCGATTAATATTATTTTTATTATACTATACTAATGCAGATAGATATATATACAGATTTATATATTATAATTTAATTTCTTTTTAATAATTATCATATATTTTTTTCATATAATAAATACCTTTTCTAAATAGAGACTATGTGTAAGCATTTATTATTTATATATATAATGAAATGGTAACATAAAATCATTTATATATATTAATTTTTTTTTCTCCATAATTATATGTTTATATCAAAACAATTTTATACATTTGTCGCTTGCAATTACACATTATGTATATATTTTGCATATTATTAAATATAGACTTTCGTTCGTTTTGTAAAAGTTTTTTTTTTGTTAAATTATTTGAATTATATTTTATTGCATTCATCATCGCATCACACACACACATCACAATCTCTTCAAACCAAAATGTATTATATATATTTTTTTATATACCCATTTATATAAATAAATCAGTGCTTCATGTCGTTGGATAATTAAGAAGTATATAATATATCAATTAGTTTAAAATGTAATGATATAATTATAAAATTATTATTTGTAACAATTTTTATACGCATTTTATTATGTTTTTTTTATACATATAGATTTATTATATAGCATTTTTAAATGCACTTAAAAATAATCATAACATTTTATATATATATGTATAGATAAAGTGCATTGCAATTATTTTTTTTTTATTATATAAATTTTACATAACCCTGTGGTGTAAATGTTAAAAATGTTAAAAATGCCAACCTAAAATTCTAACGAAATTTTGGGGTCGTGGGTTCGAATCCTACTGAATGCATAAAATATGTTTTAGGTTTTCCGTTATTTTTCGAATCTGAATTTTAACACAGAGTTGTATATTCCGCTTGCGGTTGGTCGTACGGCTAATTACCGACACCGTAAAAGCCACAAATTAAGAAACTATAACAACAGAAGGTTGTTGTTGGACGCTAAAACCAGATTGTTGGTTGTATAGCGAAAAATTAATTAATTAACATATAAATTTTATATTTATCTTTATGTTTTTTTTTGTTATTATTATATATTCCATATACTGTAAATAGGAAGAATTAATTGTGCATAAGATAAAAATCATTCAATTTTTGGTCTAAATATAATAATAATTAATTAATTAACGCAGTCCCATTCTTTTTTTAACACAGAAAAAGAGTTCATTATTTTATTTATATATATATATATAGTTATCATATATGATATCATGTTTTATTTTTTTTTAATTCTTTTATTTTTAACATAATTTCAAAATTTATGCTGTGTAAATAATGATATTAAAAATTATGTTACTTTGACTGCGTATAATATAAAAATAAAATTTAGGTCAAATATTTCATATATATATATACGGATAAATTTAATGTGATGATGAATACAAACAGTTGATTTAATTTTATATTTAAATTTAAATTTATATATTAAAAATGGATGGGGAAAAATTTGAACAGTTTTTTTGATTTATTTTATAGTTTTTCTTTAATAATTTTTCAAACCCAAATGGTAAAATTATTGAAAATATCAGATATACCTTTGATGATAGATTTAATTTGATAGCCACGGAATCTTAAGTTTGTACATAGACTTCTTTACGAAAGGTATTTTTAGTGTGAAAAATTGTGATAAAGTTTCTTAACAAATTTATTACTGTTATAATTTGTTAAAATTTCTGCATACTTATAGTTTTACCTGCGGTTAACTAAAAATTAACCGTATTTTCTAAACACATTTTTTGTACTTTTATATATATATATTCCTATGATATATTCATCTGATCTGTAAGATAATGGGATTTATTTTTATATTAAATCTTCAATATATTAAACCACACACACAAAAAATATAAAAATTAAATAATTTACATTTGTTGTTTTTATTAAACCAAATAAAAGTGTGATCTTATAATATAATAATAAAAAGTTATAATAATATAAAATTAAATCGTTTAAAATGGTTTTTTATTTTATGATATAACGAAAACGTTAAAAAAACGTAAAATTTTAATATAGCAAACTAAAAAATATAAAAATTAAGAAAATAAAAATTAAATTAAATTATATTCATATATAAAAAATATGTATCTATAGAGAAAATTAAAAATAAAATAAAATTGTTTTTTTTTTTATTAAATATAAAAACAATATAATAAAATTTAGTTTAAATTAATTTATGATTTTTTATCATTTATTTTGTTTTTTTTTTTTATGTTTACTTAATTTATGCTGGTGTTGGTTACAACATAAAAATGTTTTAATGTTTACATTTTTATAAATATAAAAATGGTTTGTTAGAGTATGGTGAGAAAAGTATACATTTTTTCTACAAAATGATTTATAATTAATTAAAAATGTAAACAGCTTCCAGGTAAATGAGAAGAAAATATATATAAAAAAAAAAATCTCACAAAATGACAATTTTTGTTTTTCGTTTCTTATAAAAAATACTTTTTTTTATAATTATTCATAAATATAAGTAAATATAAGTATAAAATAAAATAAAAAATAAACTAAAAGAAATTAAAAAAAAATTTATATATAACATAAACATTAAAAATGAAATGAAATGAAACAGAATCACACAAAATTATAATTTTTTTTTTAACAAATTTAATAATAATAATAAATAATTAGAGAGATCATTCAGTTTTTCTTTTTAAAATGTTTGGTGAAAAAAAATGATGATGAAAATCTGTGAAGATAAAAATGTGACAATGAAATATATCTCACATTATGCAGAATATATATGCGAGGTGGTGGTCCTATATATAAAAAAATTATGTATAAATTTAAATATAATAATTATATTAACATAATTTCTACATATAACAAAATGTAAAAAAAAAAAAAACAAATTTTAATAATTATTTTATTCTTCTCTGTTATCTTAACATATATATATATATATAATTAATATAATGTATATGAATAATATATATGGATGGGTGTTTTACGCAATTTTACATATACGTATTTGAATAATTTATACATATTTTTTTGATTTTTTTTTGCACATTTTATATAACAGAAAATTATTTTTATATGGTGATACACAATACAATTTATCTTATTATATTTTATTTTTTACATTTATTTATATTATATTTCTTTTCTATGCGCGACAAACTCAAATAATATAATGTCATAAAATTTAATAATTAATTAGCACATATAAAAGATATTATTTTTATTTTATTTTATTTTTTTTTTTTGAAATTAAAACAAAAAAAAATGTTAAATGTTTGTTTGTTTTTTTAGAAGACATATTTTTTTTTTTATATAATGAAATAATTAACATATATATTTTTATATGCAAATATATAATACGTATATGTATTCCCTCAGCATGTGTGTAATTAATCAAATTTTTATTTATTTATTTTTATTATTTGTTTAATTTTTGCACGTGTGAAAATATTTTTTTTTATTTTAGTAAAGAATGTTATTAAACTATTGTTTTATAGAATAATTTTTATCCTTTTTTTTTAAACATTTTAAAAAAGAAAATTTGATTGCGGATTTCCTGTTCTACAGATTTCAGAAATATATGTCAAGGATATTAAATATTAAATAGAATAATAATAATTTTTATATAATAATTAATAAAAATAAAATTACAATAAAATTTATTATTTAAAAATTATAATTCGGTATTTTCCTATTTTTTTTTTAAATGTATATATTCAAAATCAATGTATATCAATAAATCTGTCAAGGTTTTAAAAATGTATAAATGCGAATCAATGAATGAATGAATCAATGAATGAATGAATGATGTCCTAATTTTTATGTGTTCTCGTTTTTTTTTTTATTAAAATATATGATTTGTTTTTCTTTTAATTTTAAATATATTTACCTTTTACCTTCACATATATATTTATTAAGTGTCAATATATAATAAATATATCTATTTTTTGGTAATTTTTTAATACAATGATGCACATTCATTTCATTTCAAATTTACAAATATTTTCTTTTACTTTTCTGTGGAATATATCAAAAGTAAAAAAAAAAAATTAAATTCAATTTATTATCATTTATTAGTTATATGCGCGGTATATTATTTTATGACATGTATAAAAAATATATATATTTATAAATATGTGTAAATCAATTCTAAGTACATTTTATCATTTGATGTTCGTATATACTTTTGTGATATTTTGCTATTGGTTTTCGAAAAAAAAGTACCTACAAAAAGTCACTGCACGAATTGGAAGTTTGGAAGAAAATGAAATAAAAAGGTTTTCGATTTTGTTCACTCACTGACTCGCTCAATCGCTCGGTTGCCTTAAGTTTTCCTCAGAAATTACATACTCAAATGATTTGGGACCTGGAGCTTCGATGAAAAATGGAAACACCTTTATCTCGGGAAATTTTTTCTAATCCCATCTCATTCAGGATCTCGCATACAAATCCAAAGGATTCCTTTAAAAAAATCTCCCTCTCTCTCCCCCAACACCCCTGGCCACCATTACCTGAATTTTTTCTACAACATGTTAACGTGCCATCGCGTTTTAGTATTGTAATATAAACTAAAAAAAAAATAAATTACTTATATATTTTCGGTAAAAATCTATGTATATAGGTATAATAAAGAAAAAATTGGTTATTTTATGGTATATATACCATAATGTATTTATAAGAAGAAAAAAAACACACGAGGTGATATAATCATACCATTTATTTATTATTTTTTTTTTCTTCTTTATTTCAAAATTAATTTAATTTTGTATTAGTAAAAATATTGGTAAAATGTCGAAGTAATATACGTACAATTAAAATAAAATTATATTTGATATATTCCGAAAAATATTTTTTTTTTTGTATATTTATTACGCGTATTATTATCCTATGAAAGAAATAAATATTTTAAAATTTCTAAATACCCAGCACATTTTAATGTATACGTATATCTATAGATATAATGTATAATAATAATAGTTGTTAAAATAATTCAGATATATAATAATATTATTAATATAATAAAAAATATTTATTTTTTACACTTTCATAAAAATGATTTGTTAATATTTCACGGAGTAATTTATATTTATTTATTTATTGCCCTATCTTATATACTTTTTATAAGTATAAAAAGGAATTTATTGTTATATTTTTAATGTATAAATAATTTCTAAATAAAAATGCATCATCTTATTAGATTTCTATTAAATAAATAAACACCAATAATTGTAATAAATTGCTGATTATTTTATTCACAGCTCGGACGTACATTTTCTTATATGACAATTCTTAATTTTTTTTATTGTTTTTTTCTGGTTGTACGAATTTTTTTACGTTAAAAATCAATATATAAATATTTAATTTTTTCATAACATTAAAACTTATACGTTTAAATACTCGTTAAAAATGTTTATATAAAATAAATAAAATCATACACACATTTATTTTTATATTTAAATATATTTAAAGTATAAAAATAAATATCTTATTCAGGCAAAATTTGATTATATTTTTCATTGACTTCATATTCGAAAAACAAACCCCGAAAAATACAAAAAAAAAGATAAATTTCCTATTAAAAAAATTATAGTCGGTGAAGTAAAAAACCAATCCTCAAGTCGCTATTAAAACATTATAACTTTTGTAAATATCTTCGTAAGGGGGAAATTAGTTCATGATTAATTTAAAATGTAAATAACTACATATTGAGATTGTGACTCTGTGGTACGTAATTGATGAAAAATCTAATTTAAAAAATTCTGACAACATTTTCAGGTCATGAGTTCTAATCCTATATACTAAAGGTAAATATTTTTGCCATGTTTCGAAGTTGAATTTCACGAAAACATACCAATTTTCTAATGCAGTTGAATGACCCCAACAGAAAAACTGGGTTAGAAACCTCCGTTAGTTAGAGATGAAAATCCTTCCAAAATATATAAATAATTGAAAAGAAAAAGATTTTTATTTAATTAAAACATTCATTTGTTTTGTTTTTTTTTTAATAAAGTTTAGTAAATGTATATTTATTATTTTGTTTTATTTCTTTGTTTTACCATATTTTACTGTTTTTTTAATTTTAATAATAATTAAGCAATTTTTTAATTAAATAATTTATTTTTTATCAAATTATTGTATTTGTTTGTTTTTTTTATTTTTATTAATTATAACATCGCAACAATCGCTCTATATAATAAAAAATAAAATTTGATTTGAAAAATAAAAAAAAAAAAAAATAAAAAATAAAAAAATAAAGATAAACAAAAACAATAATATATAAATTTTTTAATTAGTTTTTTAACATTTTTTTTTTTCGTTCTTTATATGTATGTATATATAAAATATAAATTTCTATATTTATAAAATACGACGCATAACAAAATTTATTTAGCATTGTTTTTTTTTTGGTTATAATAAAATATTCCAATTAATATTGCGCGCTTACAAATAATTTAACAACAACAGTTTTTTTTTTTAAATTTAATATTATTTTAACATAAAGTATATATAATATATATTTATTGTGCATTTTATTAATTAATATTATATTTTTATTTCATAGTAAAAAGTTTAATAATAAATATATTATTAATTAATTAATAATATAAAATATATATAGCTGCTAATAAAATATATTTTTTTTAAAACATATATAATTAGTTTTTTTTATGAATTGTTCATATATTTTGGGATGATTTATATAATTATAAATAATTGAATTAACAATTATAATAATAATAATAGTAAAATCGTAAAATTAAGATATATATAGAAATTAATAAAATATTGTCCTTTTTTTTAGAAAAAAAAATATTAAAATTACTAAAAATATAAAAGAATTTTGTTGTATTTTTATTCGCAATAGGAATTTTGTGGTAAAGTTAACTTTTATTATTTAATACAAACAATTCCAAGGATACAAAAAATCTATATGAATGCAAATTAAATAAAATTATAATTATATAATTGAAATTTATATTGTTTATAATATTGATATATTTTGTTGGTTATGCGGATTAAATTATAAATTATATATAATATATTGATAATTATATTTAATAATTTTTATATGATAGAATGCGATGGATTTTATTTACAAAAATTATTGTTTTTAAATTGTGATTATTTTAATTATCATTTAATTTATTATCGCAGGATGGATGCGTTTTTATTTTGGTGTGGATGTTTTATGTGGATGTGGTTTTTCGTTTAAAAAATACAAAAACATTTATTTATTTTAGAAAATTAAAATAAAATATATTATTATTTATTATTAATTTATTAAAATTTAATTAAAATCAACAAAAACTGGTGAAGAAAAACAAAATTATTTATGGTATATTAAAAATAAAGTATAAAAACGAAAACTATAAAAAAATATATGTTTATTTTAAAATATTATTAATTAATATATGATAATATAATAATAATAATAATAATTCTATAGTGAAACTTAGTGAATATTTTATTAAAACATATTTAATTTATTAATAAAATATTAAAAAACCAAAAACCGATACAGTATTTAAAATGAAAATTAAAAGAATTTTATGAGAAATTCTATATTATAGTTTTTTTTTGTTTGTACAATAATTTTTTTAAATATGATCAATTAGAGACCTGATTATGTTCCGAAAATATTTGATTTTAATTGTTTTTTTTTTTTTGGTTTTCTCTGCTACTTCCCTATAATTGATAATTTTTATTTAAAATCACGAAAATTTTTGTTTTTTTATTTATTTACATTTTCTTTAATAATTTGTTTTTTTTTAAGCTTCATATATATTAATAATTTTAATTTTATTGATTTAATTCAAGTAAAAAATACGGTTTGATAAAATTCAAAATTATATATCTTTTACTTTCGTTCGTTTGTTGTCTCTTCGCGTATCTATCGCTGTTGAAAAAGAATATATAGCTAAAGAGATATATGAGAATTGGTTACCGTATTAAGTGCCTACACAAAAGGTTTCAGGTTGGCTAAATGCGTGACTGATTTAGTATGCATTTATTAGTAGAAATGCGTAAAATGTGATAAAATGCATTTAGTCAACCCCTCCTGCCACCATAAAATATTTTAATTTTTGTAAGGGGATCTCACGATAATTGTAGTCCAATCCCCCCAAAAAAAAAAAAAATATATATGAGAATTAGACGTGTATGCGATCATAAAACTATATATAAAATATCAACGTAGATAATAGAAAAAAAATCATTTCGGTTCACACACAATTAACTAAATTTTGATGTAATGTATAGTAGATTTGTCCAATTCATAGATTTAATTTTTGTAAGAATTTTTGATCCATATCTCTTCATTTATCACTGCTCGAAACTATGCATTATAATTATAATTTATCTATGTTAATGTATATATATATTAATATTGTCTAACGATAATGACAACTGATGACACAATACTTTTATATATTATTAGCATAATTTTAACTTTTAATAATTTATTTTTTTTTGGAATTTTTAATTTTTATATATAAATAGGCATAATATTTATAGCAAAAATATTTTCATTATATATATTCTTTTATATATATTTTAATTTTAATTATTATTGATATTGAATTATTGATATACATATGTAAATCATACAAAAACAAAACACTAAACATATCCTTAATCAATTAATAAATATTGCGTATTATGATGAGAAACAATAATCTATTAAGTGAATAAAAGGACGTTATTATTTATTCTATTATTTATATAGTTAGTATATAATATATATGGAGATAGTTATTTTATATGACCTTTCAGGTATTTTTATTGCATTATATCAAAAACAAAAATGATAAGATATTATATAAGCAAAATATATTTATATTTTCTCTATATATACTGTTGTGACTGACTGACAATTGAATATAATATAACAATTGAAAATTTTTTAGATAAATTGTATTCTGTTCACCCTTCGGTTGAATATAATATAAGTACACTATATATTTAAAATTGACCTGATGAGATATATTTAAATTACGTGTGTTAATTATAATAAAAGAACTTATTATTATTATTATTAAATTCACAATGTACTACCGATACCCGATGATGGATTTTTATGTTGTATAACATCATCGATTTGTATTAATTGTTCAATTCCAATTAAATCAAGTTCACCACCGGGCGGTGCAGGTGGTGCCATAGCCTAAAATTATTATCTTTATATTATTTTTGAAATAAAATTTAATTTTTAATTAAAAATTTCAAAAAAATAATCATTTACCTTGGCATGTTCAACGGCAGCCAATGCAGCTTTTTCCGCTTCTTTGGCACGTCGTTCTTTTAATTTTAATGAAAATATAGCAACGGATCGTGCCCGTTTTATTAAACTTTGTTTAACACGAGATTTTTTAGCGGCCAATTCAGCAGCTATTGGAAAAATATTTTCTCGATAATATAATTTGTGTTTCTAACAAAACCAAAAATGCGTATAAAATATAAAATATACCTTTAGCTTCTTCGTCTAATGTAATACCGGTGGTGGTTGGTGCACTTGAACTACCTATTGATAATGGTATTGAATCATTTCGGATAGCCGCAACATTTGACCATGATGGTGCACCTTTCATCTGTAATAAATCAGTATCCGAACTTGTTGCTAAATCCTATATATAATTTTCAAAAAAAAAAATTCAATTATTGAAATTATTTGATTGTTTTTTTTTTATTTTTGTATAAAAAAAAATTATATACCTTATTAACAATACAATCAATACTTCGATGGATAACTGATGATGAAGATGATGTTTGATGATCACCCTTTAAACGTCGTACCCATTCAGGACCACTACCATGACCACCACCACCACCTCCACTACTGCTAGAAGCAATAACACCTACATTAGATTTTGTTGGTGATGTTCCAGTTAATAATGGTAATTGTAATTGTTTTTGATGTCGCTGCTGCTGCTGATGATGATGATGTTGATGTTGTCGTTGTTGATTATCATTTTCAATTGATTGTGGTTGCCAATCATTTGATTTTCTTGGTTTATATGCTGGTATTTCGGCAATATTACGTGTTTTTGTTTGTTGGCTATCGGCTATCGGCGATTGAGATTGCTGATTATTATTATTATTGGTTGCCGTTGTTGATGATGCTGCAGCAGCTGCAGCTGTTGTTCCTGATGGTACTGATGTTGAAGATGATGATGATTGTGATGATGAATGAATTTTTTGTAAATTTTGATTTTGATTTTGATTTTTACGAAATGGTGGTATTTCTGGTATTTTAATTGGTTGTGATGTAATACGAAATGATGATGATGTACTGCTTGTTGATGGACTACTTTTTGATGAGGGATGGTTTATTGTTTTTTTTTTTTTTTTTTGGATTATTATTATTATATGAATTGGATATAAAAAAAAACCAAAAATATTTCATTAATTTATTTTAAGCATATTATTTAAATAGTGAAAATGTATAATGATTTTACGAATAGATCGTAATTCTAAATATATATTTGCGCATAGAGAGATAATTGCTTGAATTTAAATGTAATAAAAAATTTTATGTGATTTTATATATTGGACATTGTGAAATGTGTTTGTGTGGTGGCCATAATATAAATAATTTATGTGGTGGAAAGTTGCAAAGTGAATATTATATTTATTTAGATGTTATTTACGGACAAACATTCAAAAAACGTACAATTTGATAATAGCACACACTTAAAAATACGGATAAATACGATGTTTTTAATTGATATATATTTTATGCAATCCATCACATTTTCTTTCATAATTTGTGTTAAAATAAAACGATATATGTATTTGAATTCTCTATATCGTTTTAAAAATATTAATAAGTAATTTTTTTGTTTTTGCTTCAAAATAATGAATATACTGCAAGATATTAGGAATTTGTCTATTATTTGCATGTACGTTAAAAAGAAAGTATGTTTTTATAACTGTAAATATCTTATCAATTTGTGATATATGATTCACCGAAAGTATTCTATTATCTAACATTGCAAAACCACAGCGATTTTTTACCCATTAATTTATTAAGCAACAAAGCAAAATTTACAATCATGCAAAATAATATAAAATCAATATTTAAAAAAAAAAAGCATAATAAAATTATTCTCCATTATTCGATAAAAAAATAAAACCAACTCTTTTTGTTATAAATCGTTTTGTTTTAAAATTAATTTTTTTTCCTTGGCACGCAAAAAAATCTCTATATTTATATATTTTTTTGTTTTATAAATACACATCGTAAAATTTGATTAACTTACATATCATCAATAACATTAATATCATTATTTGGATCGTTAATATTATCAAATGGAAACATTGTAGCATTAGTAGTTGTAGTAAGAAGAAGATGTTGATTAAATGGTTCCAGTATACTACACACATTTATATATACATATAGGTATCAAAAAAATATACAATTAAAAAATAAAAACAATTTAACTAAAACATAAAAATAAACAACATCAAAAGGCGATTTAAATAAAATATTTTTATTTTGATCCAAACATTTATTATACTTTTTTTCTATACATATCCCAAAATAACTACAAATATCTATACGCATATCTCTCTATATAAATATAAGGAAAAAGGATATTAATTTTTTTTATTGTATGCATATAAACAAATAAAGCAAAATGCTAGAAAGAATTAATATATTTTATATCACACATTATTATTATTTGGAAAAAATACAAACGATAAGCTAAAGAAAGTGTAAAAAAAACGCACAAAATATATTTTGTATTTTACAATAAGACATGCACGTGATTTTATTTTTGTGAATTAATTACCATATTAAATGTGGTTGGTGACTTATAATAAAATATTTCAATAAAATATATAGAAATATTTTAATCAAAAAATTTTCTTTAAGTTTCTTTTTTCAAAGTTATGATATTATAAATCCAAAAAATTTGTTTGTTTGTTTTTTTTTTGGGTCAAAAATATATAGTCACGCAATTTAATTTAATATGGTAAATATTTTCATCATAATAAAATTTTCTTCGAGTTTTCCTTTTATTTATTTTATATTATATTTCCTAATCAATTTATCAATCAATTAATTAAATTTAAAAAAAAATCTCATTTACCCGGCGGCGGCTTTACAAGCGTGCATTGAATTATTTTTATTAACAACTGCACTCCTGCGAAACGGAGGAATTTCATATTGCAAATTCATAATATTATTCTGCTTACAATTTTTACATGCTCTATATATATTTAAAAAATTAAAAATCAATCAATCGATCATGAGCATCAATATTTATAACGAAAAACTTGTTAAATATTTTTCCTATAATAACACAATTTTTAATAACTTTTATAATACCAATAATCTAAAATACCGCATATATAATTGAAAGAAAAACCAAAAACATTTTAACACCATATTTGTATTTTTTATATATAATAATAACATATCCATATTAAAAAAAAAATATTCATCATTATAATTAATAAAATGTTCAATAACACAAACAAACAAAAAAAAAACGATTAAAAAAATATGCAAAAAAAAAAACATATTAATTAAAACTCTCTCTAATATATGTATAAATATTTTATTTTAAAAGAAAAATTCACTTTTAAATTGAGAAACGAAAAAATTACGGCTTAAATGAAAAAAAGAAATTATTCAATAAATATATATTATGAATTCATCATACCCAGAATATGGTGGAATTTCTACAGGTATACTCTGCATTGAATTGCCACTAAGAGGTTGATGATGATCTAATAATGATTGTGGTGGTGTTAGTGAATCCTGGAAATAGGTACGAGCAGGCATATGTATCTAAAATAGTTTTATTATTATTATTATTATTAATGGAGATTATCCACCGCGAGGGAGCAAATTCGTTTCTCTATTTACCGGATGCGATAATATTGGCGAATCTGGTGTAATATCTTTATTTAATCCATGTCGTCGCCGTATACTTACATCTGCCTCAATGCTACTACTGTTATTCAGCAATTGAGTATGTAAATCATCAAATTTACGAAATTTTGGACTTATCGGAGCAATATGATGAAATATTATATCATCGGCCAATTGACTTTCAATTGATTGAGTGTCATGATTTGATTCAATGTTACAATCAACATCCGTTGCTTGTTCATTATTATCGGGATGGGATTGCATTGATGTTGTCGATGGCGGTGATGGTGGTGTTGGTCGTGGTGTTGTACCTTTACATTGCATTTCACGACGACAATGTTCAGCTCTGGCAATTTCGGCCGCCAACCATGAAGGTAACTCTGGTAATAACCATGTTAATGCTGAACGTAAACCCAACATAATATGTTCTAGTGCAACAATTAATATAATTGTTTGTGTTGATGTTAAACCCGGCCATAATCTTGACACTTGACCAGATAAACCAATTAGTGCACAATTAACAATGACTGCCGCCAATCCGAGTATACCCAATGCATTTTGCCAGGTACCAATATTTGCAACTCGTTGACCAAATGGACGCTAAACCAATAACATAAAATTATATACTATTGTCTAGTGTATATCGTTCATATATATATATATATACATATATATATGAATAAATTGTATACCTGATGAACATGAGCCAATTTAAAGGCATCCGAACGTATCTCCAATAAATTATTACATATTGCACAAACACCGGCTAATGGAAATGCAGCCGAAAATAATACAACGTATCCCATTTGTACTAACATTTCTAAATGATCGGCAAATGTACCATCGTATTTATAAAGGGAACTTTCAATTTCTGCCTGTCCAATACTACGTTTTGGCGTATCCGTTGAATCTTTTGAATCTTTTCTATCCTGAAGTTTTTTCTCATCTTCAATTTTCTATAGATTTATATAGTAAAAATGTATCATTGATCGAAATAATCGAAAATATAATTTCATTTTACCTCATTATTGTTGGTATTATTAATATTTGAGGCGGATGTCGTTTCGATGTTGATTGATTGCGGCGGCGATGATATCGTTTCCGCGGATGATAATTGTGATAATTTAGATGTTTCTTGGGTGGGACTTAATGCACCCCACATACTAAAACTTAATTTAGCCAATTTTAATTGTTCCATTACGTATGGAAATGCCGATTCACGTAAATTACCAATAATTTGTCGTGATATCAATAGACCGGCTAATTGCTCTTTTAATTTCTCTTGATCACATAAATAAAATGCAATATAAAATAATGATAAAAATGAATTGACAAATTGAAATAATGCAACTTTGGCTATTAAATGATTTTCATATTTTGATTGTAGTCGATAGTTTTCTATATATATAGACGAATGAGAAAAATTATAGAAAAAATTAAATTGACAATTATTTCCTATATATTTATTACTTATTACCTTTATCATTTAACCAAACAGCTAATTTATAATAGGCTTCATCCATTAATGTTATAGCACCGGCTAATAATACTTTTGGTATTACACTTAAACAACTAATTATTCCACTTTCCGGCAGTGTATCATCAGTCCAATCCTATATATATATTTACACAGATATATATATAATAATTTGTATTTAAAATTTTATTATATAATTATATTAAAAAAAAAAAAATTAATAGACATTTAATTATATAATTATCTAAAGCTTCATATTGTGTGTGTGCTGTTTTAGCTCTCTATATATATGTTAAATTGCTATATTTTATATTAATCATTATTAATTATTAATATTAATATTAAAATTGAATATAAAAAAATTAATTGAACAGCATTTTTTTTTATGTATTATCATCTTAAAAATTAACGCAATGACAAAATTTTAATGGAATTTAATAACAATGAAATTTGTAAAAGAAAAAAAAGCATTAAAAAAATTAACTTAAACCTTATGCGCCATGCACATGCAATTCCATACGCCTATATCTGGAATATGATGATCTAACCAATCCTGTGAAAAATTGTGTGTATTTTTTTTTTTTTAATTATTTTAATTAAACTATTTTTATATATATTTGATATGATACATTTTTGTAAAGTGATGTTTGTGTATTATATATTTATTATTGGCTGCTGATTGCATTTTCTATATATTCGCGTTTATTTTACAATATATACGCAACAGAGTATATATCAAAAAGAATAAAAAAAAATATAAAAAATAAAAAAAAAATTAATTAAAATAAAGTGATATTTTTTTATCTTTTAATATTTTTTTATTTTATATATTGCTTTGCATTTGAAAGCTTTGAGCGCACGTATTTATTTAATTTTATTTGCTATACTATATATATATATATAAAACAAAAACAAAATTTCTCAATCATGAATATCATATATGTATATAAATTAAAATACCTGAAGTCTTAACATTAGAAACATTACAACAAATACTAATGCTAAACATAATCCAATTATTGGAAAACTAACAAAATAACGAAAGGCACGTCGTTGCCATGCTGGTGCTTCTTTCGGTTCTAAACGACCCGTTACCGAACTTTCCACTAATGGACCCTTTTTTTGTAACATATATAGAAAAACAAATAATATATTATGATTAATTTCCATGGATTATAATATAAGAGAAAACAAATTTTGAATTTACTTTATACAATGGTCGTGGTGGTTCTAAGAGTTCGGGTGGTGTTGATAGGGTACCCCAACGAAATGCCAATTCAACGGAATATCTGCGCCATGCCTCCAAATACAATGATGCCCATGCAACATTAAATAATGAAAATAATACATGTCCCATATCTTGTGCCGTTTCTCCGCGTCCCCATAAACCGGCCCATAAAATTGTACCGAATATAGCGGGAACACCAAGTGCACACGTATAATGTCCCAACCATGCAAAATACAAAGCTACTTTAACACCAAAATACTCAGCAATATCGTCTAATGGTTGAGCAGCAAATAATTTTCGTACCCAATTCAATTGTAATTTAGTTAATGCACTTGTTTCATGTAATGGAAATATTTGTGTTATGATGCCAGTTTCTTGCCAGGCGGCAACTGAAAAATATTGAAAAGTTGAAAATGTTTATATATATATGGGGAGACGTCAGTAAAAATGTTTATACCTATACTTTGTCCCTCAAAGACGGCCGCTTTGCCTTGTAGCGCCATCAAATCGGATGTACCTGCACGTAATCCTTGTAATACCTGTAATACCAACCATTGACGTTCCTGTGATGTAAATAATGCTGATGTACCATCATCTGAACTTTTTATCTGTTGAAAACAATGACTTTCACGTGTTGTAAATTCACGTAATGCACCACCCAAATCGGAACGTAAACGTTTTGGTAAACGTGCCTCTTCGGCCGCTTTATGTAATCTTAATATAATCGTATATATATAGTAATAATTTGAAAAACAGGAAATTGAGATTTTTTTTATATCAAAAAAAATTTTTAACTTACATATTAAATGGTGCACTTATATAAAAAGCTGTCCTTTTTGTACTTTCATGTGCTTTAACATTTGCCTGTAAACCTAAACCAATCGGTGGTTGTGAACGTATTCTTGATAAAAGCCATCGTAATGCATCATCAGGTGCATCACCTATAAATATATATATATATATATTCAGATTCAGATTAGATGACCACAAATAAGTAGATATATATATTCTTGTAGTAATAATATACCTGGAAATTCTATAACCACATCACATTGTGTTGGTATTTTATTTAACCATAATCGTCTTGGTGTCATTAAATGTCCCGCATATGGTACTCGACGTCGTATATGTCTTGAGGCTATACAAAATATTTATATAATTGTTATTGATAATTTAAAAAAAATGTAATTATATCATTAAAAAATTTAAAAAAAAACAAATATATAACAATATATAAAGAAAAGGATTAAATAAATAAATAAATAAAATTTAAAATTAAATGAAAATTAAAATTTTAAATATACATTTTCTTATAGTATATTTAATTCGATTGATGTATTGATTGAAAAAATAAACTACATATAAATAAATAAATGATATAAAATAAAATTAATAAGATATGACCATATATAGGACGACGTTATGTATACAATTAAAAAGGATATATATGGAAAAAGTACTTATTTTTTTATATTTATTAAATCCTTATAATCCTTATATTTTATTTTTTTACTCAGAATGTATATATATGTTATATAAAATTGTTTATATCAATAAATATATATTTGAAATGTTTTGTGAAGGGGTGAGTTTTTTTTACTTTACTTTTGTTATACCATATATTAAAGGTGCGGTATAGTAAAATAATATATATATATAATTTAAGATGTATATATAGTTTTTTTTTATTTTCAAATACATATCGATTTTAATATTATCATCGTAAATTGCTTTTTCTGTATAATTTCTATTTTTATATATACATTTCTTTTTCATGTACGTGTATATATAAAACAAAAAACAATACTAACATGAATGCAATTCAATGATATCTATCTATATATTTATATATCAATAATAGATATGTATTTTTTATATATTATCCTTGCTTATTACGACTACGATAACAAATAATTTTCCATAAGTATTTTATTGAATAGAAATTTTTTATGTAATTTTTTATTTATTTTATTTATATATATAAAATCTTTAATTTACTTTATATTATTTGATTAGAATGGAAATGAAAACTCTATATATAGTCTATCTATTGTATATGCTTTAAAATTTTTTCAAATTATGTCAATACTCTATGAATTTATAAGATGGTCTTGATATATTCAATTAAAGATTATATATAATGATGACGCAAATTAAAGATTAAATAGTGCTTATAAATAATATTTTTTGTATTGTCATTCAAATTTCAATATAATAATCAAAAATCAAAATTTTCAATATGAAACATCAGAAATTTATTTGAATTTTCAATTTTTGAATTTTTAAATGGCTATTATATCACAAAATTTACATTTTAAAAATTGAATTTTCAGGAAAATGCTGTTAATTTGTTTTTAAGGACATTTAGAATACAATTTCTTTACGCCCCCCGTCTGCGCCACCGAATGTTACCCATCAGTTTTCCGATTTTTCCCTTAAATGATTACGCACTATACACAATATATTTTTGAAAATATCTTATGTTAATGCTATCTATATAGGGATAATACTATGGAAAGAAACTTATAATTTATAATTTTTCATGATCTCTAAGTAAATATTACAAATTCATATATTATACATATTTTCATATAATAATAATAATAATATATTTATCCTTAATTAAATAATAATAAATCGTCCTTAAGTTTTTTTTTTGAAAATTTAACCATAAGGTATATCGTATATAGAGTATATAATATTTTATTATAATTAATTTTACTTAAATTAAGTTACATTTTATTACGAATATATACATACAATAATTTATAAATTAACTTTATTTATATGACTATTATATGAGCCTATGGTGGTATATAAATAATAAACAAAAATTTTTAGTAATATGCATATATATAGAAATTCTATGCATAACATAATGAATATGCCTATTTAACAATTATACAATAATTTCACTATATCTACACTGAATATATATATATAGATAAATATTTAAATTAGACTTAAATATTTGTTATGCTCATTATATATTATCATATATAATATCCGTATATAAAAAAATGTACAACAAAAATATATGTACTTAAATTGTGTATGTATATAAATTATATAAGCAAATGGGTAATAATGATAATGGGTAATTTGATATATGACTATTTTTATGTAAAATTATATATATATACCCAATGTTACATATCCAATTATAATTAAATATTTATTATTATATAATATACATACATATAATATATATAATGTGATTATAGATTAAATAAAGTATCTGATTGAATAATATCTATGTATATATGAATAACATTTATAATAAAATATAATACATATCATATAGGAAGATGCATTATATTTATAAAGGAAAAGAAAATATTATAATATAATGTTTAGTTTATCATTTATTGTAATATCCTTTTCGTAAATTGTTATATCGAATGTATATACAAAAGAAAAGAAAATATTATAATATAATGTTTAGTTTATCATTTATTGTAATATCCTTTTCGTAAATTGTTATATCGAATGTATAGCGAATGTATATACTTATGGATATATGCTTATTATTTATCTATAGTAGTTATTGATATATAGATAAATTTGAATGGTACTTATAAATGATTGATTTGTAATAAGTCAATAATAAATAATTTATATATATATAAGGTTTTTAATTGTAAAATTTAACGTTTTCCATATAAATATACATCTTTTTCTATATATGAATTTAAAACTTTTCCATATCAAATTCCCCTAGCTGTGGGAAAATCCAATCTGATCTGAATTCATAATACAATTAAATAAAAAAAAGGATAAAGAATAACAAAAATATATATATCAAAAAAAACTCCGCAAATGTACGAATAAAAATCAATAATAGCCAGAATCCAAAAAAAAAAAACAATAAAAAAAAATCTAAAATCATTCGCTAATATCTCGTAAATATCTCGTGGTAAAATTCATATATATATATATTATTCTTCATTATAAGAGCAAAATGTTGAATTAAATATAAATTAAAACGTGCGCGGTTAATTTTCCCGCAAATGATTAATTTGCGGTGGCGTTGTTTTCCGTATCTATATGTATATAATGTTGAAGGATCCACGCACTACATTTATATATTAAACAATTTCACAACAACAAACACAAACAAACAACAAACAATTATGTATATTTTTAGATAATGGATCGCAAATTCGAAAGTCATATAAAAAAAACTTTTCTATGAATTAGTATTAATATGAAACAATTTGTCATGTTTTCTGATATGAATTTCTTGCCGAAAATGTTTAAATACCGTAAAATTTTCCATAAAAATAATATTAAAAAGAAAAATGATTTGTCTCAACAAACCCCATAAACGATATAAGATAATATTTATCAGCCGATAAGATATATTCCTAAAATGGTATAAAAAGATTTAAAAATAAATTAACTATACGCAGAAGAAAAATTTATTTTCAAACAAAATTTTCCGGTAAATTGAAATTATAATTGAAATTACAGTGATTTTTCGGAAGGAAATTTGGTGAAAATCAAAGACAAAATATAGAGTTAATGCTAGCATTTATATAAAGTTTTTTTTTTAAATGAATATACAATCTTCGTGTTGTATATCAAACATTTCTCGACTGTCGAAATGCGAAACATTTTCACAAATATATACATTTTTGGAAAATTGGTTGATTGAACCCTAAAAGTTTTTAAAAAAGGGTAAATTAAAATTGAAGGAAATCATAAGATTACATTTGGAAAAATATTATTTTTTTTAAACCCATGTAAATAAAATAAAGAACTTAATTCTGAATGTTTATTTATTTTATAATTTATAAGATTACATTGTCATTTGTTTATAAATTTATAAATCAATTTTTAAAATCGCATTAAAGTCTTTATAACCCGCATAAATGCTTTTTATTTACATATACCATATATATTTAAAATACTTTTGAAATAACATTTTACAATATATAAAATATTATTATTATCCAATATTATATATTCTATAAAACAATAATAATAATAATATTCTATATACGATGTTTTATTATTATATTATATAAATAATCTTATTTTCCATATACATGTTACATTTTACCTTCAAAACAGAAATCTTTTGTTTGTAAGGAATAAGGAATAATAATGAATATGATTATGAATGTATATTGTATTATAAACAAAAGGTTATGCAAATTATATATAAATCCATATAAAGAATGAATTGAGGTGTTACAAAAAGTAAATGAATATTTATTTATACATATACATCTTTTCTTTATACCCTCTTTTTATAAATAATAATTATATATAAAGTTGTGGAAATATATGGAAAAGTATATGTTAAAGAAAAGCTACTGCAAAATAATTTCTCTGCGAAAAATGTATTTTATGATAAATATAATAAAATTATATAATATAAATTATTATATAAATTCAGTATTGTTTAAAACATTTTTCAATTTAATTGCATAATATATAATTTAGTTAATATACAGCTTTTAAATATAATTATATATAAATATGTTATATATAATTATAAGTAAAAAGGATAATAAAAAGGAGAATAAAAAAATCGATAAATAAATTAGATATAATAAATTAATTAATTTTTATGTAGGAATATTTGTTATATACATGTAGATTTGTTTGTTGGTAGTTTAAAAAAGTATAACAGCTTTTTGTAGTTTTTTTTATATAAAAATTAGATATGAGTACAAATATGAGTAAGACTTTTCAATTTAAAGTTCCCTGGTTTATCTATTTGGACAAATGCTTTTATTTTTACGTAGGTGGTACTGTTATTGACTTCCGTGACAAATGTTACGTCAATTGGTTCATTGCTGTAGTAGTTACGTGTGTGTGTGTGAACAAAAGAAAAGTTTTTTATTTTTTATTTGTTTATTTTTTGATAATGTCTGAAACTATTCAACAAAGAAGTAGCATTAAATTTTGTGCGCGAAATGAAATATCCTCCGCCGAAACGTTCAGAATGGTGCAGAGGGCCTTTGGTGAGGAGTCGATGTCAAGAGCAAGTGTTTTCGATTGTCACAAATTGTTCAAAGAAGGTTGTGAACGCGTTGAAGACGAACCACATCAAAGACGACCAAGAACCTCAACTGATGAGCTACTGCATGCCAACAAAATCAAAGAATTGGTGCTGCAAAATCGTCGATTGACTACTAGAGAGCTTGCTGATATTGTTGGAATTTCAAATGGGTCAGTCAACACCATTTTGAACGACATTTTGTGCCGCAGAAAAGTCAAATCGCGATTGGTGGCAAAAATGCTCAATTCATAGAAAAACAGCGTCGCGTTGCAGAGTGTGAAATAATGCTTTCGACTATCAAGACAAAATGAGACGCATCATAACTGGAGATGCGACTTGGATCGTGACTTCTGGCTTTTCGCTAAGCTTAAGAGACCGCTACAGGACACCGTTTTGACACGATTGAACAGATGGAAGTCGAATCGAAGAGGAAACTGATGGCCATTCCGGAACAAGAGTATAAACAATGTTTTGAAAATTGGAAAAAGCGTTGGCATAGTTGCATTGCATCAGGAAGGGTTCATTTTGAGGATGATGATTTAGATTTAGAAGAGTAAATAAATATTTCAAAAGTTATAAATAAAGTCTTACTCATATTTGTACACAGTAATATATATAATAGATAAATTACATCTTTAAATTAATTAAATGAAATTTTACGTTCACACAAAACTATTAATTAAAATTTTATATATAGAAAAAATAAAATTCTAAAAATAAATCCAATATAAAATTAATAAATTCTAATTGAATATATAGTTATTTCTATGCGTCTGCTGTATTTTTAGCAGACAGACATCTATAAATAATAAATGTAATATCTATCGTGCAAAAGGTGAACGCGTTTTGATGTGTTTTTTTTTTTTGTATATGGTAGATATACATTATAAAGGATTCGTATTGGATTTTGGAATGGATTTTTGAATATAATAGTTAATGAATGATATACACACACAATTTGGGTTTGGACCGCTTCATTTACAATAAATTGACATTCACAATTGTATATTTAAAAAGTTTTACTATATATTTGTTGAGGATAGACAGATTCTATTCGGTCAATAGAAAATTATCCACTGGAAATTTACACAAAATTTCCTTTACTACAAAAAATGGTACAGCGAGGTTCATGAGTAAAAATTCTGTAGGTATGGAAAAGTTCTGTGAAAAATGGTTCATGAGGCAAAGTTTTGTAGGTATGCTAGGGAAGTGTTGTGAGGATTGAAATACAGAAAATATTAACGTTTAATACATATTATTTGTATGAATTTACTATTTACCTAAAATGGTAAATGCTATATGTCAGATAATTTATTAAAAAAACAAACTGAAAATGTATATAACTGTGATAAAACTATACGATGCTTTTATTTTAAATATATAGTTAATTTTCAGTGATGGAATGCAGACACATATTTTTAGTTTAATTTTTTTTTTATTTTTATACACTGCTTTTTTACCTATTCATATACAGTTTTCTTCTTTATATGGTTAAAATCTATCTATAAAATTAAAAAAAACTGAAACTGGATGAAAGCCAAAAAAAATGTATTATTTTTATATAAATAATCATAAAAAAATTATCATATTTATATTGTCTGGATCTCTGTAATATATTATATAACTTTTATACATATATATATATATATATAGCAGTTATATATAGTTATTGATTATATAAAAATAAGGTGATGTATGTTTTCACCGCATAAAAAAGTTTTCTGTTGCTGTTGTTTGTATATACGCGAACGACATTGGCGGTGATCGAAAATATATTTCGCAGATTGTATTTGGAAAAGTAAAGAAAATATTTACATATAAATGTGTATGTTTTATTATTATGATATTGCCCCTTATAACATCAAATATATATATATTGATTTTCATTCAGTCAATAAAAATCATGTATATTTATTCATTTGAAATGTTTTTATTCATTATATAATATAGATATATAATTTGAATATGCATAAAATTAAAAATTTATATATATGGTACATATATATGAAATAAAATAAATTCAATTCATTTATGCGATTGTTCAATGTGTATATATAGTAGATAATATAAAAGATATAGATAATGATTTTTAATTATAAATTTTAATGTAAAATCGATTTTTTTTAATTATATTGGTTCAAAAATATCTTCTATTCAAATGTATTTTGTATATCAGTATAATTGCGTTAAATGAAATAATTCTATTTGACTTGTACTATATATTCATATATATTGAAAAATTGAAATGCATGTTTAATTTGTTTAATTATATACGTATACGTATATCACTAAAATACATTTTTTAGTGTATTTATACTAATAAAATTGAATATTTTGCCCCAGTTGCCCCTAAAACTAAAACAAATAAATTGTGAGCTTGAAATATCCAAATTAAAAACTGTGATTGATTTTCTATTAATAAATAATTTTCAATAAAAGGATTAAAATTATTGAATGACGTTGGGATGACTATGGAATTTATTTTATATTAATAGAAAATATTTCAACTCAAGGGAATTTCTGTCGAATAAAATGATTGGGATTGATTTTATATTAATAAACAGTTCTCCATTGAAGGAAATTGGGTCATAAAATGACGGTAATTGTGAATTTCTATTGATAAATAATTTTTAATGGAAGAAAATTGGTTCAGAAAAATGTCAGAGATTGATTTTTATATTAATATAAATAATTTTCTACGGAAATAAATTCGTTCAGAAAGGGATTGTTAAGGATTTTCTATAAAAAAATAGATAGCTTTTCTATTTATACCGTATGAAATTTGGTTATAAAATGACTGCGGGGATTGATTTTCTATATTATAATAAATAATTTTCCATTGAAGTTATAATTTGTTTAGAAAAATGACAGAGATTGATTTTTATATTAATATAAATAATTTTCTACGGAAAGAAATTCGTTCAGAAAGGGATTGTTAAGGATTTTCTATAAAAAAATAGATAGCTTTTCTATATTTATACCGTATGAAATTTTGGTTATAAAATGACAGGGATTGATTTTCTATATTATAATAAATAATTTTCCATTGAAGTTATAATTTGTTTAGAAAAATGACTGGGAGATTGATTTTTATATTAATATAAATAATTTTCTACGGAAGAAAAATCGTACAGAAAGGGATTTTGAAGGATTTTCTATATTATGAAAACAAACTTGCTTTCAAACTAATTTCGTATAGTCATAAAATGATTGCTGTAATTGATTTTCTGTTACAAAATAGCTTTCCATTGAAGTTATAATTTGTTCAGAAAAATGACAGGGGTTGATTTTTCTATAATATATTAACAAATTTTTCCATATACGGTAGGAAATTTGGTAAATAAATTCACTGTAATGGATTTTCTATTTATTATAATAAATAATTTTCTACAGAACAAAATTCGTTCAGAAAAGGATTGTGAAGGATTTTCTATTTTAGAAGTAAATTTTTCTACCAAAGATTCGTTCAGAAATGAATTATGATAATGATTTTTTTATTAATATGGAGAATTTTTCTATTATAGATCGATGGAAATTGAGTCATAAAATTTAACGGTGATTGAATTTTTGTATCAATAAATAATTTCTGATCAGAGAAAATTTATTTATAAGAAATTGCTAATTATATGAATGATTTTTGATTAATAAAGAAAATGGTCTAGTCCCTATAAGAAACTTCGTTTAGAAAGGGATTGAGAAGAAAAAAATGGGGTCATTCATTATAATATATAAAAAGTTTAATAAAAACTGTGACATTTGTAATTTTGATTTCCTTTATACATTTTTATATATATATAGCTTATAATAATAATAATACACGTTTATTTTTATCTTATTGATTTTGTATCCCACGTGTCTTGTTGGGTCCCTTTTAAGAAACAAATTCTATATATGGTGAAATGTTTGAACATATATTTAAAAAATCGCATAGGTAAAATTATTTTGGCACCCGATTTATTGTGTTTTTCTATATCTAGATGTTTTTCTTTTGCGACTTCTTTTATATATTTATATAATTTAATGCATATGAGTGTTTTTAATTATTATTTATATTATTGAATGTGAATAACAATATATAACATTTATATTGAAAAAAAAAATGAAATATATCTGCAAAATATCAACATTATTATTGTATAGCTTATATACATACAGAAATTTACCTATTTAAATACATCTATTCCATTTATTTTATGATATGATTTTCCTTTTAATATATGGTTCATTTGTTCGAATTCTTCTTTTTTTCAGTAATTTGTTTTTCATATGGTACATATAATCTTAATTACATTTAACATTTAATAGACCCTGAAAAAATATTATTATATAGGTATATATATAAATAGAACATTCATAAAATATAACACCCTATTTATTTAAATAAATTAGGTATTTTTTTTTATTTTGAATTGTAAATGAAAATCATTTATATTTTCTTTCAAATGTGTATTGTTTTGTTTTTTGCGTTTGTTTCTTTCGTTTTTTACGGTTATTTATATAAATGTTGACTTTTTATAACGATATAATTTTTTATGATATACAGAAAATTTATATTAAAAAGCTACCCCTAAATTTATAAAAAAAAATAAAAAAAATATTGATTGTATACAATTTTTTTTATTATTATTATAATAAATTATTTACTATTATAATGTATTATATATATACAAAATATTTGTATACATTTACATTTCTTTATATTAAGTTTGATATCTTAATTATCTTTTATAAAGGGATTTTATATACCTATATAGATAAAGCATATTATAAAAGAAAAGGGATGGTTAAAATACTTGAAAGCGATTTTCTTTAGCAAATTTTCACTTTTTCTTGACTATTTTCAATGAATTTCACAATTGAAACATTAAAATCTATAGGTCTTTAATGTATTATATTTTAAATTTTACTAAACACTCACTTGGAAGCGAAAATAATATCGCAGACGTAATTTTATCAAAATGGTGTTAATTTTAATTATGAAATACGGATTTCGTATAATATTATTTAAAAAAAAAATCTCATTTCCTTCAAGGCTTCAAGTCATATAATATATATTTATCGCTTAATCCGCATATAGATATAATAATTATTAGTTAAAGAAATTTTTTTTTAAAAAAAATCTACTAAATAAATGATTTATATATGTATAAATGAGGAGGACAAACAATTTGACCATATCATTTAGAATTTTCATATAGTATTCATTACATATATATATAAATAAATATATGATTTTAATGCTGAATAAATGAAATCTGGTATATTTCTGTCATTTTTTTTTTCAATTTGTCAAATATACAAACAAACAAATATATTTATATAAGAATATATATAGATATATATATATATAGAATAGAATATATATGATATGTACAATAGAAAAAGGTCATCTCTTTAAATCAACAAAAGCGCATAAACAATGGGGTTTTATTTTATTGTACTATTCTATATAGAATTTATATCTATATATATATGGTTTCATAAAGAAAAGTCTTATGCGGGAAAACTTATGGTAAAAAATGTATGATGATGATCATGTTGGGGGATGTTTGAATATAACATTCATTTTTTATTCATCTTTATTTTATCTTCATAAAGTTTACATATTTATAAATTTTATATTGTTTAGATTTTTTTTGTATACATAAGAATCCAGAGCAAAACATATTTCTAAATAGAAAAATGTTTCTAAAAAATATCGTCTTTTTCACAATTATATAGAGATCGGGGTGGTTTTTTAACCCTCAGCCTCTGTTTTGCATCAAGTTTGATCCAACATTAATTGTTTATATTCAAATAATTTAGCTACTATATTGCGAATTTAAATTCTCTATATAGTTTAAGCGCTTTTCTATTAACAAATAAAACGCAAATTATATGTTATATGAGTTATTTTACATTTTTCTAATTTCATATTTCAATTTTATATCTATATTGGGAATATGTTTTGCTCTAACTGAGGATAAGAGTTTAATATTCATGAATCCATGAATAAATAAATTTTACTATTTTGACTGAAAAATCATAAGGTTTAGTTCGACACATTTTGAGATAAACTGAATTAAATTGGATTTAAATAAAATGTTTTTCAAACAACCCCAAAAATTATCGATATATATAATATTACATCACTGAAAGTAATTTTGACTTATTAGAGTTTATGCATAGCAAAAATATAATCAACACTACCTTGCATAGTGAAAAATTGCATCAAATTATATATGATAAAAGAAATACTATGGATCAATATTTTATAATGAAATGAAAATACGGAAGATAACTCTAAAAGAAAATGCAGAAAATTATAAAGAAACAGAAGAACAATATACTATAATTATTCGTAATACAAAATGTAACATTCAATTAGCCTGTTGAAGACCGCATGCAAACATTAGGTACGCGTACTGTGTAATGAATGAAGTTTTGCGAACGAAAAGTTTAAACTATATGAAAATACGAAGTGCGTTAAGTGCGCGTTCCTTATATATATTCAATAGACTGTAAATTGCCATAATATAGCATACGAAGAACAAGGAAATTTTTACTTTTTATTACCATTACTATTAAATCTTTTAATTTTCTTCCTTATAAAAGACTAAAATCAAAATGCGATTGATGAAGCAAACAAAAAATTTGTAGAAAATATATTAAAATTTTAAGTTTAATGTAAAAATTTAATTTAGATGAACCATTCATAATTTCAATTCGACGTCATTCCTTTCGACGATTTTCCCTATATATAGATAATCCTTTTTAGATCACCCAGTATATAAATAAAAGCTATGCACGCTATACTGTAACAATAAATCTTCTTTTAAACAAAACTTAAATAAACCGTATTAACATATAACATATGTGATCATGTATATTTATTATATAACCTATATGTATCATAAGTAGTTGGACAAAATTCAAACGCGGCAAAACATGGGCAAAGATGCTTCAATCTTTACAAATTTTTTTTGTAAATCCTCTCAGTATTCAACAATCATATTCAATCAGTATTACATTTGAAATCAAGATGAAAGTATGTGAACAAAATCATTTGCGATCACATTTTCTGAATGAAGGGTATAGTCGTGGTTATATATTCGATGATTGTATATTACATCACATTATCGGGACTGATACTATTATTAGCGCTGTAGTATCCTTGATTTGCAATTTCGGTACTATTTGAAAACGTAAATTTTTTTCATCATCCAGAATGATAACTGTTTCTCCTTGCAAAAATTTTGACGCAATAATCTACATTCCCCAGGAATTTCTATTAATTGTTTGTCAGTGTAACTGGGTTTACAGTCCTTTTGTATCTTTTGAAGTTCATTTTCTTCAAATTCCGACTAATGGTATCTTTTGAAACGTTGAATTCTCTGGCTAATTTGCGTGTACTCATACCTCGATTGTGTTTTCAGCTTTCCTTTTTAATAAATTCAATTTTGTGGTGTTCAATATTGGGTTTCTTCCCCATTTTTTTAAATTTTTGGTTCAATGTTCTTGTTATATCTGGAAATTATCGAATATATTGTACTACGACTACATCCTGCATTCAGAAAATGTCCAAAAACGTATTTTTTATCTTCTTGTCCAAGCAATTTAAATACGCGTGATCGCAAATGATTTTGTTCACATACTTTCATCTTGATTTCAAATGTAATACTGATTGAATATGATTGTTGAATACTGAGAGGATGTACGAAAAAAAATTTGTGAAGATTGATGCATGTTTGCCCATGTTTTGCCGCGTTTGAATTTTGTCCAGCTACTTATGATACATAGGTTATGTAAGATTTTCATAAGAAAATATTTGTATATATATTGCGATGAATACAATATTAATAAAATCTATATCTATATATGAAAAGATATGAAAAAGAAAAATTTCTTTTTGTTTTTGGTATATACAAATCCGATTTTTTTGTATTATGTATTAAAACAATATGTGAAGAAACAAAATTCTATAATGAAAAGATTGTATATACGTCGTTGACGTACTGCAAAAAAAGTATGGATCTATACTTTTCTTTTTATTCATCACATATAAAAAATTATAACTATAAAATTCTATAAAAAAAACTATATGGATGTTGTTGGATGATTGAATGAACATGTGTGTGGTTGTGGATTTGAGATGATATACGATTTTATACATACACCGCATTGACTTGTAAATGTAATATACGTTTTTCTTTTATGAATATAAAGAAATAGGGCAGTTTTTTTTTTCGTTATACAAAACATTGAAAATTAAACAATTTTTTACATATAGAAAATAGTATTTTTAAAATACAAATACAATCTTTTTTATATTCCTTATTACTCGTTAATAAGCTAACAAGCTACTTATAATACTAATAATAAAAACAAATATAAATATAAATAGAAAAAAAATATCCGGATATGATTACAAAAACATGATATTTTCTTTTCTATTTATTGTATATATTTTTTAGCTGCGATTTTATTATTCCTAAAAAATAAATGAAAACTCATTAATATTATTATTAGATACCTTCTTGTTTTTTTTTTGGTTCTCTTCATTGTAATATCATCATTTATTCATTTGAATGAATGAATTTTATTTTATTTATTTTTTTTTGATGGTCATATAAAATTCTACCGTATATATACACCGCATGATTTCGAAAAGTGGGTTGTTTTGTATATAGATATATACCCAGAACGCAAGATGATTAGCCGCCCTTATATATATTGCGAGGAAAAGATAAAGTTTATCACTGCGAAGATATGTCATCTTATTGAATTCTGATTCATTGGGGAAGGATTGTATCATGAATGCAATACTTCTTAATGAATCGCTTTCATATTACGTACTGAATACGAACGCAATTGTCAAGAACATATCACTTAAAGAACCTCTTAAAGTATCAAAAGTTTAACAAAAAACTCATCACACGTTTCAATTACCAAATTGATGATTTTTCATTTATTAATCTGCCATGCTCGATCGCTTTATTGCGATTTATTCATATGCAGAAGAAAAAATAAATATTTCAATTTTATTCTAATCGTCAAACAACAAAACAGACATTTTCAACGATTTGTATATTGCTCAAATATTACTAAGGCAATGAAGATATCGTCAATTTATCGTGTAGGTGCAGATTTATTATCTTCCGCAAATGTATGCTGGGTAGTGAAATGGATTATGTATATATTGATATATGAGTTTTGATTGCGGTGGTGGTAATATAAATAAAATATAAATTTTACCTTATTCAATGTAATCAATTGTTTGTTATATAGTTTCCATAAATAAATATATAGAAAATTTATGTGAGAAAACCTTTTTTATTTTTTGCTATTGTCTGCTGTTGTTTATTGTTTTATTCAAACATAACATTACTGCGATGATAATCACAATTTATCAATCTGTTTTACCCTCGCACGGGATTATATATATAACAAAATAATTATTTATATAACAAACACAAATAAATATATATACATATATAATTAGTTTTTAAATGTATCGAAACATTAATTATATTAAAAAATTTTAAGTACTCCGCGTGTATAACGTTAAAACGCGTGTATACGGAATCAACAAACAAACAAAAAAAACAGATAAAATAAAAATAAATTAAATATTTAAAAGAAAAAAATTCACATATATATAGATAAATATTTTCACCTTTTTATTTTATTTTTATTACTTGTCGTTATGCCATCATTTTTTAATCCTGTTTAACTTTTTTTTTTTAAGGAAAATGTCCTTTCATATATGTGTATTGTATTGCTATATATTTTAATATAAATATATTTTTATCATTTTTATTTATGTAATAAATTTTATTTTTACTTTCACATTTATTTTATTATTATTATTATATCCATTTTTTTATTCTTTTTTTTTTTTTTTTTAGTTAAATATTCAACGAGGCTCGGTATATATATATATATAAAATACCCACGAGGATGCGTACGCAAAATACTAAATAGATTGTATATAGAGTGTACAAGGTATTTTAATTTTTTTTTTTTTTGCTGGATTTTATTAACATTTTTATTTAAATATTTATTGATATATTAGCAATAGGTATGTATGCGTAAACGAGGGTGTAAGGTAAGGTAAAGGGAAATTTTTATGATATTTTCATTAATATTTATAAGATTATCCATATTTAAATTTTATATAATTATTGTAAAAGTTATATATACATATATAGTTATATAAAATGTAAATTTAGAATTTATATTATAGACTAAAAACGTTAATAAATAAAATGAAATGATTGTGTAACTGAATAAAAGACATGCCTATATGATAATAAGTTGGACTTTTTATAAACATGAATGGATATTGGCGGAAGCTGGGAATTTGTTATCCAGAAGATTGCCAAGAGGATATAGGAAATTCTGATAATGGCACATGTCAAATTAGCTGATTTTTAAAGAAAGAATTTGGTCGAACTAACATTTTCAGAAAGTCGTCTTTTCTAAATTATATGTTATATGTTTTTTAATTACAACCCGCCCGAGGTTTTCTTAAATTTTTGTTTTTCTTTTGAAAAATTCATCAACTCTTAATATTTCATAGAAGAAAATTTGAAAATCGTAAAAAAAATTCGTTCAAATAAAGATATATTTTCGATTTTGCTGTTGAGTTCAATGAAAATTCTAACAAAATTAAAGGATTTGGTGTCAAATCTATAGGTAAAGTAATGTATAAGAATGTTATGATTACTTTTATATGCAAACCATGTCATTTATTATTTCTTATTCTTATTGTTGTTAATGTTATTTTTTATTCAGCGGCATAGTGCAAAATATGGCAGATGAAGTCCAAAATTTAAAGGCCGTGGTTTTAAAAGAATTTGCAGGAATAACGGAAGTTACGCTTTCTACACTAATTGAAAAGATTAACAGCATTTCGACTAGCAAACAAAATGAGCTATTATGGGTGATGAATATGTTACCAATTTTAATTTTCCTTGTGATGCTAATTCGACAATCGAATCACTAGAGCAATTTATGGTTGTTTTTGAATCGGTACTGACAGGATAATGTATATACTTCATCTTTGGCATTACCTAACCGAATCGAATTCTTAAACTGAAGCGCATACACTCAGCATTCACAAGAATATGGTATTATATCATAAAGCTTATCAGCAAGATAAGCAATAGATAAGATATTTTGAAAGTTACACACAGATAATTCGTTAAAAAATTGTATCTATGTAAATAACCTTCTAAATACTTTATCCTTTGCATCTTGCAGATAATAAACTTTATGAAATAATACTATATTGTTCCCCGGAGAAAATACGGTCATAATACGACAGTCGAAATACAGTAAATTCACTACCGCTGTGATGGGACGGTTATGTGAAGACGTTATAGTTACGTTGCAGATACCCTATATATGCTATCGGTAATAATGTTACTATTATTATAACGTAATCATTACCTCGTATTTGCATGTGTTCGAACTGGTAAGTTTCCAGTAAAATAATTACTTCGGTAACAAAAAAACTCGGCAAAACCAGTTGCAGTTACGTGTCAAGGGGCGGTAATAAAAATGTTTGTATGAAACAAAATTATCGTCATATAACCGATTTTACACTAAATGTAGCTGCTTGGGTAAATATAATATCATCTAAAAATTCATAGATATACATAGATTTAAATATATAAAAATGAGTTTACGGTTAAATATATACAAAATTATAATTTAAATATGTAAATGTCAAGTAATATAAATAAATAAATAAATAAATAAATATATTTATATATAATATTATATATAATTGCGTGTTGGAAATATTATATATATATATATATACATTTTCCTTTTATAATCCTTCATGTTATAATTTTCATATATATACTAAAAATATACACTTTCCCTGTCAGTTTTCCTATATATTTATAAATTATTTATATATAAATAAATACATACTATATAGAAATCTATATATATTTGAAATATATTTTAAATATATACATTCGCATGTTTTATATCATCAATTAACTGTCATATGTATAGTTAACCTATATATATATATATATATAGCGTAAATTAAAGAAGAAGAAGAAGAAGGTGAATGATTCCTTTTTAACAATAACCCACCCCTCTTTTAATTAGAATATTATTAATTATATTTTAAAGGCAGACCCGCAGCTGCATATAAAGAATTCGCACATTAAAACCATAATTTAGAGGAGCCGCAAAAATGAAATTTTAAATGCGCTACAATTCATTCATTGTTTTTTATCACATCCAAAAAAAATTTCTTTCATAAAGATTTCGGCTTTTGATTTTGGAAATAAAAATACTAAATTTTTGTATTATCCTCTTCAATGTCCATAGCGAGGACAAAAAGGGTGCCGCAAACATAAATTTGTTCATTGCGACGAAATCTCTATAGGTTCCGTCCTGTATAATAAAGGACGAAACATTTTCTATTATTTGACAATTTTTTGTATGTTCTGTTTTGTGTGATATTTATATATATATATAATATAAAAAAAAAGTTTATAAATACATTTTAAAAAAAATAAAAACCCTTTTCAAATATTTATAAATGTGTTTGCTCTTGTTGTTATATTATATTTTTAGAAGAAAATTTTGTATATAATTTAATAATACTTATACATTATGTATATACAGGTTGTCCCAGTACAGGGTGCCAACCCGAAACAGGCAGGTTCTACACCTCATTTACAATCAAAAAATGTATTGCGACCCCATGTCTATCTCGCTTGGGTTTCAAGCTAGCCCGAAAAAACGATTTCGTTGAAGTTCGAGGTAGTAGATGTTATTTACCATATCTCAGCAACCAGTTATCGGAATCCAATAATTATAACGTTGTTGGAAAGGTATTTTAACTATCTTTTTAAACTTTTTCTAATAACATAAACATCGGCGGCAACCGGTTTTCATGCTATAGCTGCGGTCAAACACAAGAAATGTCAACGGCTTCAAATATTTTTGTTATTTTGCAAGCCTAGAACTGTAGGACTTTTAGGTTCATTAGTGGTCGGTTTTTAGGAAAACTTCTTTGATGTTTTAGCTTTAATTTGATGTACAAACTTTTAAAATGTGTCAACTCGTTTTCGAGATATGATGAAAATAATATTGAAATTCAAATTTTTCAAAAATTTAAAACACATTTATTACATTGCAAAGTTCAATGTTGTTGTCTTATCTAGGTAACATAAGTTCAAGGAGTTGCAGTTAATTCAATCGTTACTTAGAAATAAAAAAAAAAATAAAAAAAAGTTAAATTTGTTACAGTCATAAATTGATTCAAGTTTGTTTTTTGTGCTGCATCTCTTGGCATTTGTACGTTACATTGCTTAACCTTTATTTTTATTTAATAATCATTACAAAATTAAGTTTGATTAATAAAGAATATGTTTATGTTATTAGAATGCCGATGTTTATGTTATTAGAAGGAGTTAAAGATAGTTAAAAAACTTTTCGAACAACGTTATAATTATTGGATTCCGATAACTGGCTGCTGAGATATGGAAAATAACATTTACGTACTACCTTGAACTTCAACAAAATGGTTTTTTCGGGCTAACTCGAAACCCAAGCGAGATAGACATGGTGTGGCCATACATTTTTTGATTGGAAATGAGGTGTAGAACCTGTCTGTTTCGGGTTGGCACCCTGTACTGGGACACCCTGTATAATTATAGCAGTTATAATTATTGTATAATTTTATGTACTTATAAAAAGTTAATTATTACATAGAATAGTATAAGTTTTATGAGATTTTATTATTTTATTAGCCTTTAGAAGTTATGATATATATAGAAATAATTATAATAATAAAACATTTCCAGAAAAATAAAAGAAAATTAATTATTTTTCTTTATACTATATTAAAAGAAAATTCTCTTGAGTATAAAAAAGCGTTTTTTGTTTAATTCATCAACAAATAAAACAATTATTTATATACATATATCGTCTTATGATTTTTTTACCTGTTACATAATTTATAAAAATTACAAATAAAAAATAAAAATTGTTGGAAAATTATACAAAAATATACTTTTAAATGAAATTAATTTTTCATTATAATAAAAATGTTAAATAAATAATAAATTAAAGAAAAAATCAATAAATATATTTAATAATAAGAATAAAAAAAAAATTACCATTTTCAAATGTTTCTTTGGCACATGATATGATTTTGCCCTTACGACGTCTCAAGTTCATTTCCAGGTTATTGTCCTCATTATTATTATTATTTATTATATATCCTTCAATAATATTTGGTGGATTATTCATATTCATATTCATATTATTATTATTATTAAATTCTAAATCCTGATGATCTGATGATTGATCATCGGAACATCCATTTGAAGCATAAATTATTTCACCACTTTGATTAATCATTATTTTTTTTATTTCTATATATATATATATATTAATACCTTGATTATTAATACACAATAAAATTATATATAATTAAATTCTTTTTTACTTATATAAAAAAAAAAAAATTCGTTGTATAGTAAATTAAATCGTCTTGGATATATCAATAAAAATCATTTTTTTCTTTCTTTCTTTGTATATATTTTTATTTATATAGAGATTATTACATAAACGTATAAATATATTTTTTTAACATGATAGAAAATACACATAATATTTATTTAAAATGTTTGCAATATCCCATGTTTTAAAATATATGTATCCTTTGTCCGCTTTAACACTTTTTTCGTGATTTATTTTTAATACGAAAAAATAAAATAAAAATAAAATTACTTTATAACCAAAAAAATAATAAAATTTTCTTTTAAGTAAACAAAAACTTAACAATTTAATTTTCTTTATATATTATTCTAATAATATACAAAAGAAAATATTAGTTATGTGCGCTAGTACACGACACCGCGGTTATACTATATATATTATATGATATTTGTCTTGTCGAAGACGAGGACGAGGACAAGGACGACGACGACAACGACGATGATTTCGACGATAAAACATACATAATAAGGATACAAAAAAAAATTCTTATTTACTTTACAACCCTTCAAGTTTCTGCACAATTTTTGTGCGTTGGTGTGTGTTTTACTATATATATTTATTAAACAATTTATTAAACACAGTCGACAATTCTTTATAATTCAGCGATTTCAATTTTTTTTATTTATTATTGGTTATTTTAATAATAATTTATTTATAAATATTGAAAAATCACAAACAAATAATAAATTCCATAAACACAAATAAAAAAAAAATTGTTTACATTTTTATATTAAATATATAATTAACAAAAATTTTTTGTCTATATATAACACAATAATAAATTTTTCTTTTTCTTTTTTGTAATATATGCGAAAATGGGGATTTTCTTTTCTATTTTATTTCACAAAAAAAAACATCACTTTTTTTTTATATTGTATTATAATATTTCTAAAATAAAGGTTTTTTTAATTAATTAATTAAGTAATAGAATTATTTATATAAATTTAAGATTTATTATATAAATATAAATAGATGCGGAAAATAAATATAAAAGGAAAAATTAAAATTACATTTTATTTTATATAAAGAAAATAACAAAAAAAAAATTTATATATAGTTATATAGTAAAGTTATATATTGCGAAAGATTATTACAATTCGATGTGAAAGTTGAAAATAGACTGACTACTGCTGCTGCTACTGTCTGATGAGGAAAATCCCTTTTATTATTACCATCGCTCTATATATAATTTCCAAATACAAATTAGAATAAAAAAGAAAAGTTTAATTATTGATTTTTCCTTTCCCCTATTCAAAATAAAATAAAATTTGTATTATATTTTGCTCACCGATTTCTAATATATCATCCATCATCATTATCATCATCGGATTTTGTTGTAAAAAATAATTTATTACAAACAATTATATATATTAAAATAGTCGGCATCTCTGTACTAAATATTAGATATATATAGATAAAGGATTTAAAAAATATATAAACATCAAACAAACCAAAAAACCAACACATACAGACATTATTATTATTACTATTTCGGAAAATTGTGTATACAATTTTCTATTTTAACATAAAAAAAAAATACATCACAAGGATTGGAATCAAAAATATATATATTTTATAGGAAATTTTATTACTTTATAGACCAGTTAATTCTTTTAAAGGAAATCTATCGAAAAATTATCTTATTTTTAAGTTGAGTTCTTTCATTTATAGTGTTATCTTTCATTTTTATAAAATAAACTGATTTTATTTTTAACCCTATAGGATTATTAGGCAGGCCGGACGTACGTAATTTTTGGCTGTACACGGTACCGCGATTTTTTATTGGAATATTTTAAATGTACAGAGATTTGTAGGGTTTAAGATTTTGATACGGAATTGTACGGATTTTTCAGTTTTTTTTCAATTAGATTGGTTCATCAATTGGTGAACTGCGTTGCAATGCTACGATTGTATTACGCAATTATTGAATTATTTCTCAGCACATCTGCGGAATTTTCAGGAAAAGTTACAAAACCCATACCAAAATGGGATTAAAAAAATCAATTGTCTGATCTATTATTACGGCATTGAAATGGTATAAATTAAAAATCGAACTGGTCAATTCACCAAAAATCAAAATCAATTATATAAATGCAATTAAACCAAAAAACTTTATAAACTAAACATAAAAAATAAACGATATTTTAAATCATAAAATTAACAATAAGTCAGCTGCTATATTGTGGTAAATATTTCATTCAAACGCATTTATACAAATGGACTAACAGTAACAAATAAATATGGGTATTTAAATTTTTCAAAATATTTATATATTTTCGGATCGTGTTTTGGACGATATATTTTATTATTGGAGCCAGGAGTATATGGTATATGGGCTAAAACGTACTGCTAATTGAAATATCAAATACGCACTATATATTAGCATTACCAGATTAATAATTGATTTTAAATTAAATTCAAATGAATGTAGATCGGATAACCGGCAATCAAAAAAATATTTAAAGAAATGTGTATAGAATATAAATTTTATTTTTGTTTTTTGTTCTTTAGAGATCGGAGTATAATATCTCGAAAAGACGCCCTTTAAAACCTTCCGTTTAACATGCTTAAAAACTTTCTACATTAATTATAACTTTCTTACGTTTTTGGGATTACAGTTCGATACGCGCTATCAGTCTAAATAGTTTCGAAGTTATATTCATGATTGATTAAATAAAAACATGAAACATATTTTTAATGGTCTTGGTAGATTTTATTTTATTTTTTAATTAAAAATATGAATTTTATTGCTTAAAGTAATTCCGAGGAATCAGACGATGCCCAAATACGTTCAGATACGTAAATTGATGTAAAATTTTATTACCAATCGATTTATTATCATTTAGAAGTTCTAAACTTATCTATGATCTATTATCTATGAATATATGGAATATATATTTTTGTTATTCAAAAATGGGTTATATCTTGAAAAACGTTTGGGATAGCACAATTACCAATTGTGCGGCACTTGAAAGACATCAGATAGAGCCAGAAAACATAACTAGCCCGGAAGTTAGTTAACATTTCATCTCATCATTGATTAATTAAATATACCCGATTTATACAAAAGGGTAGAATTTTTTAGGGTAATTTAAGTTAAATGAATTTTTGAAAAATTATAGACCATCTTCTATTAAATTATCCGTTGCAGACATGCAGACTTGAAGATAATAAAAAAAACTCCCTTAATTTTACGATATTTATATCAAATAACAAAACCAAAAAAAATTATTATAAAAAAATCTTACATTTATTTTATGCGCATATTTTTTATTAAATTAATAAAAATAATAATTTTTTTTATTTATTATTGAAGCGTCGTTGAGGTCGTATATATTTAATGTGTGTTAAATTTTTTTTTTAAATTTTATTACTATATTAAATTGAGAATTCGATTAATTTTAATGATATTATTATTATTATAATCAATCAATTTTTTACATTAAAAACTGATTTTTGTCTGAGAAAAATTAATCATGTTTTATTCTATATTTATTTAATTATTATTATTGTTAATTATTATAATTATCAAACAAAAATCTCTATTTTTAGTTCATCATCTCATTATAAGTACAATGGATTTATTACAACAAAACAACATGTTATTTAATGTTGTTTTAATTTAAACACTGCATTAGTTTTTTTTTTTTTATATAAACCTAAACGTAATTTGTTTAACTCCGCTTAATGACCAACAACAACAAAGATTGATAATTTTTTGTTTAACACTAAATTCATATCACGTTCTTTTGTACTTTTTCCATAAATAAATATTTAAATTATATAAAAAAAAAATAGGGATTTGATTAATTAAAAAAAGAAAAAAATTTAATGTTATATTTTGCGGGAATTTACGTTTGCGATTTTTAAAATCAAATTCAAATTAGTTTTATTATTAATAATCAAAATGTATTTTTTTTTTTTTTTCTCTCCGATAAATTCGGAACATTAAATATATACCCTGTCCTTTAATTATATATCATTTATATAATATTTATATCGATCAAATTTTTGTAATGTAGTCACAGTTTTCCTAATCATTTAGATCCACTTTAAATAATAAAATGAAAATGTCAACAATTCGTAATTAATTAATTATTACCGGTGGTATCCGGTAAAACTTTTCTACAAAATCAAAAAACAAAAAATTTATTATCAATTTTTTCTTCATGTATTATTTTATTTTTTTTTTAACTTTAGTTTAGGATTTCGTTTTTAGAGATTTTCGTACATTTTTTTTTATAAAAGTAAAATCATTTAATAATAAAAAAAAAAAAAATTCAATTCAACAATAAAATTGTTAACGAAAAAAAAAGGTAATAAAATATGATAATAATAATTATTATTACCGCCGTATTTCTTTCTTTTGTAATTGTGGAGTATTTTTAGTTAGCAAAACTAAATTAATTTTATAAAAAAAAAAAAAACTATAAATAACACATTAGATTAGATAGATGATGAGGATATTCATTTTCCATTATATAATATACATATATAAATTAAACAAAATTGATATTAAAAAAAAAAAGGAAGGAAAAACAATAAGAAATACAATTTAATCCCATTCTTCTTCTGGTTCTTGTGACTTCATAGGTACGGCTTCAAATTGTTGCTGTTCACGCTATATCAAAACAAGAAACCCCCAAACACATAAAATAAAAAATATTACAAAAAAAGCTTAGTTTGCAAATTACAAACCTTTGATCGAACATCACGTCCACCAAATGTATCATTTCTTGATGGTCCTGATGATCCGCCACCACCACCACCAGATTCTAAAAATTCGGGTACTTCTTGACCGGCTTGTCTTAAAATTTTTATTAAATCTTGTGCTAAAGCTGAATCCTATACATTTTTTTTTTTTTTAATAAGATAAAAGTTTTTGGAAGTTTATATTAATTTTTACAGGTAAACTCCATCATCATCATCAACAAACCTGTTGTTGATCATAAAAACTTGTTGATTTTCCTTGATTACCAACACGACCGGTACGACCGATTCGATGGACATATTCATCGATATTATTGGGTAAATCAAAATTAATAACATGTAATACATTTTTTAAATCTAAACCACGAGCGGCCACCGATGTACCAACTAATATTTTCATACGATTTTGTTTGAAATCAACAAGGGCCTCTTCACGTTGTCGCTGCAAACGATTACCGTGTATCGATGTTGTCGGTAAATTTGCTTCGCTCAAATACGATGCCAAAAAATCAGCTTGTTTTTTTGTTTCAACAAATACCATTGTACCACTTGGATCCGTTTCACTTAAAATTTCAATTAATTTTTTACGTTTTTCAAAACGTGGTACATTATAAATATTTTGTTGTACATCAGCACAAGCACCGCCAATAATGCCAATAGCCACGAATACATAATTATTTAGAAATTGACCGGCCAAACGTTGAATATCTTCCGGGAATGTTGCCGAAAACATAAGTGTTCGTCGATTATCCTATAATAATAAATTTTTTTCAATTTATTAAACTTGTGTTTAATTTTATTTTTTTTTTTATAAATAAAAAAACGAAAATACCAACCGTATCTGGCATTGTTGTATGATTCATCATTTTTGTAATGTCAGGTATAAAACCCATATCCAACATACGATCCGCTTCATCCAATACAACATAACGAACATCATCAAAGGTTATATAAGCTTTATCAACAAAATCCAATAGACGACCAGGTGTACATACTAAAATGTGACATCCTCTCTGTAAAAAAAAAAAACAAAAGAGTTTAGTATTATTAAAATGACAAATGAATCCCATTGTTATATATTTTAACTAACCGCAATATTACTATTTTGATGCCTTGAAGCTGTACCACCATAAACAATACATACTTTTAAAACACTACCTAGCGCAAATTTTCTCGCTTCATGAAATATCTATAAAATGAATAAATTAATTAATTAAATCTATTATATTATAAATGGAAATCACACATTACCTGAATGGCCAATTCTCTTGTTGGCGATAGAATAACAACATGTGGTCTTCCCACTTGTGCCGGTTGTTCATCAACCAATAATTCATTAATTATTGGCAACAAAAATGCTGCCGTTTTTCCCGAACCCGTTTGGGCACAACCCATTAAATCACGTTTTCCCATTATAATTGGTATGGCCGCTTTTTGTATTGGCGTTGGTATTGTATAACCTGACCTTCTTACATTATTCAAAAGGAATTCTTTTAATCCAGACAATTCAAATGTTACAATCGGCGGTGGTGGTTTTGGTTCACCAGTTACCTATAATTATTTATAAAAAAAAAAAATAATCAACGCGCCATCCAATGTCTTGCAAAGTGAAATTATGTAATTTGCACATTACCTTAATCGGTATTTTATCATATTTTTCAAAATTAATACCAGATGTTATTCCCGTACCAAATATTTCATTTTCATCATTGGTCGGTTCCGGTGGTATATAAAATTCTTGTGGTTTATCAGTTTGAAATTTATCACCATCAATACCGTCACCACCATCTTCATTATTATTATCATTTGAACGTCCACCGCCACCAAATCCTCCGCCACCACGGCCTCCTCCACCGCCGCGACCACCACCACGTCCACCCCTTCGATTTTCTCCACCACCACCAAAGCCTCCATCACCATCTAGATTTTTTTTTTAAATAATTAGTATAAGGAATTAACAAAAAAAAACCCAAATCTTTTTACCATTATCATCATTATCGTTGTTATTACGATCTCCATATCCGCCGCTACGATAACCATCTCTACCACCGCCTCCCCCACGTCTTCCACGGCCGCCGCCACCACCACCACCATAACCGCCTTCTTCTTTTTGATCTGAACCCCATCCGCCACTTTCTCCACCACCACCGCCGCCGCCTCCTCCTCCCCAACCTCGTTCACCTATTTGAATAGAATAGAATTTTCACATTTAATAAAAATAAACGAGAATTGTTTAAAAAATAATACTAACCATTTTCATCTTGATTATTACGATTGCCACGATAACCATTTGAATTATTTTTATTACGATAACCATTTTCACCGGTGTTGTTATCGCCGCCTTGCCAACCACCACCGCCGCCGCCGCCGCCTCCATCACGATTTCTTCCACTTGATTCACCATCATCATGATTACTATTACTTCCAAAATTTTTATAACCTCCATCACCACCGGCACCGCCTAACAAAATAACCAAACAAATCGAAAATTTTATTAGAAATCGAATATCCAACTTACAAATGATATAAAATAAAATTCTATTTACCGCGTCTTCCTCTATCTCCACCAAAACTTCGTCCACCTTAATATTATTTAATTAATTTTTAATAAAAAAAAATAAAGCATTTAATATGTATTAAAATAGTATAAAGAATGTTAGAATTAATTGATTTTTACCTCTATGTCCTCTACTGCTACTGCCGCCACCACCACCATAATCATTATTATTTCTCCCATAATTGTCAGCATTATTATTATTATTATTGTCGGCACTGCTACCATGCCATCCACTATCAACACCATCATCATTATTATTGTTATTATTTACATTTTTATCTTTTTTTGCATTATCATTTTTAAATGATGAAAAGTTATTACTTGCAAATGATTTTCCTTGTTCCTGAATTTACCGCAATATTATTATTCTTATTATTATTAGTTAAAACAATTATTAAATAAAACAAAATACTTACTATACTAGTTTCATCCCATTCGTCAACCATGTCTAAAGGAGAAGAATACATATTTTTTTTTTTTGCTGATTTGTTATTGAAATATCAATTATTTATATATATAAAAAAAAACTAAACTAAAACAAAACAAACAAAACAATTTATAAACGGGGGGAAAAAGAAAACAAATCGATTAAAAATTATTTATATTTAAGTTCAATTTCGATTCTACGATAAAAGATCCTCAACATCACCGTGTAAATCTTATTCTTTTTTTTGCTATAGCTTATATGAATGGCTTTTCTGCTGACTGGCATTCTGAGAAATCATAATATTTTTCATTTAAAGAAATATTTCTTTGTATATTAGCAGCTACAATAATATACATTGAAAGTTGTTTTTATTTATATTTCAACGATATGAGAGCGATAAAAAAATAAATAAATTAAAGTGTGTGTATGCGTTTTTTTTTGTTTTTTGTATATATACAAAATAAAACACCGGCATAAATATTACAGTAGAAATAATAGAAATGTTATCATTGTTTTATTCACTGGACAATATTGAATATATTTCATTTAAAAAATTGATCTGATCCCATTTCGAATAATAAAAAAAAATACAATGGCATTTTAAAATGAAATACACCTGGAATTGGAATTTTGGAAATATAAATTAAGTGAATTTGTTCCTGTAAATGAAAAAGATGATAATTAGTTAGAAATTAAACCTAGAAAGCGCAAATTACCCAAACATATAACAATAAATCTATGGGGAACAAATCAACAAAAATGAAATGTGTTACATAATTATACAATTCTACTGTACGATCACAATGTAATGAAAAAGAAATATTTATCAATGCACAAATAAACAAACGTTGAAGTGCAATGCCATTAAAATGTGTTGACCATTAATAATTTTTTAATGACGATCGCTTTATCATATTACAATTTTTGGTGTCTTAAATTTCTTTTTAAGTGCCATTATAAATAAATAAATTTTTTTTTAATTCAGCATTAGCATGAAAATTCTTCTTACAGTATAAAAGAAATCATTCATAGCATATATTCTATATCTTAAGTGGTTTTAAAATTTTTATCAGTTTATTCACATACAGTTTATAGTGTATTAATTTATTAACTGTGCTGAGTTTTTAAATCTTTCTATTGATCTTCCAATTGATTTCGGAAATTTTTTTCAATTCATTTGTATTTGTATTTCATCAATAACAAACCAAAATTGGAATCATATCGTTTTACTTCCCTTCCGTAGATCTGATTGATTACATCATAAAATTGAAATTGATTTTTTTTTTTTGCGGAACTTTCTATTGTTTGAGGTTAAAAACGATCACATTAGAAAAATATTCTGTTTGTTGATCTATTTTGGATACTTTAAACTAGAAATTATATGAATTTCATAGCTTTATAATACAACCCTTCGTTTTTCTTCCATTTCCTTTCAGAAATCAATTATTTTAGTAAATTTGCCTAGAGCTCCGTCGATAGAATCGAGGAGCCATTTTAAGAATGTTGAGGATGCCACAAAAAAAAAAAAAAAAAAAAAAAACGTGTTAATAAATTTCTAGTTTTTAACGTTTTTTTTAACATGATTTTCTTAGTAATTGCTTTTTAATTTAATTATCCACAAGTTCAGTAAAAAAAAAACCATAACCAAAAAAAAAAAAAATTTGAAATAAAACTGTTAAAAATTCTTACTTGATAATTTTTCAATTGATAATTTTATTAAAAAAACCCTTAACGCTAAATGTATTACTATATAAAAATGTATATTATTAATAAAATTAATTTTTCTGGTTTAATTAAAAACCAATGATTTCGTTAATTAAAATAAAAACTAATTTAATTTTTTTTTTTTTTTAAGATTTTAATTAATTTTTAAGCGTTGTGCATTGATTTGATGACGAACAAAAAGACAATGTGCGTAATTAATTCAAATTGTTGGTAAGAAAGAGAAATAAAGGAAAGGAAAATTAAAAAAAAAAAAAACGCCAAAATGGCGTAACGTAAAAGAAAATCGTAACGAAACGTTCGGTATGAAATCGTTTCGTTATTATTTTATTTGATCATTTTCGTCGTTAATCCGTTATTTGTGGATTTTATTTGTTTTATACCAAATTGTTTTGGAGAGATTATAATAAAACCGTTTTTTTTTTTTTTTTAATTATTTATTAATTATTCATTAATTTATTTTAATTTGATAAAAATCGATAATAAAATTAAATTTATTAATTTAATATGTTTTTTTTTTTAATTCAATTTTCCGTTTTTCATTAAAATAAATTAAATGAGTTGCAAACATTTACATCTTACAATTTCGAAACTCTACAAATTCTCGTAATGGTCAAAATGACATCGACGATGATGATTTTTCTTTGGTTCGTGTATACGTCGTGCATTGTTGAAGTTTTCTGTTGTTTTTTTTTATCAACCGTCCGGATCCGACCAAAAGAAATTTGTTTTATTTCTGTGCCTGGTTAAGCGAAATAAAAAAAGTGATATTAAATAAATATTTGATTTTTATAAAATTTAATATTTAATTAGTAAATTTGTGAAATTATTATTTAGAAAAAGAAAAAAAAAACATTAATAAATATTACTATATATAGTTTAAGTTTAAAACGGGAGTGTTTGTGTTATTTCATTGGTTCTGTTTGTTTGTTTTATAATGGAACGACGTAAGGAAGCCATTTTTTTTTATTAATATCTTTTTAAGGAATTTTTTATTTTATTAATAATTATGGTTTAATCATCATTAATTTATAATAATTATTGTTTAAAAAAAATATATTATCCATTGAGAAAACGTAATTTAATATATAAAAAAAAACAATCGGGGGCATCTTAATTAATAATTTTTTCAACAACAACAACAATCGCAATATGACGTTTGATCTTTTTGTTGCAATGCAGTAGTTTTTTTTTTCTTAAAATAGAACACCCAAATTTATTTTGCGTTTTTGTTGTTGTTGTTATTATTGTTTTTGTTTTTTTGTGTATTTAATGAAAAAAATGTTTTTTTTGTGTGTGTGAAGGTTCACGTAGTCCTGATTCACCACGGGGAGCTAGACATCGAAATCGTCATCGACGAAGAAGTCGTTCATGGAGTCGTTCAAAATCAAGGTATTATACGGATTTTTGTATAATAATACAAATTTATAATTCATCATGGAAGCAATTAAGAGATTATTAAGAAATTATTGAAATTTTTTATTGTTTTAATGTTAAAGGGAACGTAGCCGTGAAATGGAAAGACGTCGAAGAAGTCGTTCAAGATCATGGAGTCGTGATAGATACAGACGTAATGTTACACCAGATTTATATAAAGATTTAATTGAACCTGATTATCAAACAGAAAGAGATTGGTGAGAATAATTTAAATTTTTTATTATGGTGTTAATTCTCATTCGTTTTGAATTAATTTTATAATACTATAATAATATTGAATTTTATAGGAATCCTCGTAGAGAATGGCGTTCAAGGGATAGGGATAGAGATTGGGATAGGGATCGCGATCGAAGGTATATTATTATTATTATTATTAAAATTTTGTTATTTAAAATGATCAATGATTTTTTTTCCTTTTTACTTTAAATTATTTGTAATTCAATTTTATATAGAAATAAAGATCGACATGCCCGACGGCCACCATCATCAGATTCATTTGGTGATGATATGAATAGTAATGATAGTTATGATAGGTGAATTCTATATATACACAATCAAATAATACCATAAAAAAATTATCAAATACAAAAATTAATAAATAATAGTTTTTGTTGTTTCTTAAATAATAAAAAATAAAAAATTGAATTTCAAATCCGAATAAGTAAACAAAAAATAAAAACATAATCATTTATAAGAGAAATCAATTTTTTTCCACAATATAGTGATCATGACCATAATAATTCTGAACACTATCGTAATCAGGTGCCAAGTGCGAAAATTGTAATATATGGTTTACCACAAAATGCAACGGAAGCGGATGTAAGTTGTAAAAATTTACTTTTATTATTTATTAATTTATTTCGAATTCAATATAAATCAAACGATTTTTATTCTTTCTGTTAATAGATTATGCATGAATTAATTAATTGTGGATTTTCAATAATGTCCATTCGTTTGCTAAGGAAAAGAAAAATAGGTAATAATTAACTATTAAGAACCTTTAAAATTAATCCAATCCAATGAAATAAAATACATATTCTCCAAAAAAAAAAAAAACGGGTAGTAAAGGGTTAAAATGTTTTAAAGGCGTAAGTATTATAATAAAAAAATGGGTTTTTTTTTTTGATATTTTGACAACCGAAACAAGTAAATCGTCGCATCAACAAAATGGAATTTGAATCGACAAATTAATCAATTATGATTTTGGAAAAAGCCTTCAATGTGTCAGTGTTTTCGATGGCTGATCGATGTTGAACTGACTATTGAATGACTTATTATAGAGAAAATTATTGAAAAATTATGTTGTAGACATGAAAAAATGTATCGAAAAAAAAATGTTGTTTTTTTTTTTAAATCTAAAATTTACCAGCAACGATTTGCGTTTACAAAATTGTAATTTTTTGTCAAAAATTGATATCGTTATTTGTGTTTGCTCTCTTCTATTACAATATAGGTACATCACGAGGTCTTGCGTTTGTCGAATTTATTTCTGAAGCCGAAGCAACTCGTTGGATGGAATTGAAGCAGGTATCATATCAGTAATCTTCTGGCGCTAAATAAATAAATAAATAATCATAATATTTTTTTTTTTTTTAAATTAAAACCAAAAACTATCGGTATTATAAAATCAAAGATAAATAACTGATGAGGATTTTGTTTACTATTAGACAAAATTACATTAACTTTTGACATATTGAGGAAGGAGTTTTTTTTGTATGTTGTTATATAAAAGATACGAGATTGTTGATTGTGAAACGAAAATTAAGTTAATAATACAAAAATATAAACACAATCACCGATTTTCCATTTATTAATATTCAATTCAAATCGAATTATTATGATCTTGAATTCAATAAAAAATTACAAAATCATCTTTAATCATCATGATTATTAGATATTTTATTTATTTTTTTCTTTATTATTAATACTTGACAAAACGAAAAATTAAAAGTCTAGAATTAAAGATCATTTTAATAATTTCCCAAATCATTTTTCTGATAAAATATTCTGTCGGGTTTTTGTTTATTTATATTTTTGACAAAATAAAGTAATTAAATTAAAATGTACACGAAAAGTATCCATCAACAGATAATATATAAAAAAAGCATCCATCAATTATAAAAAAAACCGCCGAGTAGCGAAAACATCATCATCAAAAAGACAAAAATACTAATGAAAAAATGAATTATTTTTTTATAAACATTTTGTTGATTGGTGATCTTCATTTTTTTTTTATATTTAGAATTTAATAAGCGACAAAAAAAAATAAAAAAGAGTAGAATTTAAAAAAAAAAAATTATTTGAATTTTATTTAAACCAATTTTTTCCTCTTTTTTTCTATTTCATTTTTCTAATACAGGGCGTAATGATATTAGATGATAATCATCGAACATACATGAAATACATTTCATCTGGTGTATCCTGTAAACCGGAAACAACCGATTGGTGGTGTGCTAAGGTAATATTGAAATATTGTAAAAACTCTGTTATTAAATTACTTTGCAATTAACTAATAATAATATTTTTTACACATAAAATTTTTTCAGTGTGGCATGTTTAATTTTAGACGACGTGAAAATTGTTTTAAATGTACGGCATCACGCGAAGAAAGTGAAAAAGGCGGTGAAGGTAGCGATGACGTTAGCAGTATATTAACAAAAAGTATTTAAAAATCTCCTTAAGGGAAATTCGGAAATGTTATTGAGAAATGTTTTCATTTAAAAATGGTTCTTTTTTTTGCCTTTCTTCTTGTACAATAGAAATTATGTTGAGAAATTTGGATGCATTAACAAATGAAGAAGGTGTACTGACAGTTATGCAACAAATGATACCGGAACATGTTGGAAAAATATCAAAAATTTTAATTTGTCGTGATATTCTAACAAATACATCACGTGGCATATGTAATTTATCATTTGATAATTTAGTGGATTCAATGAATACACATAATGCAATAAAAGCATTAGATCCTGCATTGTACATTGACGGTCGTGAAGGTGATTGAAATAATAAAAAAAAAAAAAACACCCAAATAGTTTTAAATTCAAAAATAGTTTGTTGTTTTGTTTTTTTTTTGGATAATATTCAAAAAAATTTATGGAGACAAAATGCATTTTTATATATATACATATAATTTATCAACAAAAATGAGATGATCCACAAACATATACCTACCTACCATATATCGATTGATCGATCATAAATAGGATTCAATTTGAAATGCGATATTTATTTAAAATCAAAAATTTGAATATAATATCTAATGTTAAACAATTGTTTTTTTCTATTTTTCCCATATTATCATTCCAGTTTTGGTATCGTATTGTGTTGACAGTGAAAATAAACAAATGATGAAATCATCTACATCAACTGCACCATCAAATTCTGATAATGCACAACATTCAAATAATCAACAAACAAGTACACATACGACTACAATAAATACGCATCGTTATACATTGGCCGATGTTCCCCGGTTGGCCGAATACAGTGCCAGTTTGTATGCATCAACACCCGCTGAACATACACATTATTATAAATACTATACCGATTATTATGTTCAAGAGATAACCGACGGTCAATTTGCCCATTTACCAACAATGAGTCAAATTGGTGAAACGGCAAATTCTGGTGCTGCTGTTGCATTATCCGCTATATTACGTAAACGAAAACAACAACAACAACAACAACAACAAAATCAACGAAGTGGTCATTCACATCGTGGAAATAATAGCAGTCATCATAATAGTAATAGTAATAGTAATACACCATTAATACTTCCAACGGGATATGATAAAAAAAAATATCGTAAGTTTTTTTTTTTTTTAATTTTGTATATTGAAAAACTCAATTTATTTCTATCTAAATATTTTTTTTATTATTCATCTTTTCTTTAGCCACTCCCGATCCATCAAAATTTCAATACGATGAAACATCTGGTTACTATTATGATTCAACAACTGGATTATATTATGATTCAAATTCAACGTATTACTATAATAATGAAACGACAACTTATTTATATTGGGATCAAGAAAATCGTACATATTTTGCGGCACCAACAACGACAACTGCAACAAATAATAATGAATCAGATGCAACAGCAGCAACAGCAGCATCAACATCAACATCGAATAAATTGGATAAAAAAAATCAATCCATAATAATAAATGAACATAATAATCATAAAAAGGAACGATATGATGAAAATGATAAGGGAAAAATAGATAATAAAACAATAAAATCAATAGATACATCATCAACATTGGCAGCAGCAACAACAACAACTCCTACTGGTAATTTAACAATTGAACCCATGACATCGACGACAAATCATAAACCAGATAAAGTTAAAGTTGCTAAAAAAATTGTCAAAGATATGGAAAAATGGGCAAAACAATTAAATCAAAAAAAAGAAATAAATCAATTTGATGTAATTTCAATACAACCACCAAATGCTGCTACTTCTAATAATAATAATAATAATTCTAGTACTATAAATGATAATCATTCTATTGTAAAACCAATGATACGTAATTCAAATATTGGTAGTGGCATTGGCAGTGGTAGTGGTGGTTATGCCGATGTTGGTTTTTCCATTTTAGAAAAAAAAGATCGATTACTTAATCATAAAGTAACGACAATTGATAAATTACAACAATACTCAAATAAATTAGTATCTGGTTATAATTCAGATTCGGATAATGATCAACATCATTATCATCATCCACCACCACCTGAATTATCATCTCACATTAAACAAAAACAACAAACAAAACAACAAAATTCCAGTAGTACATCATCATCATCAGAAATGTCATCATCAATAAATACCGGTGGTGGTAGTGGTCGCCGTGATATTGCTAGTACTAGTTCTGGTTCTAGTTCTGCCACCAATTTATCATTTAATTTACCAAAATTAAATTATGTTGATTTTGATAAATTAACATGTTTATTATGTAAACGGGCATTTCCATCCAATGACATATTAAATAAACATTTAAAAATGTCACAATTACATAAGGAAAATTTACAAAAATATAATTTACAAAATAGCAATAGCAAGAATGATGGTGGTGACGATGAAGATGATGCAAGAAATGCATTAATAAATAGTCAAGCGTATCGTGATCGGGCAAAAGAACGTCGATTAAAATACGGTGAATCTGATCCACCGCCACCGAATCGTAGTCGTGAACGTTTTGAAAAAGAAATGGAAAAACAAAAAGTTGCATTACAAACTCAAAATAGCACAAAATTGGCATCGGTACCAATTGGTGAAAGTAATCTTGGTAATCGATTACTCCAGAAAATGGGATGGTCAGAAGGTCAAGGATTAGGTCGAAGTAATCAAGGTCGTACAAATATAATTGAGGTCAGTTTTTTTTTTTTTTATTTTATGTTTTTTCCCCTTTTCTTTGATTTCATATTAGTTTAGGTGAAAATGAAAAAAAATGGGAATTATGCGGTGTAAAAAAAAAATCCCAATATTTTTAATTAATGATTTATTTTTATTTTTTATGATGATCATAATAAAATAATAACAACGATAATAGGTTGAAAGTCGTGCACCTGTTGCTGGATTAGGTTCACGATCAATACAATTTGGACCCGGTGATGATTATAAATCGTATATTAAAAAAATGATGAAATCAAGATATGAACAAGCGGAATAAAATAAATGATAACAAAAATAACAAAATTAAAACCAAATCCCATCATCAACGACAAACAAATAATTATATTTTTTAAACTCGTAAAAAATCGTATCTAAAAGAAGATTGTTATATAGCCATTGGGATGATATTGATATTTATCATCTCTTAGGTGTGTGTGTTTGTGTGTGTTTTGATAAAGTACAAAAAATAATGAAAATTTTATTGTTTTGAATCGCAGTTGAAATTTCAATGCGATTAGATAAGAAAAATGGAGCAAAAATTTTGTTATTTGTTGACTGGATACTTTAAAAAATAATGGTTGATGATTTGATTTGATTTTTTTACGTTATAAACTAATTTTAATTTAATTTAAATTTATTAAAAAAAAAATCACTTGTATATTTTATTGTGTATATACAATATTTTTTTTTTTAATTCGATTTTTTTCTTAAATTCTTTTTCTATTTGTTTTTTTTTTTCATTAAAATATGAATTAAAATTTTAAGATAAACAAATAAAATATCATAATCATTAAATTCACCACACCCCATCTAGAAATTAGCCTACAAAATAATAAAGTAAAAAAAAAATGTACTGCGGTCATAATTTTTTTTTAGATAGAGTATTTCACTTTTCAATTATAGCGTTAAAATTCATATTATTATGAATAGTAGTTTTTTTTTGTTTTAGAATTAAAAATAATTTTTATGCATAAAATTTAAATAGAAAATAAAGAATAATAAATATTATTATTATTATTAGTATGGGAGTTTTACATTCAAATACATAAATGTTAAAAGGGAAAATTTTGGGACAAGCCATAAAAAAAATATCTTCATCAATGGGTCGTGACCTTAGATAATAGCCTATATTATCTAAGATCATTAAAAAACCAAAAAATAAACAGTTAAGTTAACGATGCTTTAATTTGAAACAGAATTCGTCGTTTGCTATGGAAAAGAATAAAAAGTTAATCGATGGATAGTTTTGAAAATAGCTTATAATAAATAAAAACAAACGGAATATTATTGAAATTATTGGGTTTATTTTTTCTACCATTCTATTGTTTTATTTGGAATCTGATTAATATAATTTAATATTAATATATCTATAACTTTTTTCTATAAATTATTGTAAATACTTTTTTATATAAACTTAAATTTTTAATGCAAGAATTAAAGTTGCATAGGAATAGCTAATTCTAATTATAGATTTGTTTTTCTATTTTTATATAATTCAAATTATTATATTTCTCCTCGACAAATACATTAAATAAATGTTTGACTATATATATATATTAATATTATTATATTTGCCGATATTGATTGGTAAACACTATAGTAGAGTAAACCGACCAAAAAAAAAAACAAAACAAAACAACAAAATTCCTATTTATTTTGCATCACTTAATGCGGCAACACCTGGCAAATCCTTTCCTTCGAGTAATTCTAATGAGGCTCCACCACCGGTGGACACATGCGATACCTTTGATTCGGTATTCCATTTGACACAACACGATGCCGTATCACCACCGCCAATAATTGTAACACATCCATTTTTCGTAGCCTCAACGACATTGTCCATCATCGATTTTGTGCCATTGGCAAAATTTGGAAATTCAAATACGCCCGGTGGTCCATTCCAAACAATAATTTTAGCACGTAATATTGGTTTGGCAAATGCTTCACGTGATTTTGGACCAATATCTAAACCTTGCCAACCATCGGGTATACCACCGGCTTCCAGTGAAGCTTCACCAACCTAAAAACAAATATATAGTTAGTTATAGCATTCATTAATAAACCTTTCGATAAAATCTTTATATATATAAATTAAAATCATACCTTAGCATCTTCACCAAATTTATCAGCTGTTACAAAATCAAATGGAAAATGTAATTGGACTTTATTGGCGGCCGCTTTATCAACAAGTTTTTGAACAATTTTTGCACCTTCTTCGTCGAACAATGAATTACCAATTTTCATACCATCGATTACCTTACTGAATGTAAAACCCATACCACCGGCAATAATCATTTCATTCACTTTATCCAAAAGATTATCGATTAATTGGATTTTATCGGTAACTTTTGCACCACCCAAAATTGCACAAAATGGACGTGGTGGATTATTTAATGCCTTAGAAAAATAACGGATTTCTTTAATCATCAATAGACCGGCAGCCCGTTCAGTGTAACCTTCGCCCAACATTGAACTGTGCGCCCGATGTGCTGTACCAAATGCATCATTCACATAAACATCACCCAATTTTTGTAAACTATTACGAAATTCCTTAACTTTAGCTGGATCCGCTTTAATTTTACCACCATTTGCGTCTACGCCCTTACCCTCTTCTTCCACGTGAAAACGTAAATTTTCCAATAGGATAATTGAACCGGCAGCCGGATTAGCGCATGCACTTTCCACCTCGGGTCCACAACAATCATTTAAAAATTGTACATCATTGCCCAATAATGTTTTTAATTCACCGGCAACCGGTGCCATTGTATATTTTAAATTTTTATTACCATCTGGACGTCCCAAATGTGATCCTAATACCTATATATTTATATATATGAATAATAATTATTACAAAATGTGTTAATTAGTGGAACCGGCGTATACGTCCCCGTTCCGCCGTATAATCTTATTTATACTTACAATTGATTTTGCACCTTTATTAAGAGCATATTTTATTGTATCCAATGCAGCAACAATACGTTGATTACTTGTTATTTTTCCATCTTTAATTGGAACATTAAAATCAACTCTAAAGAAAAATCGATGTTGATTGGAAATATGTGTAAGTAATTAGATTAGTAAAAAAAAAAAAGGGTGTAATTTTTTAGTGTTGTTTTTCTTTACCTCATAAATACTCGTTTTCCTGATAGATCAACATCTTCAATTGATAATTTATTTAAAGCCATTCTTAATTTGGATATGTTTCGTTTAAGATAATTAATTTTTTTTGTTTTTAATTTAATTAATTAAATGGAAATAAACAGAAAAATGTTGTTGGCAAAAACGACGACTTTTAAATTTGGCAAGGTCAATACAAAGTCGATTGTGTTTGTTTTTGGGAAATTTTCGCGATTTTGCGATTTATGCTGCTGCAGCGCTATCATTTATTTGGTTGCATACATTTAATTTTGCATAAAAAGATATGTGGAAATGTCAAAAAAAAATTTGAATGCATTTTATTTTTATTCGAGGTTTTTTTTTTTGTTTACAAAAATTTAGTTGTTATTTTTGTTTATTGTTTTATTTTTTAGTTTATTTTTGCAATAATTTTAATATTATTTTAAGTTAAATAATGTTTAATTTATTTAAGAAAACTAGTGATAATAATGATAATAATAATCAATTATTATTGGGTTATAAAATAACAAATGGAAAACGTAATAAAAAATATGGTATTGCAGCGAATAATTTGGAAATGTTTAAAGAGAAAATTATGAAAAAATTTCCAAATGTAATAATAAAAAAAAACTATTTTAATTATTTATTAATTAAATGTTATATTTAATAAAAAAAACATTCATTTTAAGATAAACAACGGTAAAATTTATTTGGCCAAAGATGGTACAGAAATTATTGATAATGATTATTTTAAAACATTACCAGCACAAACATTATTTGTTCTAATTGAGGCAAATGAAAAAATTCAAACAGGTTATTTATATACAAAATTTCTATTTTAATATATAATAATAATAATATATAAAATTATTTATTTTATTTAATCAACGGAAAAACAAGATTTCGAAATCCTATTCAATAAAATACGTAAAATGAATAAAGATTTATTGCAAACCGGTGAAATTATAAAAAGTTTTGTTACCGAAAATCATGAAGAATTTCATAAATTTTTGGATGTATTACAAATGGGACAAAATGAATTAAAAACAAAATGTTTATTAAGTAATAGAAATGAACATCCTGAATGGTTTATCGGTTTGTAATTCTATATATATATATTCACATAATTGTCAATTGTGTCTATAACTAAGTTATTTTTTTTTTTGCTTTAGGACAATCCGAAGTGATTAATACTAAAGAAGAAATTATGATACGTCGTGCACAAGATCGTATTCGTGGTTATTTCTATAAAGTTAAAGATGAATTAATAAAATCGAATATATACCGACGAAATAAATTGGCCAAAGAAGTTATAAATAATACAATAAATGTATTTAAACATTTATTAACGGGTGTTGAACATTTTGGTATGTTATTTAATCGTAAATATATAACCAAACATAAATCAATATTAATGGAATTACGAAGAGAGAAAGCTGATGGTGATCATACAGACGACGACGATGATGATACGGATAGTGGTGGCATAACACCAAAGAAAAAATTTAAACAATCAATTAAGAATGCGTTAAATGATAAGGATTTATTTAAAAGTATTCAAGTATCATTATGTCATGAAAATGGACAATTTACATGTCATGGTTTATGGAATCAACAAAATTGTCGATACACCGATCATCAAATAAATCCATATTTAAATCGTGAAAATGCTATTGTATTTCAAATGTGGAATTTTGATCATGCCATTGAATTGTCACGTTCAATTATACCGTCCATAATCGAAACAATTACAAATTTAACGGAACAAAATGGAAAATGTTTAAAACATCATAAACTGGGTAAAAATATATCAATATTAAAATATTTTTTAGAAATATTTACAATTGAAAATTTAAAATTTGTACATATAATTTGTCATGATAAATCTGTACATTCCCAATTGAAATCAAATGGTAATATTATTTGTGAAAAATGTGATGAATATGAATTTATTGAACATTTTACAAAATCAATTAATATTTAAAAATACAAATTAATAATAATAATAATAAATAAATTATTTAAAATTAATTCAATTTACTTTTTAATTTATCATAAAAAAACTTATGAAATGTTAAGTTTATTTAAAAAAAACCATCAAATGTTAATTTTATAAAAAAAAACCATCAAATGTTAATATAATAAAAAAAAACTTATCGATACCGGCTTTTGACAATTCAAAACCGTAAAAAAAAAACCGCATAATGGCCGACATTCGCGAAAAATCATATTTTTTTGTTGTGTTGGGTATTGTACGGTAATTTGAATGAAGGGGGGAATAGTGTTTGATGTTTGTGTGCGTGCGCGTTTGTATATTGTTTATTGGTTGTGTGAATTTTTACGATTTTTTTTATTGAAGCTGCTCTGGACTGGAAACAAAAATAATAAATAATTTTTCCATCACACAAAATTTCAATAAATAATTAAAAAAAAAAACAACAAAATAAAGTGACCATTTTAATAATTATTGTTTAAAAATAATTAATTAAATATTTAATAATGGCACCACAAATAGCTAATCTTCTGGAAAAGGTATGTACTTTTATTAATTCGAACACATTTTTGCAAAAAAAAAAAAAAAAAAATTAGACGGCTACAATTTTCTATACTACTCGAATGTATTCGCTTCCATTGTTTTTTTTTTCTTTTCTTATTTTTTCCTGATGCATTTAATGATCACATTTTTAGCATTCTTTTTTTCTTTTTTTTTATCACAATAATAATCTATTTCTAGATTAATTTTATTTTTAATTATTATACTGCTACAAAACAAAAATGACAATGAAAGTTATCTATCTACATCACCACCAGCCACAGACAATCACACACACACGCAAACAAAACGGCTGAATATAAAATCCACAAAATTGTATACGACGACGAAGACGCGTTTATTTAAATTAAAAAAAAGATGAATTATGCATGGAAAAACAAAATAATAATAATAAATACTTGCTCCACCAATGGTTGTTGGTAAAAAAAAATAAATAAACACTTAACAACGCAGTTTTATCCTTTGTTATTTTGGTGATGTGATGAAATTCATTTTTTATTTTTGTTGGCGGCTTATATGCAAAGTCATTCTATAGCCTGTGATTGATCAGTAGTTATAATTGGATGTTTTTTTTTGTGTGTATAATCCGGTTTAACCGGCAATCGGAAACAATTACTATACCGTTATGTTTGGTTCCATTGTATTCTTCTATTTTTCTGTCCGATAATCTTAAATCAATACAATAATGTAACTGCGTGATTTTTAACTTGTGTTTTTTTTCTTTTTTTTATTTAAAATAGATGACATCGACCGATAAAGATTTTCGGTTTATGGCAACAAATGATTTAATGACAGAATTACAAAAAGATAGTATAAAATTGGATGATGATTCGGAGAAAAAAGTTGCACGTATGGTATTACGTTTGTTGGAGGATAAAAATGGTGAAGTACAAAATTTGGCAGTAAAATGTTTAGGGCCGTTGGTGGTCAAAATCAAAGAGGCTCAAGTTGAAACGATTGTCGATTCATTGTGTTCGAATATGATTTCGAATAATGAACAATTACGTGATATATCAAGTATTGGTTTAAAAACGGTAATATCTGAATTGCCACCACAAACCCATGTCAATTCATTGGCACCAAAGGTATGCCATCGTATAACCAGTAAATTATGTGGTGCCATTGAAAAAGAAGATGTATCGGTACAATTGGAAGCGTTGGACATTCTAACCGATTTACTATCACGATTTGGTGAACTATTGATTGTGTACCATGAATTGATATTAAAAGCGTTAGTGCCCCAATTGGCATCGTCACGTCAAGCGGTACGTAAACGTACAATTGTTGCCCTATCACATCTATTGACAACTTGTAATGCGGCCGCATACAATACGGTTATAACGCATTTATTAGATGGCCTAGAAAAACCACAAAATCCTGGTGCTATTCGTACATACATTCAATGTTTAGCATCAATATGGTAAAAAAAAAAATTTATTCTTTATAATCTTTTAAAATGATTTCTGACAATAATAGAAAATAATTAATCAAAAATGTATTTTTTTTTTCAAATAGTCGTTTATCCGGTCATCGTCTATTTAATCACGTTGATAAAGCTATGGGTTTTTTGAAGAAGTACAGTCAATGTGATGATGATGAATTGAGAGAATTTTGTTTACAGGCATGCGAAGCATTTGTATATCGTTGTCCAGAAGGAATTGGTGCACATGTTCCTATTGTAATTATTACCAAAAAAATTATTGTTTTCGTTTTGGAAATTAATTTTAATTAATTTTTCTCTCAATCCCCTTTCAGATAACTGAATTATGCTTAAAATATATAACGTATGACCCGAATTATAATTATGAGGCAGATGATGGTGATGCATCAATTGGTATGGACACGGAAGACGACGAGGAATTGGATAGTGAAGAGTACAGTGATGATGATGATATGAGTTGGAAAGTTCGACGTTCGGCCGCTAAATGTTTAGAGTCGATAATTGCAACGCGTCATGAACTATTGGAAGAATTTTATAAAACAATATCGCCCGCACTAATTGGTCGTTTTAAGGAACGTGAAGAAAATGTTAAATCGGATATTTTTCATGCGTATATCGCTCTGTTGAAATCAACTCGTCCACAAGACGATTTGACTAAGGATCCCGATTCAATGGATGAGGTAACTGGACCAATACAATTGTTACAAGAACAAGTGCCATTAATTGTACAGGCCATACAACCGTTGATGCGTGAAAAATCATTACAAACCCGTTTGGATTGTTTCCTGTTGTTGCGTGAATTGTTAACCGCGCTCCCGAATGCACTAACAAATCATTTTGATACGTTAATGCCGGGCATACAACATTCATTGAACGATAAAAATATATCAAATTTAAAAACGGATGCATTACAATTTCTTTGTTGTATGTTACAAACACATAGTCCATTGGTTAGTTAATCAGATTAACATCTGTTAGAAAATTATTTATAAAAAACGTTTTTTTTTTTGTTTATCAAATAGGTTTTTCATCCACATATTGTTGTATTGGCGCCAGCCGTAGTAAATGCTGTATTTGATCCATTTTATAAAATAGCAACAGAAGCTTTATTAGTTTTACAAAATTTGGTTAAAGTTTTACGACCATTTGGTAATTAATAATTTTGCGCGCGTCGATTTATTTTTAACAATTAATTGAATAACTAAGTTGTTTTTTTTGTTTTAAATCTATAGATATTGAAACAACATTTGATTTTACACCATTCGTTGCTCCAATTTATAATTGTACATTACAAAAATTAAAAACACAAGATGTTGATCAAGAGGTAAAAGAACGGGCCATTGCATGTATGGGACAAATTATTGCAAATATGGGTGATGTTTTGCAAACCGAATTAAATGTATGTTTACCAATATTTATGGAACGTTTACGTAATGAAGTGACCCGTTTGAGTGCTGTCAAAGCATTAACAATGATTGCCGGTTCACCGTTACGTGTTAATATAAGTCCAATTTTGGTATGTGTAAAAAAAACGGACTCTGTAAAAAAAACAAAAAATACAGTAGTATAATTTTGGTAATGTTTATATTCTTCTTTCTTCTAGGCAGATGCAATACCAACATTAGCATCATTTTTACGAAAAAATCAACGTCCATTGAAATTAAATTCGCTTACATTAATCGATACGTTAGTGTTAAATTATTGGCAATACATTGATGCCACACTGTTACAAGGTGTTATAAAAGAATTGCCACCGTTGTTGTCCGAATCCGATTTGCATGTTGCTCAATTATCAATTTCTCTATTGACATCCGTTGCCACAAACTTACCAAATGCATTATTTGGTGTAAAAACATTAATTTTACCCGAATTAATGGTATTGGTAAAATCACCATTACTTCAAGGTAATTATTTTGAAAATATTTTATTAAAATAGTAGAATTTATAACGTTGTTTTTTTTTTTTTTTTTTGTAAACCAATATAGGATCAGCTTTAACATCTACATTGAAATTATTCCAGGCATTGGTCGATGCCAATTTAACGGATCTTAGTTATTCACTGTTATTAGAAACATTAATGTCAGCCATTCGGGCACCAGATGATAAGACAATTATTTTACATAAACAAGCGTATCATTCGTTGGCCAAATGTATTGCGGCTATAACAATAAAAAAACCCAATGAAGCCATCAATTTATCGGTGAAATTATTAGAAAGTATAAAATGTTCAAGAAATGATACAGAATTGGTATTTTGTTTGTTGGCCATCGGTGAAATTGGAAGGCATTTGTAAGAGACACACAAAGAAAGAAATATAATTAAAAAATTTAATTTTTATTTTTAATTTTTTCCAGTGATTTAAGTTCAATTGAATCATTACCACAACAAATAAATGGTTGTTTTGAAACGGTATCGGAAGATGTAAAGAGTGCGGCAAGTCATGCAATTGGTGCAACGGCCGTTGGTAATCTAAATTATTATTTGCCATTGTTACTGGCGGAAATTGAAAAACATAAAAAACGACAATATTTATTGATACATTCATTAAAAGAATTGATAACATCACTGTCTAATGCACCGAATGGTTTACAACAATTATTACCATCCGTACCGATCATTTGGCAACAACTCTTTAAATATTGTGAATATTTTGATGAGGGTTCACGTAATGTGGGTGCTGAATGTTTAGGAAAATTAGTGTTGGTAAATCCCGAAGAATTGTTACCACGATTAAAGGAGGCACTGCACAGTGATAATATTAAAATGCGTACGGCCGTTATAACAGCAATTAAATTTACAATATCCGATCAACCACAACCGATTGATTCAATGTTAAGACAATGCATTGGACAATTTTTAATGGCATTAAAGGATCCCGATTTGGGTGTACGTCGTGTTGCCCTGGTTGCCTTCAATTCGGCCGTACACAATAAACCAATTTTAGTACGTGATTTATTACCCGAATTATTACCATGTTTATATTTGGAAACAAAAGTTAAGGTAATTTTAAATCAATTTTTTTTTTACCCTAACGTAGGGAAAACTAAAAACTATTTTTTTTTTAGGAAGAATTAATACGTGAAGTTGAAATGGGACCATTTAAGCATACCGTTGATGATGGATTAGATATACGAAAGGCTGCCTTTGAATGTATGTACACATTATTGGAACAAGGTTTAGAACGTGTTGATATTATGCAATTTTTAGAGCATGTACAGGCGGGTTTACGTGATCATTATGATATTAAAATGTTAACGTATTTAATGACAGCTCGTTTAGCTGTTTTATGTCCGAATGCCGTATTACAAAGTAATTTATCGGTTGTTTTTTTTTTCTTTAGACTATATTTCATATTAAAATCTTTTTTTTTTGCAGGACTACCACAATTCATTGATCCGATACGTGATACGTGTACATTAAAGGTAAAAGCAAATTCGGTTAAACAAGAATATGAAAAACAAGATGAATTAAAACGTTCAGCATTACGGGCACTTGCCGCCCTATCATCAATTCCTAAAGCTGGTAATTAATTGCAATTTTATTTTTTTATTATATAAAATAACCAATTTTTTTTTTTATTTTATTATATAAAAATGTAATTTAGATAAAAATCAACAATTATGTGAATTTTTAAAATTCATTAGAGAATCCGTTGAATTAAAGGCAATTTATGATACAATACAAAAAGATGCACAAAATTGTGTTTATAATAATAATATTAATATTAATAACAGTAATAATAATAATAATAATCATAATATAAATATAACAGATTCTTCGTCAATGGATCAAAGTTAATTTTATTCATTTAAATAATTAAATTTTGATAAAAATATAATATAATTAATTTTATGATTATTATTTACAGATTTACAGATTTAATAATAATCATATATTTTGAAAAATGTCAAATTTCCTCCCCAAAATTTCATTTGTTGTTTTGTGAAATGAACCTATAAATTAAAAAAAAAACAAAAAGACTATTAACAAAATAAAAAAAAAAACCTATACATAAATAAAATGTTTTATAGACAAACCATTTTTTTTTTACAATTCATTTCAAATTTAATTTGAGATTAAAAAAACAAAAAATTTGCATTTAGTTTTTTTTAAGATATTTCATTTTTTTTTTCGTAATTTCATTATTTTTTTTTTAAATATTTTTTTTTTTCATTTCATCACAATTAATATTTAAAAAAAAATTGATAATGTGAATATAAAAAAAACTACGAAATTAATAATTAAAATTATTATTTTATAAATTAAATAAGAGCAGGTAACAAACAACAAAAAAAAAATTTAATTTTTCATATTCATATTTGTATATTAATTATATTTTAATTCAATTGTATTTTATTAATTATTTTTTTTTGTCATGAAATTGTAATCTCATTTCTCATTGTGTGGTGGTGTCGTTGTGTTTCTCTCACACAATATATATATATAATTTAATTAATTAATTATAATTATTTAAAAAAATGATTGATGTGTGTGAGAAGAAAAAAAGAAGAAACAAAAAATACATAAATAAATAAATAAATAAATAAAAATAAATATATAATTAAGATGATAATTTTATTATTGATTATTTAAGTAGTTTTTTATTTTTTTTTGTTTTTTGTTTGTTGAACCTCAAATCAAACATTGCTCATTGTCATGGTCAGTCATTCGATCGATCATTTGAACTTCACCAAATAGTTTATGGATTACCCATCAGAATGGTTAAATGGTAAATGGAAAATAAAATTGCTTAAAAAATTTTAAAATAATAAAATGATTTCTTTTATTAATAAATGATTTTTGTAATTTATGTATTTAATTTATTAATTTAATTATATATATATATATTCTATATGGATTAATTGATTTTTGATATATTAATTTTTATAAAATTTGATTATATATAAATAATAATAATTACTATTAATATTTTTAATATAAAATTTGATTAATAACCAATAATTTTATCGGCTGTAAATGAACCAATACGATCCGTACGAAATGGAATGAATTTTAAAATCATAATCATATAAGTGATAAATATTATGATAAACATAATACGATCAATAATTTTTGCAAATGTTAACCATGGACTTGATGATGATACGCTATTTGCTGCCGCCGATGATTGTTTTGCAGTGGCTGATTGTTGTTGCTGAACACTTTCGCCTACCGTTTGTTGTGATTCAACTAAATGTACATTGTCATCTAATGAATTTTGATCAAATGATCTCTATTTTTGATGAATATATTAAAAAAAAAAACGTGTATTAATTAATCAAAAGCATAAAGATAACGATTGTCTGTTGAAACTAAACATTACCTTTTCTAATAAATTTTTTATCAGCATATATTCACCAAATTTATTTGTACTAATAAATGTTACCGTTGAATGAATCCATGTAGGTATATTAAAATGCCAAAATGTTATACCACGTAAAATAACCGTATTTATAAGTAAAATTCCAGAGATAATCATTGAATCACGAAATAGAATAACTAAATAATAATAATAATAATAATAGAAAAAAAAAATAATTGATAAAAAAACAAAAAAAAAAATTACACATTTTGGAGGAGCTGGGATTTGAACCCAGGACTTTCAGCATGCGAAGCAGACACTCTACCACTGAGTTACACCCCCAATAAATTCATATTTCGTTAAGTTTATATATAAAATATGTGGCGCTGCTTCAAAATTCATATACATATATATTTTTTTTCTTTTTCTTGTTTCATTTATTTATAGAAATCATTTTTTTTTTATATACTTACTAACATTTGGTACACGATCACCGTCTTTCGGTACAAACCAAGACACTTGTTGTAAATACAAAAAATGTACCAATAATGATAAACCATTAACGCTGAAACGTTCACCACAACCCGGATCAATCCATAATGATATTGTATTTATTACAAATAACACTATATATAAATAAATAGAAAAACAGATATTAATAATTGCGATTGATGATAAAATAATTTAATTATTAAATACTTATAGCTGGTCCAATAATAACAGTTGCATGCATGGCTGAATGTCGTACCATTGTAAATGAATAGGTAATTGATGGATATGTATTATCATATTTCATTTTACTACTTGTATAATTGCCATCGTTACGGCGATAGGTCATTTGAATTAATGACCATTCTTGATTATGTGATACGGTATCAGCTTCCTCAACGGTTGGTTTTAATACAGTGAAATTAATTTCTTCACCTGAATGCAACCAAGTACCAATATGTATACTACAATTTTGTGTATCATATGGCCAATCTTCAAAATTGGATACACACAATGCGGTATGACTACACGGTGGTATACACGAAATAACACCAGTTGATTTTATATTACAATGTTGTATTTTACATGGATCATCAAATACTGTATACATATCACTGTATATATGGGCAAAAGAATTGCGATATTTTAATAATGTATTTTATTTATTGGTTACTTTTTTTCATTTTGAATGTGTTTGAATTTAATCGTCTCGTTGTTTATCAGTCAGGTTGGCCGAGCGGTCTAAGGCGCCAGATTTAAGCTCTGGTTCCCGAGAGGGAGCGTGGGTTCGAACCCCACACCTGACAACAGTCTGATAGAATTTTTTTTTGTTGTTGCAAAGAATTTTTTTTTTTAATTTTCAATATTATTAAAATTCTTTTTTTTTTATTATTTTAATTAATTTGAACGAAAAAAATTAAAAAACCAAGTTTTTTTTTATAATTAAAATTCATATTTTATCGGGAAAATTATTTTCCATAAGGGGAAAATTGTTATTTGACAAAACTTAGATATCGGTCAGGTTGGCCGAGCGGTCTAAGGCGCCAGATTTAAGCTCTGGTTCCCGAGAGGGAGCGTGGGTTCGAACCCCACACCTGACAATCTGATATTTTTTTTTTAATTTATTTTTATTTAAATTAAAATTGATTTTTGTTTCTTTTATTTTTAAATAATTATACAAATATTTTTAAATGAAGTTAGGCGATGGTGACTCATTAGTTTAGTTTTATATTAATTTGTAATAATATAAAATTTATAAATGTTTTCTGAATTTTCTTTAGAATAGTTTTTATTTGTACGTTTTATTCGAACATATCCTCGCGAGATTATATGTCATAGACCGTCTTATTTTCAAATATTTCGATTTTATTATACTTTCCCATTATATATATATATATATTTTATCAATATAAAGGCACAGAAAAAAGGTTAAATTTACGAAAGATATTTTGTTACGGCAAATCGGAAATTTTTCCAATCAACCACTTTAAATACCAAAAAAATGGGGGGACGTTTTAATATACTTTAATTAATTACTTATTATAAACACCCAATTCTGGTTGCCAAATTGTATCACCCATTTCAGTTAATTCATCAATATTATTGTATTCTCTTGGATCCCATTTTAAATGTTCATCAGTCCATTGCTATATATATAAAAGAAGTTTTATTTTATTTATTTATTTAAAATCAAATTTATATTATCATTTTTTTTAGTCAAAAAAATACGTCCGTTCATTTATATATTAGCAGCGGCCGCGATGATGAGGAGATTTTTCCAAAGAGAGTTTAAAGGAATTTTTCAAAAAAAAAAAATGATTAAAGAATAAAAAGCATAATACTTAATAACTTACCATTGATAACCAAGATGATATTGTAATTTGTTGACTACTATCAGACTATAAAAATTAACAAACAAAAAAAAACACTAATTATTATCTAATTGTTAATTTTAAATCACAAATAATTAAAAATATATATATACATACAAAATCAAAACCTTTAAATATTAATTTCACTTTAATTAAAATTGATGTATTTTCATTTAATACGGGGCGGTTTGTTTTATCATATTTACATAAAATCGCTTGTTTCAAACGAGCTTCATTATTTTTTGGTGTAACTTCACATTCAATTGATTCTGAAAATTTTGGATTTATTATACATTGCATATATAAAAATTTATCCGAAATTATTTAAGTGGATTATTTAAGTATATAGGATATAAAATTAAAATATATGAATTTAAGTAAAAAAAAAATTACCGGTTAATTTTATTGATAAAAAAGATAAAAATATTAACAATAGTAAATTTTTCATTATATAAATTAAATATATATTTTTTTTTTAATTTCAATAATTAAATATAAATAAATCAAATAAAAAGTCTGCACAATTATTAATTAATAGATAGCTTTTCACTGTTACACGTTTAAATATTGACAATTTGAAATATGCACAAGAAATAATTAATATTATAAAAATTATTATATTTTAATAATAAATGGTTTTAAAATTCCAGAAATATAATAAATAAAATAAACCACCCATTTGAAAATTAAAATTGTATTTATTTTTTTTTTTTTTGGTTTCTTTATCACATAATAATTATTTTTTTTTTTAAATATATATAAATTTTAATAAAATATATTAATTCCCTTTTGGGACATCGCATCGCACACACACAGGAGATAAAATTATCATTTCGATTATATTATAAAAATATATATACCAAACCAATAATATGTTTTTGGTTAGTCTATACAATATAAAAATTGATATTAATTTAATTTTTTTTTTTTTGTAATTATTCTATATTATTGCTATATAATTATTATGATTATGATTATAGAATGTGCAGTTTTTTTTTGTTTCGATTCTATAATCAAATCATTTTAGTATAAATAGTTTTATTTTTTCTGAATACTAATAATTGAGATTTTAATCTCTTTACAAACAAACAAACTAAAAAAAAACACACGTAGAATATTTTTAGTTGCAGTATACGTACGTATAGTTGAAATAAAATTTATATGTACTAAATATTGAAAAATTTATAAATATATGTTATTAAAAAAAAAAAAAATATTAAATAAACGTGTGTAATAAAATTAATTAATTATATATAATATATAGACAAATTTGTTTTTCCTTCGTATATACACGCTAAACTCGTCGCTTTATATATATGAATTAAAAAAAAACCTATTTAAATTTATTAAAAATATATACGCGAGCATAGCAAAAAAATTCTGTTTACAAAAAAAAAAAAAACAACCAGGTGAATAAAATCCGGAAGTAAAAAGTATACTTAAAAATATATTTATTTATTTATAGCTGTATTAATTAATTAATTAATTATATAAATACAAGGTGTCATTTGATTTTATATATACAATAGGCGTTAAAACCTAATTGCTTTTTTTTTGAAAAATAATTTCTATTTAAATATACTTAAATATACTTATTTCTATATTATTTTTATACATAGAATGCATAGAATGCAAATTGGTCTATATGGCTTTAATAAGGTGCACAATGGACGGGAATGCAAGGGCGAACGCTCTATATGGCTATATATAATAGGGTTTTACGTCTCTTTTGGATTTGTGGAGTCAGAACCGTAAATTGCAATTATAGTATAGGAGTATATGGTGATGAATAGGACCAATAGTCGAGAAGTGGATTATTTCCGAAGAACAGAAACGATGCGGAAGGAAGTAAAAGGACACAGACAATCTCTATATAAGATAACACTTGGATTGAGAGTTGGAAAATAAAACAAAACATACTTTAGATTTCGACAAATAAGAAAGATTATGAAATTGGTATAGAAAACTAACCTCTATAAGATCGTTCTATACGGTTATAATCTGTATAATAATTAAACATCTCTATATATATACACAGTGCGACAATTAATATTCCGAACTGGTCCTATAGGAAATACATTAAAAAAAAGATTTTTGAAATTTTTTGTATTTTATTTATTCAAAATATTTTCCTCCTGATTCAATACAACTGTTATACATCGATTTAATAATGATTCAAATTTGTGTTCCAGCTCATTTTGTGGTATTGCCTCTGGTGCGCGTGTAGATGCTGCGTTTGAATGGTTTCAATATCCTCAAAAAAACATACTTTCAATTTCATTTTAAGTTTTGGGAACAACGAGAAGAAGTCACATGGTGCTAAATCAGATGGATACGGTGGATGATTTAATATACACAGACTTGATTTCGAGCCAAAAACTGACGAACAATAAGTGAAGTGTGACTTGGTGCATTATCGTGTAACAAACACTAACTATCTGATTCACGTCGAATACGACGAATCCTGTCCACCAAACGCTTCAAAACTTCGATATAATATGCGCCACTGACTGTTTGACCGCAGTTGGAACGAATTCTTTATGGATATAATTCTCTTGCTATCGAAAACGGTTACGAGCATTGTCTTGATTTTCGATGGAACTTTTCTTGTATTTTTAGCCTGTGTTTTATCCATCCACGAATCGTTTATACCACTCAAAAACTTGTGTTCTACCCGCATACAATTATCGCCATTAACTTCCTGCATCGATTTAAATGTTTCTATTGCAGATTTACCGCAAGCTTTGCGTGGAATTTATAATGACTGCTCTTTGTTCCATGTTAAAATTTCTATACTTCAACTAAAATATTGTTTCACAAAAGAAATGCCATAACTTTTTTATTTGTCAACCAAAAGGAATGAAATGAATTTTTACAGACGATAGAGAAAACATCAAGCTTCAAAACGTATGTCCACATAGATCGTCCCACTGGTTAATGAGATATGGTTTGAGTCCGGAATATTAATTGTCGTACTGTGTATATATAATATATTATAAATTTACACTTTTTTATTTTACGATTGAACTCCCTCTCTGTTGATGAATCAAAAATATATCGCATCATAATTATATATGTTTAATGATGTTTTTTTATTATCGTAAAAAAATTAGACGCCCTTAATCGAATTCAAATAAATAAAAAAAAATCCAAATTGTTATATTTGAATTCGTTTGGTGTAAAATGATGCAGAGTCAATGTAATTTATATTTAGATATACATACACAGTGATACTACCTCTGTTAAGTTTTATCACCTGATAATATATGGACTATACTTGCCATTCAACTTGACCGATTTTGAATGGTCCCTCGCAAAACAACTTTTTGTGTGTAAAATTTCTCTCTATATATATGTTGATCGCACCTCTGCCAACCCTGACCACGTCGTGTTGCGGTAATCATTTTAATACAATATTTACCTTTATGGATCGTTGATCACTTTGCAAGATTAATAAAAAAAACCCACCACAAATTGTTAAACATTTCATCAACTTTACTGATCAAAACACGCGATCAAAACACAAAACACTTAACTTTCAAATGGTTTTCTGTATTAATTAAATAAATATAATATGGTTTATTTTATTTTTACAGACAATTTTGAAATGATATATATTTGAGTTGAATTTGAATATATTGAATTAAAGGACAGTCTGCCGGCTCTCTGTATCTATGTACAGAGTGTCCCAGTACAACCCCACAAAGCCGAATACCACGTGTTCCTGCGACTATTTCCATCAAAATCAATGGTTCTGGGAGGAGGGGTTTAACTTCAACCCCTACCGAGTTACAGGGTGTTGAAAAAATGGTGTTCACTGAAAAAAATGAGTTCATTTATTTACTCATAATTTCCAAACTGTTGAAGCTAGAAAAAAAAATAGATACTCTATGTATATGTAAATGAATTACCTTTAATTTTGCTCCGGATACATTTTTTCCTATCTAGCTGTCGTCTGGAGTTCACTTGATCCTCAAAGTGAAAAATTATCATATTTTTCCGTTAACTTTTTCAGAAAAATTGATTTTTCTCAAAATTTTCCGGGGTAAAAAATTTTTTTTTCCTTAGTAACTTTTTGTGCGCAATAATAAAATTCTCTTAAAGTTCACCATACAAAGTTAAGCGCTGCGACTTATAAATTTGGAGTTATAATGTGATTTGTAACGGCGAAACAGGAAAAAATCAGGAAATTGATTTGTGACAAACCCTGTATATGTTTTTTTTTGTTATATTAGAGTTGTTTATATTATAATAAAAAAAAAATTATATATTAATCAGCAATTTATAATCAAAATTAATTAATTATATATATTATATTTATTGTTGTTGCTGTTGTTGTTGAATATTTTAATGGATTTTTTTTTCTTTCAATAATTATTAATTGCATTTTTATGTATATGTACCTAAATGCGATTTATTGTTAATGAAATTTTTGCTGTAAAATATCTCACAATTAGAATTTTGTGAAACTCACACATCACATTTTCTATTTTCTATTATATCGCATCATTTTTTTTTTTGCAAATTAATTTAAATATATTATTTTTTGTTTTTATTTTTTTTTGTGATAAGAATTCCAATTATAATAATAAATACATTTTCAATATAATACCAAAACAGATTTAACATAATTTTTTTAAATAATTCCTCTTTCGACTCTGTGTTTCCTATAGTGTCCTTCCAACCTCACAGTTATTTTCAACCTGTCCATGATCAACCCAAACCCCCCCACCTGCGGATTATTTTTCTTTCAATTTATATGCAAAATATAAATAATTTTTTTTTCGCTAATTTATCTAATGATTTTTATATAAATAAAAGATTGTTTTTTTTTTTAGTTTTTATTTTTTGGTTTTTTTTTAAAATTTCATATTTTTATTATTTCATATTTTATAATGTAATAATTTTGCAAATTGTTTTTTTTTTGTATTATAAAATATATATATATTATTTTTATGTATAAATTTTTTTTTAATTTTAATTTTTAAATTAAAATTGCATAAAATAACCAAAAAAATTACGATTTTAAACACATCCAATATTATATTATTTTTAATTTAATTTAATAAATAGTGTATAATAATTTCCCAAAGTAATTTTAAATATATAAAAAGAAATAAAAAAAGAATATAATAAAAAATAATACAATTAAAAAAGAAAAAACGAAAAAGAATTAAAGTTTTGTGTTTTTTTGTGTTTTTTATTATTTTTTTTTTTACAATATAAAATTAAAATGGAATTTTTTTTAAATTTTTTTTTTGTTTATTTTATATTTATCAAAATTTACCATTAATATTTTTTTCTTTTTTGTTATTATACTATAATTTTTAATTTATTTTTATTGTTAGTTTTTTTTTATATTTAATAGATAAAGATAATAATAATATAATTAATAACAATAATAATAATAATAATAATGATAATAAGAATAATAAAAATATTATTTTTGTTAGAGGACGTTCAAGGATTAATGAATAAAAACAAAAAAAAAAAAAAAAAAAAAAAAAGGTTACGAGAGTTTGGTTTTAAAAAGTTGTGGATTTTTGTTTTCTTTTTAAAGGAAGGAATCAATTTTAATTTTATTATATATATATTTATTTATTTTTTATTTTTTTTTTAATATCAATATAATATTATTATTTAATTAATATGTTTTTTTTAGTTAACATATAAAATATTATTAAATAATAAATCAGAGTAAAATATAGCTGTGTGGGTTTTGTGTAAGTATTTTTTAGTTTTAAATTAAAGACTAGACTTTTTTTTTTTTAATTAATAATAATAATAATAAAAGAAAAAATAAAATAATAATTGATATAATAAAAAAAAAGAAAGAAAATTATATTTTTATTTTTATATTTTAATTATAAATTTTATAACAATATTATTTTTTTAAAATAATATAAATAAATATTTTTGATTTTATTTTAAATAATTATTATGGACATATTTAATTTTTTTTTTATTGTATAATATTCGTATTTATTATTTGATGTAAAAAAAAATTAATAATTATAAAATTATCGAAAAAATAAAGATGAAAAAACAAAAAAAAATTAAATAAATCAACAGAAAGTATTTATGTTTTTTTTTCTTCTATCATTTTAATAATAATATAAATTTTATTAATTTTTTTTTCTATAGATAATAAATAAATAAAATTTAAATCATTTTTTTTTTAAATATTTTTTAGTATTTTATTATAATAATAATATGTTTTTTTTTCTTCTAATTTTTATAATAGAATAAATTAAATTTTAAGCTACTATTTGCCATATTTTTTTTTGTTCTAATTATTTTTTTATTTATTACTTTATTATTAAATCTACTAATTTTATTTTTATTTTTAATATCATTTTTATTTGTTCATAATTTATTTGTTTTTCCTATTCAGTTTAATATAGCTTATTTAATTATATTGCACAATTTTTTTTTTCATTTATTTTTATTAGCAGAAAGAATATTAAAAAAGAAAAGAAAAAAAAAAAGTCGATTTGAAATCATTTTTTTTTTTTTTTTGGGCACAGACAAAACAATTCTATATTTTTATAACTTTTATCTTTGGATTAAAGAACAACAATAATAATAAAAGGAATTTGTTATTTTATAGATAAAAAAAAATATCGAATCTAAAGCTCAAGAACAAAGTATAGAGTTTTTAGTTTTTATGAATTATATAAAATAAATATAATATTTTTCTTGATATTCTCATTATATTTAATGAATAAATATTTTCGTTGTCTTTATGCGTAAATATATAAATTAAAAGAATTTTAAGCCATATAAATATTTTTATTTTTCATAAATTATAAATATATAAATAAACAAAAAAAAAAAAAGGTTAATTTTGGCAAGATAATTTATAAATTTCAATTAATAAAACCCAAACCTTTTTTTTAAATTTTTGCGTTCATTTCAAAAAAGTTACAAATAAAATTAAAAAAAAAAAAATTAACTAAAAGCAACTTTTCTTGTTTTCATTATCTTTATACCATCTTCTTCATCTTCTTCTTCTAATATTTTTAGGACGGAAAAATCAAATAAATAAAAAAAAAATCTCATTTAAAATTTGAAAAGTAAACAAAATCAAAAAAAAAAATGTTTCTTTTATAAATAAATTCTTGTATTTAGAAAAAAAAATACAATTTTGAAAACTTAAAACTTAACATTTTTTTAATATTTTCGATTAATTAATCGTTTCTTTTCTTTTCGTTTTTTTTTTTTTTGGACGGAAAATAAAAAAAAATGAAAATTATTAACAATTAAAACGAAATTGTTGGGAAAATAAATTAATTCATTAAAAATTAAGCTGCAATAAAACAAAATGATTTCAAATCAACTTTAAATAATCATAATATTAAAAAAAACAACTTTCTAACATTTTTATTTATCAGGAAAAATTATTACAAATATTTTAATTAATTTAAATTTTATTTATTTTATTGGGATATGGATAAAAAGTAACCTGTTTTCGATTGCACAAAAAAAAAAAGAAGAAAACTCTCTATCTCTATTTGGACTAAATTTTTTATGAATTAAATTAAATTAAAAAGGATTTATTAAAAAAAAAATTATAATGATTGAAAAATTGATGATTTTTTTTGTATTCAAAAAACATTGAAAAAAATTTAATCAATATTTTTGTGTTTTGTATTAATTTTGATTTTTTTTTATTTATTTAATTAAATTTATAATATGTTTATTTGTTTTTCTCAAAGAAATATAAATATATATATATATATTCAAAAAAGACGAGAGATAAAGAGGGAGGACGGTGATACGTAAATTTCCAATTTTATTTTAATTTTTAAATATGATCCATTAAATAAATTTTTTTTTTTTATTATTATTATTGTATTTTGTAATTTTATGGCTCGGTATTTTTTATATTTTATTTATTTTATTCACAAAACAAATAATATTTTATGATGGTTATTTGTTTAAATAAATTAAAATAAATAAATAGAATTAATTGTGTTAATTCTATTATTTATTTATTTTTTTTAATTTCATTTTATATGGACGATGTATTTTTATTTTTTTTTTCATTTTATAATAAAAACAAAAAATTAACGATCAATTGTTAATAAATATATGTAGATATATATATATATAAATTTAATTATTTCGTTTTTAACAAATTGTGAATTATTTTTATTGAATAATTTTTGTGTGGTTTTAATTTTTAATTTTTTTTTTTTTTTGAGATTACACAATTTAATAAATATAAAAAGAAAATTGGAAAATATAACATAAAAATAAATTTTTTACTTACAATTTTTTTTTTTTGTTTTTTAAATTATAAAATAATATTTTGTTAACTTATAATTATTAGATTATTTTTTTTTTAAACATTTTTCGTTTATTATAATTATTTTTTTATCTTATAATTTTTTTTTATATATATTCGTCAAGAAAAAGTTGTTATACTTTTCCAACGGCGGGCGTACAGAATTTTTACGAAAAATTTTATCATTATTTTATCCATAAAGATGTTTATGTGTATAAAAATAAAATAATTAGGGGACTTGAACAAAGTATAAGGAGGACAAAACACAGGATACTATTCAAGGACTATTCAAAATAACCGACATTAATAATAAAATAAACTTTACAACATATTTATATTAAAGGAGAAAATTAAAAGAAGGGGTTTTTGGGGGGTTTTAACTTAATTTATAATTTAAGTAATGTATAAACTAATGCTAAAATTTTTCGTTGTACGCTAATCTTATGTTAGATGAAATTTGGATTTGAATTACCTGTATTCGTTCTGGTTGAGGTACGGGAAAAAGCTGATTTAGTACCACCACGTTGCGGTGGCATTGGACGTCTTGCATGACGCATTTCACTGTTGAATTTAGTAAAGAAAAAAAAAATTATAATAATTAATCCATAAATCAATTTTAGTATTTTGATAATCAGCAGGAATTGATTCAATTCGATCATGGTTTTTCTATTCTCTTAAATTTCTTAACGTTATAATAAGTAATAATTTAATGAATAACATTTTTTATATTAATCTAATCTAATTTGATTTAATGGAAATCAGAAGAAGAAGAGAAGTCAAAAAAAAAAAAAAAATAAAATAAAAAAATATATTACCGATCAACTTCGATTTCTTCCAATCGTTGGGTAAGTGCTAATTTTTGTTGTACGGCTAAACGTAACAATTGATTTAATGTTTTCTTTTCTTCTTCGGCCGCCTCAAATTGACGATTTAAATCATCCACTTGAGTAACGTATTCTTCACAACGGGCACCAAACATTGCCCGTAAACTGGAAAATGTAGCCGCATCCTCTTTCAGTACTCTCAATTCATTACGTAATTTAGACATTGTATCGCTCACAACCAATTTTTCATTTTCATATTTTGATTTTAGATTTGTTAGCGCAACTTCAGCTGTATTCTTATTCGATTTTAGCACATTACGTAACGTTCCGATTTGTTCACGTTTCATCGATAGTAAACTCTTTAATTTCAAATTTTGTTCTTGCAGTTCTTTCATTTCTTCATCGGTGATCGATCGATTATCACTACCGGCTGTTGCATTAGAATCACCCAAATGACGTTGAGCCGTGTGTCCCGTCGTACCAGACACATCCGTACGTCCACCACCCGATTTATTAATATCAATTGTATGTTCAACAGCTGTTTTTAAATATTTTATTTGATCATTTACGGTGTCAACATATTTTTTAATTTCCACCGAATCCGCCAATGCTTGTAAATCTTCGAGGACATGAACCTTTTGCAATAATATATCCGATTTGAATTGTGATTGAATGGCTGACAATGAATCATTATCAAAACTTAATTCTTCATTTTTATGATCTAATAGTACACGATTTGGTAATTCACCATTGACCGTACACACCAAATGATATAATTGAGCTAAATCCTCACTTAATATTACCAGGGTGGAACGGGCCGCATTTAAACATTGTCCAGCATTTTGTGATATATTCGTTAATGTTTGAACATCACTGTGTAAATCTATTGATTTCTGTTCGGTTGCCAATAGTTTATTTTTTAAATTAACAATTTCGTCACGTAACGATTGTAAGGCATCCGAACAATTTAAACCTTTTTGTAATTCAATTAAATCCGATTTTAAACCATCGATTTCCTTGGAACTCAATTGGAACCAATTTGCATATTGATTAATGGCCAATGTTAATTTATCATTTAATAAGGTTTCTTTTAGGTCGGCTGATGACAACGGCAACGTATCCAGCGAACGTTCATTTGCCATTTTAACACCATCGTGCATTTCAACTTGTTTTTTCAGGTGTTGTAATGCATCAACATGAGCACCTAACAATGTTAAACGTGACATAAAATTTTGTAATTCATTTTGACTTTTATCTAAATTCTGTTGAGCATCACGGAGATTTGTTGTTAAATGTGATTTTTCATTTTCTAATGTTTCCAATTGTTTTTCCAATTTTTTCAATTCATTCAAATGGATCTCCGAGAATAGATCAACTTTTGTGCCATCGGGTGTTTTCAATTCCGTTGTCAAATCAGCCTCAAAACGTTTTAATGCCGTTGTATCCTCTTCACCATCGCTGTTCATTTGATTTTCATCCATGCCACCACGAATACTATACGCTAAATTATTTATATTATACATGGATTCACGATTGATATGTGTATCGAGTTCTTTTTTTAATGCATATTTTGCTTCACGTTCACCCTAAATTCAAATCAAATCAAATCAAATGAAAAATCCATTTATTTATCATATAATTCACGGTAACCATTTTTTTTTTTAAATTACCTGTAATGCTTCTAATGCTTCTTCCATTTGATTTTCTGCAATTTTTTTCAATTTTGCCAATTCTTCAACTTGTGAATTAAGTAATTCAATTTCTTCCGTTAATCTACGTAATTCATGTTTGGCACCTTCGAATTCAACCTAGCAAAATGAAAAAAAAAAAACCAAATGAATAACAATTATATATGGATTTCTCTTCATTTTCACAATACAATAAAAATCAAAATAAATTAAGAACTTACTTGTGAACTTCTAAGTACCGATATTTGTTTTTGTAATGAAATATTTTCTTCTTCCAATTCGGAATAATCAGCTAACATTCTGGTCTCACGAAATTTTAAATCTTTTAATTCAGACTAACCATAGAAAATTAATCATATTTTAATATTACAAATAATAATAATAATAATAATAATAATAAAAGAAAAGTTAAATTTACTTTAATTTTTATTTTTTCAGCATCCGAATCGGATTTATCACGTCCAATTTCACTATTTTCTTGTAACATTCGATCTCGTTCATTTCTAACACGATCCAATTCATGACGAAACTAAAAAAACAAGTTTAACAATATAACAATCAAAATACAGATCAATTTAATCAAAAAGTATTGTAAAAATATATCTACCTGTTTGGATTCATTTTCTAATTCAATAATTTGCATAATTAATGATGTCTCTTTAGCTGCAGATTCATTAAGAAGGGCATCTTCCTGTTCAATACCCGATTTTGTTGTAACTTTTTGTGTTGTTTGAAATTTTGCAAGTACCTATACAAATTAAAAAAAAGAAATTGCCTTATTATAAAATCCATTATAAAAATAGAAGAAAAATTCCTATTCTAATCAAAATACATAAAGATTTTTTTTTTTGATTTTTATTAACACACACAAACAAATGTATCAAAATATTAAAAAAAAAATTTAATATTTTCTATATACAGTTCGTGTCACCTGTCATCATCATATTTCTTATCAATAGAACACCTTTTTTTTTTTATGTATAAATATATATTTTGTGTTATGGATTAAATATAATTCTAATAAAAAAAAAAAATAAAACTTACTTCTTGTGTGATTTCCAATTCATGTTTTGTGTTTTCATAAAGTGTTTCAAATTCCTCACATTTTTGTTGTAACTGTTCTTTGTCGGACAATAGGACAAGACCATATTGGGCAGATTGAATTTTTTGACTACTTGCTTGATCAAGTTCACGAGACAATCGATCGATTTCTGCCTGTAATTCTTGTAAGTTCCCTACTTGCGGAGTTGCCATTATTATTATTATTATTATTAATTTTTATGATGATATAAAAAATATATTAAACTTTTATTTTATTGTTTAAACATTACATATAAAGCAAAGTTTTTTTTTTTTTAATTTATTATTAATGAATTTTTGGACGTTTATTTTTAATTAATTTAACAAATAATCACTTTTTTTTACATGAATTTTTTTTTTTTATTGTGTGTTGTAAATTATTATAAAAAAAATCACTTTTCTTTTCTTCTCTGCTGCTGTGAATTTATTTTACCATACCATACCATACCATCATCATCATCATCACCAACCAAACCACACGTCGAAAATAATGACATCATGTTGAGGTATTTTATCGGTTTCGGCGCTGCTGTATCGGAATTTTTTTTGGTTATTTTAAAATCTGCATTACCTATTTCATGAAATTTTTCCCCTATCATTTTATTTGACATTTTTTTTATTTTATTTTTGTTTTTTTTTTTCAATCAACAAAAATTTGTGGTTTATTATTTTTAATAATCTAATTTTTTGTGTTTGTTAAATTAATTTATAATTAATTTTTAATTTGTTTCAATTGTATTGCATGAAAATAAAGCATTTCTACCGGTAAATTAATAATAAATTTACCGTTTTATTATCGGTTTTTTTGGTGTATCAAATAAACAAAAAGAACAAAACAAAAATTAATGTTTGGTCAATTTTTACCCTTGTGAAATAGTTAAAATGTAATTATTTTTAAATATAAATAATTTAAAGTGTTACATTTTTGGGTAATCCAAGACTAAAGATTAAAGACTTTTGATAAAATAAAAAAAATATAATGGAAATGAAAAAGGTATTAGAACAAGAAGGGCGTGATGCAAAAAATATAATGATTTATCATTTATCAAATGCAGACGATATAAATCAAAGTAAATATATGTTAATATAAGAATTTTCTAAATTTTCTATTCTTTAATTATATTACGAATATTAATTATTTTGAATGAATCATCAATTATTTCAAAATAATTTTCATAAGAACAAAAGAATAAATTATAGATAAATTCTTCTTTTTTTTTTATGATGGCATTAATAAATAATTTATCCTTGAGAAAATTTTCTATGCATACCATCTGTTTATGTATGGGTTGTCTAGCGACAATTTTGTTTTTTTTTTTTGTTTTATTTGCAAATATAAAATAATATTTTTAATTTTATTAATAAAAAGGACTCAGTTTACGAAAACCACCGATAAATCCAAAAGTAGCAATGCCACTAAAACGTTTATCGGATAATTTACGTACTCTACCATCAGTCGCTTTGCTTGGCAGCACCACCACCACAAATAAATCCGCACCGCGTGTACGTAGTGCATCAACAGGACGTGATAAAAAATCCGAATTACATGCACGTTATTGGGCTTTACTTTTTGGTAATTTACAACGCGCCATGAATGAAATTTATCAAACGGTTGAAAGCTATGAAAATCTATCATCGTGTTTGGAAACAATTTTAGTTTTGGAAAATTATACACGTGATTTTAAAGCGTTAGCCGAATGGTTTCAGGTGTCATGGGATTATGAAGCAACACCACAACCACAACGTCCACAATCACTTGCCTGGGAAATACGTAAAAGTAATCCTGGCCCAAGTAAGAAGCATACATTGCAATTACCCCTATATCCAGAATGATATAATTTTATATTATTTTTCATTTTATAGAAACTCGTGCCAAAAGTTTGTCAAGTACTAGTCCGGCAATATCGGGTAAATCAAGCCCGTGTCCAAGTTACTCGGGTAAAAGTAGTCCATGTCCGATAATTGATGAAAATAAAGAATCACCATGTAGAAAATTATATGAATCGAATAAAATTATCGATATGAATGGTATGGCTGACGATAAACCGTCATCGCCCGGAAAAGTGTTTGGACAAAAATTATCAACACCACCAATGTCACCGAAATTACCGTCACCATCCACCTACATTAATCAATCAAAACATATCAATAATAATTTATCAGGTAAACCAATAGATGAAATAAATAAAGGTGTAAATATTGATTCGCCGGCAAACACCGATGAAACAAAAACAAATGAAATTGAATTAAATGAAAATGATACAAAAATGAAAGCAATATTAAATATTCCACAAATGGATTGGAATGATATAATCGATATGGATAATAAAACGGAAAGTTCTAGTCAAACGGATAATGGTGATGGTGATTATGTCATAATTAAACAAAATCAATATTGTCAAACCGATTTGGAGGACGACAGTTTAACATTACTTGAATGGCGACAAAAATATGAAAATTTAATCATTGATGATTTACATATTGTTGTTGAAGAAGACCAGCGATCGTCGCCATCGTCAACGAATTACATTTCATCCAGAGGTTTTCCATCACCGATTAAAGAAGAAATTACATCGGCTGTAGATATGACGGTAAATGCATTAAATGAAATGGAAAATGAATATTTAAAAAAATTAACTACCACCAATAAAATTGAAAATAAATCATCACCGTTGATAAAAGAAGCTATTGTGGCAGCTAATAATTTAATCGTAATTGATAATAAGCCCTTAAAAATACCAGAGCATAAAAACAATATATCGTTAACACAACAACAACAACAATCACCCGCATTGCCCTTGCCATTGTCATCATCACCATTATCGTCTACCGTCATGCCATCACCACAATCGTCTACCACAATGCCGTTACCGGCACCATTAAAATATTCAAGTGTGTTAAATCGATCAACTACAACACAATTTTCTAAGGCAGCAGCAGCAGCTAATCGATCCACAACGTCCAGAAATTCATCCAGATTTACGTCAAACTCAAATCCTGTTACAACAAAAACGGTTGTTCAAACAAATTCTTCAATGAAACGTAATCCTCCTATAAAATCGGCAACTACATCTAATTTACACAAAAATAATATAAAACTTGGTGCTAATAATAATAATACTAATAATAATAGTATTAACAATAATATTGATAATAATAACAATAATAATAATAATAATAATAATAATAATATTAACACAAGAATTGCGGGCAAACGTGATAATTGGGTTCCATCAAATGTTGCAAATCGTTTATCGGCAAGATCAAAAACCATGATTGATATTCGAAATAAAAGTGGTAAAGTTTCCGTAAATTCTCCAACAACATTGATAAAACCATCGATCGCATCATTGAATAGTAAGCAATTATCAGTTGAAGATTTTTCAAATTGTAGTAGTAGTAGTTCAACATTAAAAGCAAGTACTGAACATATATCAATATCAAAGAACAGTTTATTGGGTTCAAATTCCAATTTAAACAATTCGAAACGTAATGAATATCGTATGAATAGAAGATCTGAACCGAAATCTCTGCAATCCACAATGGGAACCGAATACAATAGAAATAATCATATTCATAATAATAATATTAATAATGTCAATGGTAATCATCTCACCAACAACAATGATGGATGGTTAACGGTCAAACCAAAACGAAGAACTAGTTTACATTGGGCAAATCGATTTAATCAACCGACTGGTTACGCTAGTCTTCCAACGCTGGCCGTACTAAATCAAAATATCAATGAAAACGAAAATGAAACAAGTGAAATTGCGAACCACACCAACGATAAACGGAATGTCACTAAATCAATCAAAACTATTGGGGTAAAACAAAGCGTTGCTAAAAATGAAAATCGATCCAATAAAATTGAAATTGTACAACAACCTCAAAAAACCGCTATAAAACATTTTAAAAATAAAGTAAATCCATCAGAATCTCAAGTAAAACCGAATGATGTAATAAAACCGTCTTCAATACGTTTGAAAACGAATCTAACAAAACACAATTATTTATTAAAAGCAAGTGGAAAGTCAGCAGCAGAACGTAAAATAAATGCATCATCCACATCATCAACACAACCTTCGTTATCATCTTTCAGTGGATTACGTAATATAAAACGTCAAAAATCCGATTTAACTGGATTAAAATTAACATTATTACATAAAGAATATATGCGTAATGAAAAATTAAAAAATAAAGAATTAACATCATTGGAAAATTTACTATCCCAACAACAACACCAAACAAAAGTGAAATCTATTGAAAAACTCTCCGATAAAATATCTGACAATAATAATAATAATAATATAATTAATGTATTGACCACCTCAACCACTGAATTATATTCAAGTTTAGAAAATGAATCATCCGATAACAATAATAATAATAATACCAATACGGATAACAATAATACAGACAACGCTGGTAATGATGCAGATGATGATGCCGATGAAGATGATGAAGATGATCCTACATCAAAAAATGATCTCTATTTAAATAATCATACTATGAATAATAAAAATACCTTTGATACAGACAATGATTTATATACTGATGTTGATGTTGACGTCGACGACGACGACGACGACGACAACGACGATGATGTTGACGATGACATTAAAGATGATTTAGAAAGTGATGATGATGAACATCAACGGAAATTACTGGAGGAACAAGAAAGTTTAGAAAGACAAATTCGTGAATTAGAACAAACTGAAATTGATGTTGATACGGAAACAGATGAAACGGATTGTGAAGTGATATTGGATTTAGTTGAAGATAATCATCAAACAACGCCAACAACACCAACCACATTGAATCCCGATTTGATGAATACCACCGATATTACAAACGATAATATAAGTTTAGAATTACGTTATCAATCGTTTCTATCCGATTTAACGTGGATTGAACGTGCCGAAACATTGGCCACACTTGAGGCAATTGTAAAACGTCATCCGGGACGTGCCCAAGAATTACATCAAAAGCTATCGAGTCCATCACGGCAACGATCACTTCAAGAAACCCTGCGAAAATATCAAGCAAAACAATCAAGCGCTCAACAAAAACGTGAATTACTATACAAAGAAAAAGCCATAAAAATACAAACATTGTTGGCGCGCGTCGAAGATGTTAAAGCGGCCAAACAACAATTGATTGATGAAAAACGGGCACGAATGGAAGAACGTTTACAACGTGCCCATGAAAATCGTATTCAATATCTAAAGGATAAAATTCGTAAGGCACACGATGAAGAGGAAAAATTAAAAGAAATTGTATTTATTAAAAATTTACAAGCCGAACATAAACGTTTGGACATCATTGAATCGTGGAAGGAACAGGAGGGACGACTACAAGATTTAGAACAAGAACGTCAAAAGAAAGTTGAAGAGAAAGCAGCAAAAGAGGCGGCCGTTGAACGGCGCCGCTTAGAATTGCAAATGGAACGTCAACGACGATTGGAAAAAATGGATGAAACAAGGTAAGAATTGGGATATTTGTTTATTATACGTAGCAAATAGTATTTATGTATTCTTTGAAATAAAATCCATTTGGTTTAATTCTTGACTAGACGTGAACGTGAACAACGTGTTGGATTGATGCAAGAAGAAAAAGAAAAATTGCGACAAAAAATTGCCCGTGAAAAGGCTAAAGATAGAGAAGAACGTTTATTGGCTTTACAAATTCAACAACAACAAACCACCGAAGAATTACAAAGAAAAATTTTGCAAAAACAACAAGTTAGTATAATTATTATTATTATATTATCCATTTGTCTTTTGCCATGCCATACGTTTTTTTGATAGTTCTTGATGAATGAATTGAATGGATTATTCTTGATTCATGACCGAAAATACACAGCAAAATTAATTAATATTATAATTTTTTATCACAATAGGAATCAACACGTCGTCATGAGGAAAATATTGAGCATATACGACAACGTGCATTAGAATTAAGTATACCGGGTCGTATTGTTGATGAAAATGGTAATCGTATTGAAAGTGGTGAACGTGGCGGTGAAGATGATCTATCATCGGTTGTATCGGATTGTTTTAAAGAAATGAATGTTACAAAAGCGGCTAAGAAACGATTGAAACGATTAAAACAAAGAATGACGCAAAAGTATGTTGAAAAAAGCAATATATCTAAACCAATTAACTAACTACTTCGAATGCCCTAATCAAATATACTTTTTTTTTATTGATTTGTTTAGAGCCGATGAATATATGAAAGAGATGACAACGCTAGCACCGCATTTAAAACGTGAAAGTGATGTACCAAAACATTTGGGTATTATTCGGAAAGGTGGTGGACCTCAAGGATATGAACGTCCCTTAAGTCAATTAATTCGAATTGTTAATAAAGCACAATTATTTGATTATCAGTGTATGTATCAATTGGATGGACTTGGTATTATAACGAAAATCATTCAAAATGGTATGGAATCAAATTCGGATGTATCAAGAAAGTAAGTGATATTTAATTGATTATTATTATCTTAACGATTATATTATTAATTTCTTTCATTTTCCTTGTAATTATATTGCTATTTAGAGCTTTAATTCTTGCCGTACAATTGTATCGCAATTCATCGTCTACGTGTCCACAAATTGCAAGACATGCTATATTGGGAAATACCATTTCATTGATTTGTGATGCAATTGTTCAAAGTTTACAGGTAAGAAGGTTTTTATATTATTTTATAAGAGTATTTTAACAAAAAAAAAAACATTTTACATGAATGATCTATAAGGGATTGTTCGGATATTTTTGATATTATATGACTTTTTTTTTATTTATATCGGACACTTTGCATTGTATTTTAGCCTTAAATTATACTATATATAAAAAGATCTATTGATCATGATCTTTTTGTGTGTTTGAGCGTTTGAGGTAGATAAAGTTTATATTAAAAAATAATTTTTGTAATTGATTTTAAAATTTGATTTTATAATCAAATGCATTGATACTTGTTTATCGTCCAATTGCACCTCGTATTCATATTTTAGAGAATTTACAATTTTAAACGATTCGTTTTCTTTTTTTTTTTGTAAAAAATGGACAAGTGATTCATTTCATCTAACGTTCTTTCTCCCAAATATTATAGAATTACTCATATATTTATTTGTCTAATATTAAAGATATTATAAGCATTTGATTCAACTGATCTGTTGAATGATTATCCAATTTTTTAATTTGTGAAGATCCGAATGATGTTTTATTTAAATGACCTTTCGCTTAATATCTAAATATATTACTAAAGTTGATCCATTGCATTTCCATTAATGCGAAAAGAGGTTATTCAAAATAAGCGGACATTCAAAAAATAATTTTTGTTTTAAGATTGCAGACGTACAAAAATAATTTACATTTAAAATGTTTTATATATATCGGATATTATTACAATTTATTTAATATATAATTTTTTTCACAGTTTCAATTAAAGCATATAATATATATAAAAGATTTTAAAATTATTTTTACTATTATTGTTTCAATCATTTAGATATATAGATTTTAAGTGCATCTTTCAATAACTTATTCTTATATACATATTAATATTATATCTGCATATATATTTTTTACAACCTCACATAAAATTTATATAAATATTTCATCACCTTTCGTTAAATGTATTTTATATATACAAATGAAAAAAAATTAATATTTAAATCAATCAATTATTATTATTATTATTATTAATATACAAAACAAAAAACGGCGTACGGTTGATTATAAATTTTAATTAATATTTTGTGATGATTGAATTTGAATATATATATATATATATATAACAATAATTTATCGATAAATTGTTATATTTTACTATAATATTTATAACATTTTGTTTGGTTGTCTTTATTCTGTTAATGGATTAATATTTTGATAAAAAAAAACATTTTCAAAGAAAATTTTAAGAACAAGATCATGAGAAAACAATTTTTATTGTTTCTTTCTATATATATATAAAGAAACAATAAAAATTGTTTTCTCATGATCTTGTTATATATATATATTGGGACCTTGCATTGATAATGTCGACTTAGATAACATATGGCGTAATTAGCGTTGTATGCATCGGAGCACACCGCGCCCATATTCTTTTTTTTTTGTCTGTCATTACTCTATAAATTTCAGTATATGTCATTTCGTTGAAGTGTAAACAACAAAGTTTTTTTTGCTTCGAATACGTCGAAACACGTGGCTGAAAAAGTTGTTTTGCGGGGAAGTTTAATAACTTTCTTTAATTTGAAGAAAACCGCTGCTGATAGTTATCGATTGTTGGTAGAAGCTTACGGTGAACATGCTCCAACTCAAAAAACTTGTGAACGGTAGTTTGCACGCTTCAGAAGTGGTGATTTTGAATTGGAAGATAAAGAACGGCCAGGTCAGCCAAAAAAATTTGAAGACGAAGAATTGCGGGCATTGTTAGATGAAAATTGGTGTCGAACGCAGCAAGAGAAGGCATTAGAGTTGAATGTAGATGCCTCTACCATTTCTAGACGTTTGCATTCAATGGGAAAGATCAGAAAGCTAGGAAAATGGGTCCCACGTGAACTGAATGAAAATCAACTCAAAGCAGGAAACGATGCATGCCATAAACATCTTGCCGAGCACAAAAACATAGTTTTTTGAGTCGAATTGTCACTGGCGATGAAAAGTGGGTGTATTACGACAACCCTAAACGTAAAGCATCATATGTTGATCCCGGCCAACCATCAACTTCATAATCAAAACGCGATATTCATTGCCAAAATCTTATGCTGTGCATTTGGTGGGATCAGAAGGGTGTCGTGTATTATGAGCGGTTAAAACCGATTGAAACGGTTACATCTGATCGCTACCGACGAGAACTGGGCGAATTGGCAAAGAAATTGAACGAAAAACGACCGTTGATAGCTCGAAAACACCACAAAGGTTTAATGCTCGATGACAATGCCAGACCACATCGTGCTAACATCGTTAAGGAAAAAATTAAGAGGTTCGGTTGGGATCATCTTGATCACCCCCCGTACTCTCCAGACCTTGCTCCTTCTGATTACCATTTGTTCAGATCAATGCAGGTCAGCTTGACAGATGTACACTTTCAAATTCTCAAGAAGTTCGAAAATGGGTCGATTAATGGATTAGGACAAAAGATGAGGAGTTCTTCAAACGAGAAATCAACAAATTTCCTAAAACATGGGAGGAAGTCATCGCTAACGATGGGCAATATATTGGTTAATGTACTCAATCATTTTGTTATATACAAATAAATGCCATTTTCAAGCCAAAAAATCGACATTATTAGTGCAGGGTCCCAATATATATATATATATATATATAAAATTGAAAAGAAATGAATTTTTTTATAATATACCTTTGTAAAATTTTTGCAACAATAGGATGTATATTTCAAATATTTCTTTGGTTTTTATAATCCTTTTATTAGAAGGAGTAAAATTCATCTAATTTGGGTATTTTTCATATCGCTTATTTAACCCTTCGTTAACCCTTTCTCGGTTCAATCTTATTATTAATAATTTATATATATTTATTGATAATATTTAAATACGATTTTCCATTTACACGTAATAATTTAACCTTAAGCATAAATACTTCAATTCTTCTTTGGATTAATATGCAAATAAAAAATTAATCTATACTTTAATTATTCTTCTATATATATATAAAGGAAAATTATTAAAATAATTAATAAAACAGAATCTGCTAAAAACTATAACCAAACTTGTTTAAATATATAAATTGATAAAAATTATATAATAAAAACGAAATAATATCACATAATATCAAATACATATACGTATTTTAGATATAATTTTTAAATCATTTCATTTTATATATACCTGTATTTTATATATATATATATATCCATTCAAAATATAAATGCGATGGTGTACATCTTCTTTTTATTTCTATATATATACACATATTTTTATTCTTTTATATAACACACAACGGGGGGACATCCAATGTTGAATTTTAAGTTGGTTATATTTTTCTTCATTTTTTTTGTTATATATTGTGTGTGAAGTGAATGGTCTATATATAAATATAATAAATATCTAAAAATATCCATTTCTTTATATTTATACTCAAGAAAATATTTATTTATAATCATAAAAATAAAACATACAAACACTCCATTTTGAAATGTGTATCACTGCTGCACGTATAATAAAAATAGTGATTTGTTTTTTTTTCTTCTTCTTCTTCATACATAAAGAATAAAAAAGAATATATTAAGAAATCTGTTTTGTGCGTGGTTTCTTTAAATGTATTATCAAAAAAGGTAGGAACGTCTGTATAACATAATATATAATATAGAAATATACATACTTTCGTTTTATATTTATTATAATAATAATATTATATAAAGCATTTCATATATGCAAGCGGTCTATCAGATTTCTTTTTATTTTATTTAAAAAAAATGAATAAAATAAAATCGATGTATGTAGGATTTGAATCATAAAATGGGAATCAAATCCTTCCTTCCATTCATATATATGCAAGTTATTTTATATTAAATACGATTCTGTATACGTGCAATTCTGCAATTTTGAACGACTAAAAATATTGATGTATTTTTGAATATCCCATTCAATATATATAAAATTTACATTTTTTTTTTTGAGTTTATAGTTATGGTCAAAGGGTGTTGTAAAAATATCATAACTTGGGTACCAGTTGAGATAGAATAATGTGCAGACATCAATCGAAAGATAATTAAATTCTCTAACACCTTTTCTTACATATCAAATGGGGTTGTAGAACAAATTAAAATTATTAGTTAAAATCTATATATGTGAAAAATTGTCAATTTAACCATATACTCTTTGTAAGGACACCCCACAATATTATTTTAAATTCGGAAACTTCAGTTTATTTTACTTAAGATTCAGTCTTAAAATTAATATCATTTTATGGAAATTTCACACTTAAAAATTCAATGATTAGAATTGTTTAATTTTGAAAATTTATGCGGTTTAAAATTATGTGTAATCAAATGATTATATATTTATAATTGTATGACAAATTTCTATTATCGCAATGCGATTTTGTTAATTTTTTATTTGTATTATTTTTATATAACTAAGATTGATGAAAAAAGAAATCGTATAGAAATTGAAATATTTTCATTTTCACCAAATCATGCGTATGTATATAATAATAATAATAATAATAATCATGGGCGAAGCTGGGAAATTGTTAACCGCATTTATTTCCCAATATGTATAGTATACAATATTCTGAAAGGCACATTTTTAATTATATAGATAATTTATAAAAAAAAATCAATTTGGTATAGGACAGCGAACTAAAGAAAATTTTTATTTTGAAAAGTTTGTTCTAAATAAAATTATTGAAACCAAAAGCTATATACGGGCAAAGTATTTAGTAAGACCTAGGAAATTATGATAGGTATGGATAAAATGAAAATAGGTATGGATAAAATGAACTAATCAATTAAACTCCATTTACCCAAAAAAACTTTGTTCCTTTTATATAATACATATATTTTAAATCATAAAATTAACAATAGGTCAACTATAAAGTGCTAAATATTTCTTTCAAACGCATTTTCAAATGGACTAACAAATTGCTATATTTAATGGTTTCAAAACATTTACGCGTTTACGGATCGTGTTTTGTGGTTTAATTATTGGAGCTAGCCGCATATGCAAAATATAGAAAATTGAATTTTCCGGAAAATTTTATTTGAAAAATGTATTGTTTTCAAATTTAATTTGATTTTATAAGCATGTATCTTTTAGAACATCCTATTGTTTGGTTCATCAGGACACATTTTTCCACGCTACGTCTAATAAAATTGATAAGCATTGATTGATAGATGATATTATTATACATTATACAGATCTTACATTATTGGTTTTTTTTTCTTAAAATTTCGTAATTTATATATAAGAAAGAATGTAAAATAAGTTTAAATTGAATTCTATATTTTTTTTTTTTGGGTAATCTCTCCTCATTCGGATAATTTTGAATTAGCGCTTTCAAATTTTCAGTATTTAGTTAGTGTATCATTTATATCCAAGCGTATATGGATAATAAAATATTTTGTACTTCAAGGGAACCCCAAAAATCAACCGAATTTTAAGTTTCCTTGTTTGTTCTCTCTTTTATCGGCTATATATTTTTAATTATATTAACAAAAACTTTAAATTGCAGTTTTTTTTTCCTTTGAGGGTTTTTGATTCATTTTTCTTATAAATATATTAATTATTTCGCATTAATAACTCCATATATCTATATGTAATAATTATATATTTCAACGAGGAGGTGATCCTAAAAATTAGAAAAAGTTCTCTATATAATGAATCTATAATATAAAAGAAAATTCCCTTTCCAGCTTATAATAGAATCTGATTAAATCCTCTTTAGTTCTTTTTTTGACCTGAAAAAAAAAAATAACGAGAATGTGAAACTTACGAAGTCATTTGCGCAGAGTCAAAGACATTTTTTCAAAAATATTATTATTGCATTATTTTTATTAACTATTATTAACTTAGAAAAAAGCGCAAAACCCCATCGACTGATTTTCGGTTTTTCAAACCCAAATTTGAAAAATACGCGGATCCTAGGTGATCCGTTTTTATTTTATTCAGATAACACAAACGTGTATGTCGTGGTCTGAAAGGGATAGTCTTTATTATACGATACGTAAATTCATACGTAAAAATCTAAATTATTTATATATACTATACAAGTAATTGTGATATTTGTGATGTTAATCAACCCTGTTTTATTGCTTTATTCTTTAAAATTAATTTATATATACATTTTTCTTATTATATGTGAATTTAATATTTATGTTACAAAATAAATATATTATTGATTGAAACAATGTATAAAATCAAATCAAATTTTTGTTTTTAATATACGATAAAAATAACGCAAATATAATAAAAAGTTAAAATGTTATATATATATATATATATATAAATTTAAATTGAATATATAAGAAAGAAAACAATAAAAATAGAGAATAATATTGATTTTTATTTTCCAAACATTCTTTATTATATACTATATAAATTATTTTTCACACATTTTCCTATAATCAACATAAAAAAAAAACATAATGAGCTTTTATATTCGTATATAAATGCATCGTTCGTTCGTTCGTTTGTTTGTTACTTTCATATTATTATACAAATACGATTAAGATGCAATATATATGATTTATTTAAGTGTATATATGAAAAATAAATTGTCTCGCGAAGCTTTTATATATATTTAAAAATAAAAACATCACATTCAAAATATAAATATAAAAAAAAAATACAATAAAATTTGTACGAAAAAGTTTTCTTTTATAAATATAAATTTTTCTTTTGTTTATTTTCCTCTCTCTCAAATACAATCATAATATTTAATGGAAATCTTTTATATATTCATATATACATATATAGATACCAGATGAAAAAACATCTATACAACCCGTTGAATTGTCAACAGAGTTAATGTTGGCTTGTACAGTGGCGCTATCAACGTGTACGGCAAAACAACAGGAACCACACCCAAAGGTTTTGGAACGCCTTCCGGATTTTATATGGTGAGTACACTCGCACAAATATAATCTATATATAATTTACTTTTTCAACACATTTATTTTATATATAGAAATTCTTTACACATACAATATACCATATATTCAATATAAATGTATATTCAAGATAATATATAAATGAAATATCAATATATATTTATATATATATTGATTGTTTTGAGGAATGAAACAGATATAGCATTTTTTATATATATATTTCATCTTTTATATTTGTATATAACAAAATTAAAGGGAACAAACACAAACCAAACCAAAAAAACAAGGACCATATTTTTCCTTTTATCGCACATTTATTTCGTTTATATATTAAAAAAAAGTGGCTCTTCTATGAAAAAAAAAATGAAAGAAAATATAAAACTGAGCGTATATATGGAAAATTTTTCTTTTTGTGCTTCAAACAAATAATTTAAACGAAAATTGTTTAAAAATTTCTTTATATATCACTTTTATTTTTATTTTATTTTATTTTTCTGTTATATATACGACAATATACAGATTGAGGATATTTACGAAAAATTTTTTGGTTATAATTTTATTATATATTTGATTTTATATATACATATTGAGAAAATCTTTATTTATTTATATATATAAACATATATATAAATATGGTAAATTATATTCGATTTTTTTCGTAGATTTCTTTTGTATCGATATATAAACAATTCTGTCGATTTTTTTTCTGCTGCGGTCAATCAATACATTTGTTGCTTATATATATATATGTTTGCATGATGATGCGAGGAGGAAAATTATTTTCTTAATCTATTATATGTATATTATTATATAAAATCTTATGTATGTCATGATACGTTATAATAATAATTTAAATATTTATAATATATGTTGTTAAAATGATAAATATGCATTTAAGTTGTATATATGTAATCTTAAATAATGTATAAAAAAAATGTGTGGTTTGTTTGAGATTGTTGAATATATTTTATAGCTCTCATTTATTTAAATCAACATATATATTGTTATATTTATATAAATAATAATTTAATTGTTGATATATATAAATTTTGATAAACATTTATAAATTGTTTATATATACGTACAATATATGCGATGATGACCTTGTGTCAGAATAATTTATAAATATATTAAAGTTGTTTTCACATATGTATATAGATAGTTAACCAAAATAACAATAAATTATTTATATATATTCATTCATATATATATGCGTTGTATATGTTGTATGAGTATGAGTACGTTGTATGAGATTAACTATTCATTTTATTTAAATATGGTTATATACCCGCGAATTTTATTTGGATTTAAAATACATATATATAATATATAGATAGGTAACAACGAATGAAATTTTTGTTAAACAATTTGTGGTGTTATTCTTGTCAGATGTTTATAGGCCTCTACTAAATATAATTTATAAATCTATATATATATATATATATATATGATATGATGGACAATTTAATGTAATTTATATAGCGTTAAAACAACCTGTATGTTAATCCTTTTGTCATATAAATATATTAATATTTGCTATGTATTATAGAATAAAGCAAAAATTTTTAGATGGTGTGAATTTAAATCGGCATTTCAGTATAATTTTATCAAAAATTTTATTAGAAATCAATCGAGATTTGAGATACAACAATCATGTCAGAAGATGATTTCAAGTAACAAAGATTTAGAATCAATATATCTAAATAATTGTGGAAGGATAAACCTATATATAGTGACCTAATTTAAACCATACCTAAAACAAAGATATGTTTGTTCTTAAACTAACGCCATCCATATAAATGTTTACCCATAATAATTATGAATAATACCCTCAAACAAACAATCTATATAAGAACCTATATTAAAATTTGGGAATATCTTTGTCAAATATAATTTTACATGCGTAACAATAATATAATTATTGTAGCTTAAAACTTGCATTTTCGCTGATCAGAAATGAAACTATAAAACAAGTTCAATTGAATTATTAGATCATAGACGATCGGTATAGCTTCAATATGTAGATTTTATAAATATTAATATAATTGTTTTACTATGCTCTTACAATTCAAGAAATTCTCAAACTTCATTTCACTTCATACACTCTGTATATCTACTACTCTAACCACTATTATATCCGACCTTCTATTTTATTCGTATGCTCGACTTTGAGATGCCAAAAAAGGACTTTACACAACAATTTTTTAATCCTTTCAATTTTATTTCATAAAATGATGGTTTTAGTTAAACAATTGCGCAGACAGAAGTAAAAAATCTTTTAAATTCAATTAGTTATCGAATTTATTTCAAAATGATACAATAAACAAAAAAAAATTTCTTCCATTCTCTTAGACGTGGGATTTATTAAGTTTTTGCATTCATCCGGTGTTTTTGTATTCCCCATTTCAATGATTTCTATACTTGGAATTCTTCACTCCTTCAATTGTAACTTTCTTATAATTTTTAACTTTGTTTTATTAATGTCCACAATGATTATATTGAACATTTTATGAAATAAATGTAGAAGTATTAAAAAATTATTGTTTAAAGTCCTTTTTTGGCATCTCAAAGTCGAGCATACGAATAAAATAGAAGGTGTCCGATATAATAGTGGTTAGAGTAGTATATACTAAGTTTTTTCGAACCAACAGATTTGGAAATTCATTTTTTTTTTCAAAAACGTCAAAACTATGGAACAGCGGTCTAGGATTTTCCACTTGTTTCTTTTGACTATCAATAATTTAAATTTCTTTCTAAAGCTAAAGACTAATCAACATAAAATCCAAGTTGGACAATTATTTGAGAAGAAATGAGTTATTTTTTTCTTACGGCTTTTCATTTTAAGTTTTTTTCTCTCTCATTTGCTAGCTTTTATTTACAAAATTTCATAAATTAATCCGCACAAATGATGGTGTATAATCATTTTGCCACCCAAAATCACTTAAATGTATTCAATGCATCATATAGTTTTATCACCTCATAAGTTCATCACCATCATAGGTTCATCACCAATTACCAAGGTTTAGTGAAACCGCAATCTGTCGTCGTAACGAAAAAGATAAAAAAAATACCATCTTTCGGTATTTAAATGGTCCTGGTAAGAACAAAATATGGTATATGGTGAGATTTTCCAATATTATTATACATATATACAAGTTTCATTATATAAAGGACGACTATAAATTTTGTGATTTTATGAATATCATCGTATTTTTACAAAAAAACTTTTCTTGTAAGTTTTACAATGATTTTTAAAACAATAAATCAATAAAATAAATCCTCGAGCGAAAACCTCGCCGGTTTCGAGAATCACACCAAAACACGGTAACAAAACACGTTTTTTTTTAATTTGTAAAATTTGTCAGATTTTACACTTGCGCAAGTTTTATATATTTATATAAGTTAAAAGAAAATCCAAAATTAATCTATCTGCTTGATGTTTATTTCATTTAATTTTGTTACTGTTTAACGACATTTATATTTGTTTATGTATGATACAGAAACGATATAAATAAAATATAATTAATTTATGATCATATATCAAATATATAATGAATTATGGTATAATTTTATCACGCGTAATTGTAGAAATATCCTATATATTTTGTAATATACCCTGAACCCGCTGATGATAATGTTAATATAATAATGACATCTGTATATATCGTCGCGGTTATTTGTTTTGTTGCAGTCCTCCATATAATATCCATATTGAATAATTTCCAAAAAAAAAATCATTAATCAATATTTTTATTTATTTTTAAAGAATTTTCAACGCTTATTATTAAATATATCTAACAATAATATTGTAATATCCTGGATATATAATTATCTATTAATATTTTAAAAACACCCACTTACCGGAAAAAATTGATTTAATTTTAATTAATATCATTGCTATTATATATATACATAAACTATTCACATCTAATTCATAAAAGCATAACAATCCAAATATATACTATACAGATATAAATAGCGTTACGGGGAGTCCTCTATTTTATATACATATATATATAGATATATCAATCTATATATGATGTATATATTCCACAAAATTACACATTTCAAATTCATTCAATTGCCATTTTATTATATATCATTATATGATCATGTACATATACATATAAATATAATAATTATGATGTTTTTCATTTCAAATACATACTTATAATAATTTTTTTTTATTTATTTATATATTGATGGATATATAAGTATTTAGAGCACCGCACAATCCCAAAAATTATAAATAATATTTTTATATCAATTTTTTTCATCATACATAAAAATCTTTTTAAATATAAACAAACCATAAACCCTATATATAATAAATATATATATATGATGTTCCTAATCTAGTAAAAATAATTGATAAACTACTATAAATAACAGCATGAGATCGATTATATTATATATATTTGGCCCCTATTGTGTTAAATTACCGATAACGTCAGAGGGGGTTTTCCACACAGATTTACAATTAAGATATATGATGACTTAATAGACGCGCATATATATAATATATTTATATAGATATTTTGTATGTTTTTAGCAATAAAAAAAAGTTTTTCGTATAATTAATTTATAGGCGAATTTATTGACAAAAAAAAATAACTCAAAACATATATAAATAAAATCTATTTTTATTATATTTTTGTAATTTTTATAACATTTTTGCAAAGATACTTTTTTTTTATATATTGATTTTTATTTAATTATATAATTTTTAATTAATATAAATATGATCATTTATTACCAATGCGTGTCATGAAAACAATTTTTTTATAACTAAATTTATTATATTAAATTATGCAAACATATAACCATATCCATATATATTTAAATATGAAAAATATGGTGTTTGTAAAATTTAAAAAATTTAAATTAGGGGTTGAAATATTAAAATATATATATATGAATAATATTATATTTATTAACAATATGATGATTCCACATATGGATGACAATAGACTTATTTATTATTATTATTATTATTATGAATATTATATGCAATATGTACATATTTATATTCATATATGAATATATATATATGGAACAGGCGCATCTATTGAAAAAATAAAAATTATATTGTAATCCCTTAATATCCTTTTTTTTTACTTTGTAATATTTTTTTTTTTATTACTTTATATGAATGTATATACGCATTTTTTACGCGTTTTACGGTTCATTTAAATATAATAACATTAATAATAATAAAATTATAAAAATATGTATATGCTGTACGATGTAAATCATGGAGTTGCCCATTTTTTTTTTTATAAATATGTGTCTCAATTAAAATCATATTAAATATAGAATTATTTATAACTCTATATATATATATATATATAAAAAAATTCATAATAAAAAAAATTACCTGTGATTTATTCATATATGCGGTTAATGAATATTTTTTTATATTCTGATATTGAAATTTTTTTTGTATATATAAAACAAATTTTGTTTAATGAACCACTTATATAATGATTATGATTTTAGTATCATTCAGTCATACTTCAATAGTAATTGATATTATTTTATTTAAATTCGTGTGTGTAAATTTAAGATTTATTTATGTAAATATATAGACAATCTGGATTCAATAATGCAGGTTGCAATGGCACAAACAACCATCTATCAAATTTGGGATACTTTTTATATTAGTATACATAAAAGAATTGACAAAAAAGTATTTAAGTTTTTTGTAAGATTATTTCTTGTTGAGAATTAGACCTTTTGATGGATATAAATGGTTTTGTTGTTAGAAAATTGTACCGAAATTTACTTTAAACTATTCGAAAAATATTTTTATTTCGAAAATTATTGCAGATTTTTCACAGATTATAATAAAATATTTCCGCACAGAAAATTATATAGATAATTCCATCCGAAAATTATACAGAATTTTTGACACAAAATTACACAGAATTTTTGACACAAAATTATATAAGATGCTCCGTGAAAATTACTTAAAAATTTTCTCAGAAAATGACAATGCATTTTCACCGAAAATTATATAGAAATTTATTCACAAAATTATATAGTGATTCCTTAAAATTTCACCGAATTTCCTCAGGAATTTCCATACAGAATATCCTCACAAAATTATACACAATTGCCTTAGAAAACGATACAGAATATCCTCACCAAATTATACACTATTTCCTTAGAGTATTATACTAGATTTGATCAGAAAATTATATCGAATTTCCATAAAATATATTATAAAACATTTCCTCAGAAAATTACACGTAATTTTCCTCCAAAAATTTTGCAATTTTATGTAGATTTCCTCAGAAAATTATTCAGAAGATGCACAGAAAATTATATACAAAATTTGCTTTAGAAATACATATAAAATTTTCACAGAAAATTATATCGAATTTCCATAAAATATAATAAAGCATTCCTTCTGAATAGTACGCGTAATTTTCCTCCAAATATTATGCAGAATTCCCTCAGAAAATGTACAGAAAATTGTATAACATTAGCAATGTATTTCATGCGAAAATTATAAAAAATTGCATCAGAATGTGTAAAGAAAATAATAAAAAAATGTACCCAGAAAATTATACAGAGAATTTCATCAAAAAATTACACCTCTAATTTCTTCAGAAAATTAAAAAGAGATTTTCCTTCAAATTATGTAGAATTTTTTAAGGGCACTATAATAATATTCAAAGGAATATTACACGTAATTTTCCCCTAAAAATTATACAGAATCTCCTTATAAAAAATTTCAATGAACTTCTTCAGAAAATTATACAGAAATTACATAAAATATAGTAGATCATTTCCTCAGATTATTAAACGTAATTTTCCTCTAAAATTTATCCAGTATTTAATCAGAAAATTGTACAGCATGCGTAAATAAAAATATATAAAATTCCCCAGAAAATTATACAGAGAAGGTTTACAGAAAATTATACAGAATTTTCACAAAATATAATAAAGCCTGCCCTCTGATTATTACACGTAATTTTCCTACAAAAATTATCCAGAATTCCATCAGGAAATTAAACAGAATGTGTTTTATACAAATTGTATAAAATTTCCACAGAATTTCCTCAGAAAATTATGAAGAACTTCGCAAGAAAATTATCTAGAATTTCCTCAGAAAATTGTACAGAATTGTATCAGAAAATTATACAGAGAATTTCCACAGAAATTTCATTTTCATAAAATCATCATATACATTGTCAATTATGAATTATTCTATGTTATAGATCATCTTTCCTTATACAAAAAAATTTTCACTAATTTCTTTTGTCAACAAATTTCTACATAATTATTATGAAAATTATACACGTATACAAAACCATATACCGGCGACTTACTAAAATAACTTTTGTTTAAATAAATTTAGTCATAAATATAGTATATTTAGAATAGAACATTACCCTTTTTCCTATATATATATTTTTATATATTAATTTTAAATAGAAAATCAAAATTGCTCATATCAAATTTAAGTCTATATATACTTTTCTTTATATATCTTGTCTTTATATATCTGTATATTTAAATACTTTTTTCTTTGGTGCTTTTTGTCTTTTGATATTGAACACCTGTATATATATATGTAAAAATGCGTAAAATTCTGATAAATACAAAATTGTTTGACAATACCAATAATATAGTACGACGATATATATGACATCTATATAGATAGATATATATATAAAAAAAATAAAATTCAACTTGTGTGGTTTTTTTATATTTATTTTCCATAAAATATTATACATAATAGCAATAATAATAATAATAAGAATAATAATAATAAAATTATCTCATAATAAATATATATAAGAAAAGTATAAATATACGAATATGATATATATAAATATATTTGATCTCAAATTAAAACTATATATATATAGATGATTTTTGACATCACACATATTGAATTTATATTTACTTTATATTAGGAAGAATAATAATAAGAAGAAAAAATATCAAAACATGTCAATTTTTTTATAATAAATTTATACACACATAATTTGAATATTTTTTGGCATACATGAAACGTGAGTTAAAAAAATCCTATATAAAAAACGCATTTAGGTGGTCTTATATATTAATAATATTTATGAAATTAAAGAAAATATATACGCATAAATATTTTGTGTGTATTTAAAAGGTATAAATTTAATGCGAGATAGACACGCGGTTTTCAAAATATACTCATAATTTATTTATATATATAAAAATACAGATGTCAATTAGTAAGTTTACATAGGAAATATGTTCCCATATAGCATATAATATGAAATATAATTGTAAAATAGAACAAACATTGTATATAGATTTTCATAAATTCCGGTATATTTATAGTAAAATTTTCTTTACATATTATTATATATTCAATTGAATAAATATAAATCAAATCGAAGAGGTTTTCACTATATATATATATAATCTATAAGTGATTTTTTTTCTTCACTATACTATTTATAATATATTTTTTTGCTATACAATTCCACGCATGAAAATTTCTTCATTTTCAGCCAAATTTTAATATATATTTTCAATGAAGTTTTTTTGCATTTATATACAAATTAATATAAAATATATATACGATTGAATCCATACGTTGATATGGTGAAAATTTATTTAAAATAAATATATTTAGCACTTCAACTATATTTATTTTTTTTTGTTTGCTCTCATTGAATATATGTATTTTATACTATATGAATAGAATTGAATATCGAAATAATATACGCAACTTCAAATTATGCGATTATACATATATACACTGCAATGCTTTCAATGTCTGTCTATATATATATATATCGGGCCTGATGCCAGTTTAAATAAAAAAAAAAAACAAAAATAATATATTAAATAAATATATGAATATTCAAAATATGAAATAATTTTTTTTTAATAAATAAAAAACAACAAAATTTTATGTATATAAATAAATGTATTTTTTTTTTAATTTACATCTGCTTAACTTAAAAATAGAAAAATTTATTATATTCTAATACAATGTAATACTATATATTATATACAATATTGAAAAGTGTATTGTTTATTATTGTTTATACATATATGAATAAACAAGAATGCGATATAGTTGCAGTATTTTATATTGAATAAATTTTGATTTACATATAATAGAAATTATATACAACAATAAAAATGAGCATTCAAATTTTATTATTATATAGTAAATATACAATTGAAAAACTACAAAACAAAAACTAAATAAAAAAATATAGCATATTTTAATAATTTGTATATTAACAAAAAAAGGGGTTGATTTGAAAATAAGTGGATTTTTGGTTGTTGTTATTATTATTATTATAATTATTTTGACGTGAAATGATTACATTTCAATCATTGTTTTATTTCTTTTATATATATTTTGATATGCACTTTTGATATTGTTTCAACGTTTCAATGCGTATTGTAGCTATATAACAGAATTTATTTAAAATTTTTGTTTGTTCATGTATAAAACAAATATAAAAAATATTGGAAAGTTTAAATGGAAATGGAAAAATTTCTGCAAAACAAAAATAATTATATAGATATATTTCTATAATTCATTTTATTCTTCAAAATAATCTTCTTTCTCTGAAGGCTTCTCTGATAGATTATTAAATAATATTATTTATCATAAGAAATTAACCCCCGCATAATCAATGGCAAGCCGTCAACAGATTTAACCCTACGGCTCAATCAATAGCATATTCTCTGAAAGTTATACGTGCAAAAAAACAAATTAATTATTAAACAAACAAAAAATTGAATTTTCCATATTTTGAATTTCTTTTTTTAATTATACTGTCATTGTTTTCCTACTACAATTTTCATTTTCTTTGCATCATTTAAAAACTGAAATAACTTATTCTGATATTTTGTTTAGAATAAAATTGGAAAATTTGAAAATTTGTTTGTTTTTTCAAGAGATAAACAGCTGAAAGTTTGTTTTCTTAATCACTTTTTTGGAAGATCTTTAGATATATCTTTAGAACCAATAAAGCGATTGCAAACATATATTTTATTACAAATCAGAAATTGATTGAATTATCAAATGAGGCAAAAAAAATTGAAAATTGTAGCTAAAAAGGGCTTGCTATTCGAAAAATTCAAAGTTTAAAAAATTGAAATTTTCCGGAAAATTTTATTCAAAAATAAAATATTTGTGTATTTGTTCTTAAACACGCATCTTTCAAAATATCCTATCGTTTGGGTCATTGGAATCAAATTTTCTCCCGCCCCGCGTTATTGAACTCAATAAATAACAAATGCTTTAAAATTCTTTAAGACTAATTGACTCTGTCGTATATAGTTGATAAAGCATAAACATAAAATTCTGACAAACTTTTTAAGTCGAGTGTTCGAATCCTATATTGAAGCTTATTATTATACAACAGTCAACATTTATACAATATCACCATTATAAGATAAAACTATTTTATTATATAAACAACTTTTAAAAAATCAAAAGATTTATGCAATTTGATAAAATTCCAAATAAATTTTAATTTTAATATTGGATTTGATTTTCATCAAATTTTATGTATATATACAAATTTAAATATTTAAATCAACAAATAAAACATATTTTATTTATATATATTATGGTTGCATATATAAAATCTTATAATATACCACATAATTGAAACCTTAATATATTTATTTTGTCTTTGAATATAATCGCATATACTAGATACATTAACTATATATACATTATATGTTTATATGTGAATTATATTTCTATTTACATAACAAATATCCTTTTCATATATCCATACTATTATATATATATACCATCACGATCACCATATAAAATTAACCATATTTCCAGTGACCTCTCTCCTGCTATATATTGCTATATGGTATATAAAATATCCATTTATAAACAATATCCATATGTATACATTTATATATATATATATATTTACTATAAACCCAAGTAAATATAATTATCCGGATTTTGTTACACTTTTTCGTCATATGACAAATAAACATAAAAAAAAAATGTCATTTATCTCCTCATCATCATAAAAGTCCGCATCTTTTACCATATCATATATATATATTTATTTATATTCCTATATATTTTATTTAAAATTTACAACTACATATATGAATATGATACAGACAACAACTTCTATATATACCACTCAAATATAGAACAAACAAAAATATATATATACTCTTGCATGAATATATTCATTCAGAATGTATGTTTTTCATTTGAATAACATTTATATATAAAAAGGATATATATGATTTTATAATGAATTTAAATGTGTATACAAAAAAAAACATGTATCAATTGATCCCTTCCAATTCCCTGGATATTATTCTATATAATCATATATATATATTTAGATATCGAGTGCCAATTCAGTCAGTCAGTTCACCCCATCATCATCATCATCATAATCAAGGCACACATATTTATTATTATATTGAAACATAAAAAGCAGCACTTTTCTTTTCTATCCGCATATATATAAAACAAAATAAAAAATGCAAAAATATTTTGTTTGACATCTGTCTATCTATACGTTCTGCATCAAAGAATTTTGATTTTTTTGACGTTTTTTTTTTTGTTTTTTGATTGTAATAATTTTTCCTATACTTTATATATAAAATAAATGAAATTAAAATAACCATAATAATGTTATATATATATTTAGGTATATTTATCTATTGGTCGGTCTATAACATGATAATATCCCAATACATCAGCATCACTTTTTATCTTTTCAATATTTTCTTTATTGATATTCAATTTTTGGTCATTCATTTTTTAATCATAAAACTCTTAATATATAGGATTTAAAAAAAAATAAAATTGATTGAATACGAAACCAAAATTAAAGTTCAAAATTTCATTGTATACATTTTGTCTTTATAATATCTATAATATATATATAACGCTATAACTCAATATAAATAAATATGTATATATATATTTTTCATTTTATAAACAGAAAAAAAAATTGTTTTTTTTTTTTATTCAAGTACTTATTGTTTATTTATAATTTTCTCTGAATAAAATTCCGTTTATATAATAGAATAAATAAAAAAGTAAATAAATATATTTATTTAATTAGATTTGATTGATGATCAGCAGTTTTATTTTTTTTTTTGGTTTGTTTTGTTTGTTTGCATATATAAATATTTGATTTCACATTTATTTACTTTGATTTTTTTTTGTTTTCGGTATATAATTTTTAATCATATACTATGATTTTTGTGGGGAGATTTGTGTTTACATTTGATTTTGTGAAACTTTTTTGTATATATAGTATATACATCACATTGATCATATATGACTATTTCTTTTATATATATTTACGCAAAATTGTTTAAAAACATTTACAAAAAAATATTGCACTATTTATTTTGTTAATTAATTCTATTAGTTTTTTTTTTTGTATTTCAATATTGCTATCAAAATTGCAAAAAATTGTCTATATTTATATATATAAAATTTTTATTGTAACTATTTCTATTTGCTATATCTATTCATATATATAAATTTATAAATTCATTTTATTTATATTTTAAACTATATGCGATTAAAAACAATATGTTTTTTCGTTGTTTATTTATAAAGTTTTATTGATTTAAAATTAACTTTTTATTGATTTAGAAAAAAAATTAAATTAAATTAAATTTGAGGTCGCTTATATACATATAAATTTGAAATTGATTTTTTAGTTGATTGCCATATATTGAAAGATATTTTTGATTTATTTTTAGTTTAAATATTGCATGCGGCTTTATATTATCAAAATGAATTCACAAATCATTTCTTTAAATTCAGGTTTTTTGTTGATAATTATCGAAGATCAGTGATATGATAACTATTCTGGTAAATATCAATAAATATTTTGAGATTTTTCTCTTTTTTTTTTTTTATTGATATTCTTAAAATATCAATCTTTGAAACTTTTTAATTCAAACTCAAATTATATTTAAAAAATTTCATACTCATACAAAAAAAAATCATTCTTATACAGCAGGCAGATTGGTTTTCTGCCTTCGCAGTTGCTGATTTCATAATTTGTGGTTTTTGCACAGATGTCTTATCGCGGTGGTGTATGACCAATCACATAAGGAAAATAAGTACTTCTGTGTAAAATTTATATCTCAAAATTACAGGAAAAAATGTTTCAGTAATATATATAGGATTTATATCTCACCTTAAAATTTTGTCTGAATTTTAATTTGGGGTATTTTATTCACTATACATTAGAGTGACACATTTATGCTTATTAATATAATGTTTATCTTCCTATATCTATATATATACATATCTGAATACCCCCTTATGGATACGCAAATATTCCATAAACAAATGATAACATTTTATAATATATACAATACATATATTCGCCTTTACTTAAAGTACCCGTATTATTTATCTAATGTATTTTCACTGTTAAAAAAAAAAATAGATAATAATGATATAAAAATTATGATAATAATAATGATAATAATAATAATAATAATAAATAAATAATCACTGCACGCGGTATATTATATACTGTACATACTGTTTTTTTGGAAATAAAGCAAAAAAAACTATGTATGAGGAGTTGTTGTATATAAAAACGAAATTCCCGAAGGATTCACACCGCATATGTACAATAACTATATAAAATTCATATATATTTATTTTTACTTAAATATATCTATATATGTATTATATAAATATAATATACAAATTATATGATTTTATATAAATAAACGCATCCTTTTAGTATGATGGGTATTTTATTATATATATAGATATTATAGTAAAATAAACATACTCTTATTCATATATACTATAGATGGATATATGTTCAGCTATATATATATAATAAAATGATATGGTATATATATTCCATTTTATTCAATATATATAAATGGCCCTCTCAAAAATCTCGTATCCTTGAAATACACTTTTTTTTTTATATTTCTATATATATATATATATATATATAAATAAATAGAAAATAAGTATAAGAAAATTTTTATATATAATCGTATGATATATAAATGGTTTTAATATAATATAACTATATAATGTATATAGTACATATATACACACAGTTAACAACTTTATGGATATAAGAGGGATGATCTAGAATAAAAATTTATATGTATGTATACATATATATATGATAAGTATATATATATAAAAAGTCGACAATTGCCCCTAAAGTATATTGAATTGAATAAAATTGCATAAGGTTATTTATTTTTGTTTTGAAATAAATATATATATATATATATAAATGCGAACAATGTGATATATGGAAACAGGAAAATATATATATTTATATAGATTTCGGATTTTGAAGTTATATACACTATATTATATATACATTACATATAAACACGCGATAATCTTATACCGTGACCAAAAATATTGTTATACCTTTTCTTATTTTTCGTCGTTTTTTTTCTTTTTGGTTGTCATTGCGTGTTGTTTTCTCACAATCACAGTGAATGGTTTTTTTTTTTGAAAATTTACGCATTGATTATTGCATGATTATTATACGAAAGAAATATTAAATTGTTTCATGTCTTATAATGACTTGAAAAATTGTAAAGGAAACCTTCATCGCAGATATTTATGGTTTATTTGTATATGGCTTACCAAAAGTATTGATTTGTATTTTTCTTTTTTATAGGAACATATTTATAGTTGTTTTATTGTCCGTAAAATTTTAACCTTTTTGATATATTCAGTTCCAAATATGAAATTTTATAATTCGTACTGCAAACGGTTTAAGGACATTTTCTACTAAAATTCAACGTATTTTTTTCATTTAATTTAATATATTTTTCATGATTATAAATAAAATCCCTTGACTTCTTTTATTTTGATGGTCAATCATACTTATATTAAATATTTTTAGTAAATGTTTGTGTTAAATATATCTTTAAAGTCTTTAATATATACCTTTTATTTTAGTATATAAAATAATATATGCTTTAATTTACCCTCTGTTATGTATATGTACATTATTCGTATATATATGTTTATACAGTAGTTATAATATAATATAAAAATATCTATTTAAACATAATGTTTTGGTATTAATATATGTATGCTTTTTATTTTATTTCGTGTACGAGAATATATAAGTATACAAAATATCAACACATCTGAACATTTTAACTGAATAGATTTTCTTTTGTAAAAGTATATATATACATGATAAAAGTTTTCCCTTTTATATAATATAGATAGTATATATACAATACAAAATTTTAGATAAATAAAACTATAAACATACATACAGGATGAGTCTATGGTTAAACTTTCGGTAGTTTTAATAAATTCAGCAAAATTCAGCGTTTTGGAGAAAAATACCTAAAGGCAAAAGTTGTATTCGACCTTTTGTATAAAACTTTCCAAAAAAGTGTACAGTCTTGGAATTAATTAGAATAATAAAAAAAGTAATAGAATTTTTTCGATACTTCATATGAGATAAATGATCACTTTCGTCTTCATTTCTAATACCTTTAGAACACCCTGAATATATAATGTTCATCTAAATACGTATATCGTATATACAATCCTATTTCCTTTTTATATAAAATATATAAGTATTTTTATTTTTTTTATAACTGTATATAAAACTTTGATTATTTTTACACATGTACAAAACTATATATGTGTATTGACAATATGAACTATATGAATAAAAAAATGTATTATATACACAAAAACTTTTCGCAAATAAAAGCTCTTACATGTTTAAAAAAAAGGTATATAACTTTAAAAAAAAATCATTCGTGCATATGTCCTTAAACTCTATATATATATACGATAATTTTATTGTGAAAATCTACTCCTTTTTCATAGTATTTTTTTCGCAATCGGTTGATGTTTTTTTTTATTTAATAAAATTTAATCTCATCACTTATTGTATCACACATTACATCATTCTCATGTGGAAAATTCTTAGACTTAAAAATTTTCCATATATATAGGATTTTAAGTATCTTATTGTCTTTTCTTTTATAAAAGAACATTAACATATATTATATCATTATATATATACTAAATAGACTTTACACTTTACATCTCAATTATTATATAAAAAATAAAAAAATATCTATCTACCTATACTTAAAATCTAAATCAAAATGCATCACAAATGATTTATTTTATTTTATATATGTATGAAAACAGAAAAAAAAAACAAAAATGTGCAGTCAAAATAATAAATAAAAAAAAAAAATGAAAATTAAATATGCATTGCACGATATATTATTTGTATATAGGTACTTTATATATATGTTTTATATTAACATTCATAAGCCTTCACATCATTACATTTTGATTGACTTATATCTTTTGTTTACATATGTCACAAATTTTATCTCTATACATAGACTCCTCATATGCTCTACATTTTTTTTTTAATAAACATCGTCATATATAATATAACAATAAATAGATTCATATATATATACATTTGAATATCTGATCATATATATACAAATCCTTTATATATATATATATATATATATATATATAGGATGTTTTTATATATATATATATATATATATATATATATATATAGGAAACGCTGAAACCTCTATTTAAAAAAAAAATCTAAAAACATGAATATTATATATATATATATATATATATAGAGATACTATAATATTTAAATATATTTAGGGTGAGTAAATTTTTAGTGATTTGATATAGTGAATTCTGCGCTTAATAAAATACTTTTAATGCACTTTTAAATTCGTATAAAATAGATTAATGTAATTGTTTTTGTTATAAAATAAATCTGTATATATATTCAAACAATATTGAATACATTCATTTGATGATCATTTGATGCGTATATATATATATATTTAGATTTAGATGCTATTTTATTGTGACATATGTTTAATATAAAACTATTTTACAAGTATATATCACTTACATATATCTTTAATTATTATGATGATATATGTATATGGTATTCATTGATTATTGTGTTATTCTTTTGTAAATGTGATCGTTGAATTTTGAATTGTCCATATAGGTCTTTAGCTATAGGTCTTTAGATCTTTTGACCTATATGGACAATTCAAGTCAATTCTTTTTAGAAGGAAGTGTCTTTTTACACAGTGCGACAATTAATATTCCGGACTGGTCCTAGGCAATATATTAAAATCACGATTTTTGAAATTTTTATTTTTATTTATTCAAAATATTCTCCTCCTGATTTAATACAACTGTTACATCGGTTTAATAATGATTCAAATGCGTGTTCCAACTCATTTTGTGGTATTGCCTCTAGGGCGCGTGTAGATGTTGTTTGAATGGTTTCAATGTCCTCAAAAAAACATCCTTTCAATTTCATTTTAAGTTTTGGGAACAAGGAGAAGTCACATGATGCGCTAATTCAGGTGAATACGGCGGATGATTTAAAACACAGACTTGATTTCGAGCCTTAAACTGACGAACAATAAGTGAAGTGTGACTTGGTGCATTATCATGTAACAAGCACCAACTATCTGATTCACGATATTCAGGTCGAATACCACGAATCCTGCCCAAAAATAAAACGCTTCAAAACTTCGATATATTATGCGCCACTGACTGTTTGACCAGTTGGAACGAATTTTTTATGGATAATTCCCTTGCTATCGATAAATGTTATGAGCATTGTCTTGATTTTCGATGGAACTTTTCTTGTTTTTTAGCCTGTGTTTTAGCCATCCACGAAACCATTATACCACGCAAAAACTTGTGTTCTACCCATACAATTATCGTCATTAAAGGCTGCATCGATTTGAACGTTTCTGTTGCAGATTTACCAAGCTTTGCGTTGAATTTAATGACTGCTCTTTGTTCGATGTTAAAATTTCTACTTCAACTAAAATATTGTTTCATAAGAAATATCATAACTTTTTTATTTTTCAACCAAATGCAATGAAATTTTTACAGACGATAGAGAAAACAGCAAGCTTCAAAACGCATGTTTTCCATCACATAGATCGTCCCTCCCACTGGTTATTGAGACATGGTTTGAGTCCGGAATATTAATTGTCGCACTGTGTATATCAAGAAATTTATTTTATATATAGAAATAATTAAATTTCTTGTGTGTTTCAAATCAATTTGGATATATCTTTAATTATGGTAATTCACTCAAATAAATAAATATACAATAAATTTCTTTAAAATTAAAATTAAAATTATTATTATTAATTCAATTTGAATTACAGTTTTTATGAAAATTTAATATGGATATATTAGTGTTTTAAGAACCATGTTTATGCGTGACATGAATTTTAAGAATAGGATTGAATATGCAAATGATCAAGTAAAATTACTTCGTATTTGTCCACAGGACGTAAATAAGAAAATAAAATTTTATGATATCTAATATGTAATAAATATAATAAAAAATGATCTGCGGTATACAATTTTTGATTGAGTACATTTCGGAGGTTTTGCGGCACTTAAAATCTACTACTGTACTTCTTGTTTATATATTTTACATGTACCATAAGATAAAAGGACAACAGGATATATTTGATGATAAATTATTATTTTTATAAATATATTACATTTTTTAAATTCATTTTAACTATAATACAAAAAAAACACACACGCAATATATCATATTTAAATGCAACAAAAATTGTCTCGACAATACTGATTTTTTTTTATATGATGAAAAAAAAACCGCTGATGTACATCGTCTAAATATACTCATCTTCAAAATATGTATATGTATATATATATATAGTTATCGCATTTAACATTATTTTTTTATTTAGTTTGTGGTTTACTACATTACTCCATATCCATTATTTACACACAATATATATATACTCAATAAATTTTAATAAACATTTTTTTTTTATTATTATTTCTTTTGACTGTGCGCCTTCATCTTATTATTATCATATATGTATAATTGTATATATATATAAGAAGAGATATGCATTATGTATTTTTTAACTGTAATTTTTATTAATTTTTTTTTATGTAAATATTGTATATATATATATAGTATAAATCATTCAGACATGTCCGATTCTATAACCATTTTAATGCCACGGTTATAACCACTTTATTAAGTATATTGGGAGCTCAATAATAACCATAGTTTTCATCGATTGAACGGGGAACTTCAAATCATTATAAATAAATTCCTAAAAAAACAAACACGATTAATTTGAATTAACGATTTCCCCAGAGGGCGTTCTATTTTTCAATCAAACCACAAATTGTTAAGTAATTCACTGTTAACATTTTTTGTAATGAGATTGTATTTTTTTTTTGTGCCATTGCAACCTTCATTAATACCCTTGTTGGTTATATTGTATATAGATATGTACGATATTGAAAATTACAAATTTTTTTTTGAATATGCACAAAAATATACATCATATCGTATATGCTAGACTATATCTCTATATATATTCAAGTTTATGAAATAAAAAAAATTGTCTTACATGATCGTATCGCATACATATACAATATGGATATAGCGCGATATCTGAAATTTATCCTATATGTAAATTTGTATATGCCTTATTATATTTATCTTTTTTTACATTTATATATATGGTACATACGTTTTATAAACAAATAATATGGGACTTTTAGTTTCTTTATTCTTTTTTAAATATTTACAGCTTTCGTTTCAATATACAAAATATACTATTATATATATAAATATATTTGTATATAGAATGTCTGCTGAATATGAATATTTATACAAAACTTTAATTCTTAAACGATATATGCGCGACGTTTTGTTTATGTTTTTAATAGTTTATCATTTATATATACATATTAATATTTTACTATTTATAATACATGTAATATTTTATTTGAAATCTTCAAGTGGTTTTTGTTTTTTTTTTGAATTGTATATTATATATATATATATATATATATGTTTATACACATTTAAGGATATACCAGAATGAATATACGGAAAAATCGAATAAGAAATGTGTATATGAGAACAAGTTATAGTTTTCCTAAATCCTATATTTGGTTCTGATGACCCAAACGATATATATAGGATATTCTGAAAGGTATACGCATGCATAAAAATAAATTAATTATAATACAAAAGAATAAATTTTTACGAACAAAATTTTCTGGAAAAATTGTTGCAAATTTTGAATTGTTGTTTTCCTCTAATTTTCATAAATGTGATTTGAAAATTCAATGAATTTCGGATGTTTTTATCAAAGAAAATATTGAAATCGTATTATTGGCTAAATAAAGTCGATTTTCCAAAATGGGTCTGTCAAAAAATTTCCCATTTTCTGTTTAAAAAATAAATACCGATTTCCAAATTTTCTTCTACAAAACTTCGGAATTTACTTGAGTGTTCAAATGATGCAAAAATAAAATGGAAATTGAAAGAAAACTATGATATGGTAATTCAAAATTTAAAAATTGAATTTTTCCGGAAAATTTGGTTTGAAAAAATTTATAAATTTTTTAATATAATTAATTCCTTTTTTAGACATATATACTTTCGTAGAATATCCTATCATTTTGGATTATCAAGACAAATTTTTTGACACGGCAAATCCACCACTACTGTAATTGTCTTGACAATATCTATCAAATTGGTTATAGAATTAAAAAACAATGTCTCCTCAAAAGGATTATTATATCAATAATTATAATAATTAATCATCATTGATAGTGAATCTAAGGTGTATATCTGATAAAAACGGCAAACAAAATTCTTTTAGATAATGCTGTGGTCATGCGGATTCCTCCAATCCTATATATACTGACGACATAAAAAATTTTTCATATTTTTCTTTTATTTTTCTGGGTAACTTGTAATTTTCCCACAGTTAGATAATTTCCCATGCGGTTGGGCAATTGACATCGTGCGAATTTACAATAAATTATGAAACCATCAACAGATCGCTGTATGTTACCAATTAAATCGATGTGATCCAAAAATAAGTTAATTTTTTTAATTTTGTAAAAAATGATCAACACTTTATATATAATAATATTTATTCTTTATTTATTTTTTAATCATCAAAATTATTTAACGCATATACTGCTGCACACATGTGTATAAATTCGTTCCATTGCATAACTTATATCACTTATATATAGAAATTCACAATATATATAAAGTATTTATTTATATACGTATATTCAATAGACCAAACAATATATATATAATTTATTCATATTCAATACGCTAAATTTAGTATATATAGTAGATGTGTTAATTAAATTGAAATTTAAAAGAAAACGTGGCGACAATTTAGCAATATGTAAGGGATATAATCGTCAACATAAACATACATCTATATATATATAAAAAAAAGGACACACAATAATCACGTATATATACTTAAGTGTTTATCATGTGAAATAAATATATTAATATATGCATTTGTATGGAAGAGATGAAAATTGTTTTAATACTATATAATATTATATATATATAAGGGAGCTAATAATCCATGCTTGAATTTATATATATATATATATATAATATAGAGTTCATAAATCCCTAAATAAATTCCGTATTATATATATATATGTACTTATACTTTTTTTTTTATATATATATATATATTTATTTATATATGACGAGTATCAGCCACCCTTAAAAAAATGTATAAAACACTATATATATATAATTTTATCACCCCATATGCTGTATATAGTGTTTGTTGCATATTCATATATAATATACTATTCATATATAATATAACTCTTATAACGAAAAAAAAAAATCATAATCGCACAAAATGCTCTCAATATAATATAAAAAATTCAGTTGGTGTAAAATAGGAAAAAAATAATGTTTTTTTATATTTATTTTATTATATACGAGTATTATTAACTATACATAAACATAACCAATCTTTTCCGTTTTTACGTTTCCTTTAAGTTTTTTTCTTTTTTATTTTTTTTTGTTATCCTGTATATGACTTTTATTGCTATTATTATTTTATTTTTTTGGTTTTTTTTAAATAAAGCTTTTCTGCGAATATGATAGAATATTATGTATATATCAAGGAAAAGTCCATAACCAACTTTAGTTGTATATATAAATATTCTATGGAGTGAAAAAAATTTTCCAAATCCTATATATAAAGAATAAATAATTTTATATCATAATTCCTTTTAGGTGCGGTGATGCGTATATATATAGAGAAATGACTATATTATTTTATTACTTTAATATGTAACACATGTAATTATGAAAGAAAAAATTATGTTTAATTTATATATATGTGTATTTTTATCATGTACTATATACGATTAAAAATTTAACTTTCATTAAATATCACAGGTGTTTTGAAAGTTCTGATAATAGTTAATGTTATTTTTACAAATTTCAAAATAAACTAAACTTTATGTGGTGGTAGTGGTGGCGGTGGGTGTTAAGGGATGATTTTATATATAACATAAAAAAAAAATTAAATCATATTTATGTATTTTATATATATTAAGTAGCAGACAGAGTTGTTATTAAAAGTATGGTCTCAGTCAATGTTGAGAATAGATAATCAATTGAAATATTTCGTTGAGATAGATAGATAACAATCGAAAATCTGTTTTAGCTTCGGACGGTGTCTTAATTTGTGCTGCTTTACGGTTATGTTGTCGGTTTCTTAATTTGTGCTTTATCGTGTTGATAATTAGCCGTACGACCAATCGCTTGGACTTGGGTATAATATGATTTCGTACCCATATGATCTCAAAATATATAGTTACAGTTCCAATGAGATGTTTTACTTTTATTATAATGATCTATGCAGATAAATATAAACATTTTAATAAGTAAAATGGTGAAAATACATTGATGTTATAAAATTGACAATATTTTCCAACGACGCAGATATTATACATACTTTTTGGAAAGAAGTTTCTATATATGCTATATCATTTGATTGTCTATATATAGTATAGCAGCTATAATAGTATATATATCTTTATTAAACCCTGTAAATATCTTATATATACATATATCTCTAAAATATATATACCGAAATTCAAAAAAACATGTAATACAAAATTATTAGGGTTTTCTTCTATTTTCGTTTTTAATATTTATTTATTATCTACTATATTGTAAAATATCTCTCGTCTTTTTTGAATATAAATATATCTACACATACATCGTTATAATGATAATTGAAATTTAATGCATTTGCGTTATATATATTGTATGTATATATGGTTTAATAAAAATATTAACATTCAAGATCATATATGACGATTATCTATATACCATATACAAATATATATATGTTTGTATTTCATTAGATTAAATTTCAATTGCCATATGGTACTTTTTAGTTATATATATATAGTTTTCCTTCTGTTATTTTTTTTATTTTAGGTTTTTCCTTGAATATTTATTACATTGGAAAACATTTGTACAATAAAAAAACAAAAAAAAAAGATCGCAAATCTATTTTTATTATGTTCTAGGTATATCTATACATATCAAGATATTGTTGTTTTTATTTTGATTTCGTGTATTGATAATGATTTTTTACAGATAAAATATATTAAATTTTATTTTGTATTTTCAATGATATGCGACTTTCATCATTCAATCAAAATGAATTATATATATTAAGATCATTATGAAAATCAAAGTAAAAATAATAACTATGAACTTTTGAAAGAAGGTATACTTAATTGCTTCAATTTTAACATTGAATTTTAAAGACTTTTACTTTTTTGTCTGTTTTGTTTGTTGAATATTTAGAAAAAAAATGGTTTTGAATTGGATATAAACCATATAATCTCTATGCTAAATCATCCAAAATTGTAAAATAGCAAAAATATATGAGACATTGTAATTTGCTGCTTATATGGTAATATATACATTGAATTCCTTTGATTCCATTTTTTCATAATATTGAATTGAAATAAATAAACAAAAATATGATTAGCTTAAATATTTATACGCATTATTATTAAAGAATTATTTTGACTCTGTGGTGTATAGTTGATAAAACGCTAACATAAAATTCTTACAAACATTTTGGGGTCGTGGGTTTGAATCCTATACGAATCCTATGATAGACATAAAATATATATTATGTTTTTCGGTTATTTTCGGATCGGAATTTTCAAACAGAGTTACATATATTTTCCGATTCGGTTGATCGTACAGCCGCTAATTATCGACACCGTAAAAGTAACAAATTATGAAATCAATAACAGAAGACTGCGTTGTACTGCGGACGCTGAAATCAATTATCGATTGTAATGCGAAAATTAATTTTTATTATTATATTAACTAATTTAGAATAATAAATGAATTGATATTAGTTTTATACCGCATATATAAAAAAAAATAAAATATGCAATATTTCTTCGATGTTATGCTAAAAAAACTTATGCTTTATCAATATTTATTTATTTGAAATTATTATTTATGCATGTCATTGATGAAATTTCTCATAATTTGTTTTTTTTTTTCATTTATATAAACATATTTACAGTGACGATTGATGATTATTTTTTTTAAATCTTACAAAAAAATAATTTAATATCATATGGGAATTATTATCTTTCAATTATTGTATGTAAAAGTACATAAAAATCCTCAATGTGTAATTGCTGGAAACCTCATTTTGTTATTTATCGCAAAGTTAATTTCATTAATTATCAATTAAAATATACATATTATAAGATTCTATAATAACACAATGTTGATGTTTTATGAATCGCCACTGAAACCTATATAATTTTTTATCTATAAGAATATAGATATAGCTCTGAATATATAATATCGCATCTTTACGTATGGCGTAATATCATTTTTGTTTCTATATATATATTGGGACCTTGCATTGATAATGTCGATTTAGACCACCGCGCCCATTTTCTTTTTTTTTGTCTGTCATTACTCTATAAATTTCAGTATATGTCATTTTATTGAAGTGTAAACAACAAAGCTTTTTTTTGCTTCGAATATGTCGAAACACATGCCTGGAAAAGTTGTTTTGGGGGGAAGTTTAATAACTTTCTTTAATTTGAAGAAAACCGCTGCTGATAGTTATCGTTTGTTGGTTGAAGCTTACGGTGAACATGCTCCAACTGAAAAAACTTGTGAACGGTGGTTTGCACGCTTCAGAAGTGGTGATTTTGAAGTGGAAGACAAAAAACGGCCAGGTCAACCAAAAAAATTTGAAGACGAATAATTGCAGGCATTGTTGGATGAAAATTCGTGTCGAACGCGACAAGAGCTTGCATTAGAGTTGAATGTAGAGCCCTCTAGACTATTTCTAGACGTTTGCATTCAATGGAAAAGATCAGAAAGCTAGGAAAATGGGTCCCACATCAACTGAATGAAAATCAACTCAAAGCACGAAACGATGCATGCCATAAACATCTTGCCGAGCACAAAAAACATAGTTTTTTGAGTCGAATTGTCACTGGCGATGAAAAGTGGGTGTATTACAACAACCCTAAACGTATAGCATCATATGTTGATCCCGGCAAACCATCAACTTAACAATCAAAACGCGATATTCATTGTCAGAAGCTTATGCTGTGCATTTGGTGGGATCAGAAGGGTGTCGTGTATTATGAGCTGTTAAAACCGAATAAAACGGTTACATCTGATAGCTACCGATGACAACCGGGCGAATTGGCAAAGAAATTGAACGAAAAAGACCATGGATAGCTCGAACCCACCACAAAACTTTAATGCACGATGACAATGCCAGACCACATCGTGCAAACATCGTTAAGGAAAAAATAAAGAAGCTCGGTTGATCACTCCCGTACTCCCTAGACCTTGCTCCTTCTGATTACCATTTGTTCAGATCAATGCATTTTTGCCTGACAGATGTATGCTTTCAAAATGCTGAAGAAGTGCGAAATTGGGTCGATGAATGGATTGGGACAAAAGATCAGGAGTTCTTCAAACGAGGAATCAACAAACTTCCTAAAAGATGGGAGGAAATCATAGCTAACGATGGGCAATATATTGGTTAATGTACTCAATCATTTTGTTATACAAATAAATGCCAGATTCAAGCCAAAAAATCGACATTATTAATCCAGGGTGCCAATACATAAAGATAAATCTTCTTTTTCAATATATTCTTATATAGAAATATATAGATATAAAACCCACGTTTGTTATTATACATATACCATTTTGTTATTTTGATTTAATAAATATATATATAGATTATGTGCTCGTTATAATATTGTTTGTTTTTGCGGGAATTAAATCGGTCATAGCTATAGGGCATGTTTACATTTCATTATCAAATAATACATAAAATAAAAATAATAAAATGAGAACAAAAAAAAAGGCTTACACAACGCGATTTATTTACATATTTATGTATATATAGTATATATACGAATGCGAAGTTATATATATAGAGAAAATATACGCATATAGTTTGTTTTAAAATAACAATAATAATATTATTTAGTATTTATATATATAGGTATATAATAAAATATATATAGGGAAAAATGAAAATCTTTTCTTTATTACTCATTCATATATTTTATAAATATAAATTCAATGAATTTTATATTAAGTTTATATATTTAAATAGAAAAATAAATATATATTTTTCCATAAAATTTTATTTATACAGATATTTTTCAATTTATATATCGCGTGCATTTTTAATACATATTTCTATATATAGTCTTTTTTATATTATTTGTATGGAAAATTCAGAAAAAATGTGTTTTCTTTAAAATAAACCGTATCGTATGTTAGTTAGTATATTTCTTTTAATTTAATACTGGAATAATAATAATAATAATAAAAAACTATTTGTATATACGCTAACGTAATATAATATAGGAAAAAATGGGAAAATTAATTTTTTTTTCTTTCATAGAGAACATATCAATTTTAACTTTGTTAAAAATGTTTATTATATATATATATACAATACATAAAAAAAGTAAAGTTTTATAATAATAATAACAAGAATTTTAAGTGCATTTCATTTTTATCTCGTTTACATTTACATATATATTATATATATATATAGATGCTGATTTTCCTTGAACATTTTCTTTAATAATTTTAATATTGTACAGTGTTGAACAAGAAGTTAACGTTCATTATAATAAATTTTCATCCCTTATACGCAATGACGGGGCAAATTTCTCCTGACGATCCAAACGATACGGTATTCTGTAAAAGGTACAAACATAAGAATAAATTAATTATACTATAAAAAAAATCGAACAAAATTTTCCGGAAAATTCAATTCTCCAAATTTTGAGTTTTTCAAATTATAGCCAAAGTATTTCTTCACTTTTTGTTTCATTTTTGCATCATTTGAATCAATTCAATCAATTGCTGATCTTTTACAGCAGAAAATTTTTAAATCGCATCATTGGTTCAAAAGATATAGCCGTGTCTGGGAAAACTTATCCCATTTTTCGTACAGTAGCGACCACATTTTAGATACAATATATGTTTTGAAAAAATAAACCGATATCCAAATTTTCTTCTACAAAAAATCAGAATTTACTTGCGTATTCAAATGATGCAAAAACAATAACACTTTGTGCAAAATTATGGTTGTAATTCAAAAAAATCATTTGAACATTTGGAAAATTTTGTTCGTTTTTTTTTGTAGTATAATTAATTTATTTTTAACCACGTACCTTTTAGACTTTTAGAATAGCCTATTGTTTGATTCAACAGAACACATTTTTTCTTGATCTGCCATTAATCTCTTACATTATCAATATAAGTTCTGTGGTGTTGTCCTGGAATTATATATGTCTTTAAAGAAAATGTATACAGAAAATCATTACAAAAATTAAAAATTAATTTAACATTAATTTTATTTTCATTTAATATTGATTTGTTTCCTGATTCTGATTCATATATTCTAAAACATTTTGTACAACACTGTTTTAGAATTTTATGTAAATATTTTCCAAAAATTGTAATGTAATCGGTATAATATATAATAATTATTGATGATTTTTTTTTATTATTATTATTTATATCATTATTTTTATTATCATTATTATTATTATTATCAGTTATATTACATATAGTTTTTTTTTTATGGAAATTCATTTATTATATATAATAAAATAAAATATAAACGAATTTTAATAGGTATAAATTGAAAAAAAAAATAATATTATTAAAAAATGTTATAGTATATCTATATATAGAATTTTTTGTTATAAACGCATTATATATTATGAAGAATAATTGAAAATACATTAACAAATCAATGATTTATGTTTGCGTATATGATACTTTTTTTTATTATTTACGTCTATATTAAAATAATTTTATATATGCATTATACTTAAATTTTATGAATATGATTTTTTTCCATTAAATTTTTTTTTATTGTTATGCATTAGGATTAGATGACATATAAGCGCGTTGGTTTTTTTTTTTTTAATTTAGATTTTCAATATGTATATGGAAATTAATACTAAAAATCGTTTGTTATAAGTTTTGCGTTTTAAAAATCTAATGTTTTCTTCACAAATATATAGAAAAACTTCTTAACATAATTTTTTTTTGGAACAAAAATTTAAAAGTATTTCTAATATTTGACATAATTCGGTGTCAGAATAAATCGGTGTGAGTTTGTTAATCCATTCGATTGTTTATGAAAAAATTTGTAAACATTTTTAAAGACAATGATTTGGATGTGAACTTTTTATTTACTTGTTATTTTTCACCTTTAATATGGGCCTATACATATATATTAATCATTTTGTAATAAATATAGAAACCATAATTCTTATCTGATACGTTAAACTATATGTTTGCTGATATGGTTTTCTGATATTACGAAATTTTATTTGTATAAAAGTAAAAACCATAAAATTACAAAAAAAAAAACTAAAATTAATTTATGTGTTCACTTTAAATGACAAATTCAAGAGAAAAAATATTTAAAAAGGAGTTGGCATATATATTTAAAGTAACAAAAAAATCAAAATCAAATATTTTCCTCTTTACGAGGAGACACGAGTTTTTTTTTTGTTAAATTATATTCATATACAATATATGTTTATAAAATAAAAAGAGACACAATCAATCACAATATTTAAAAACAATATACCATATATATATATATATATAAGAAAATGCATTTCTTTTTAAAATTTTCTCAACTTTTTTTTTTTGTATAAATAAATCTATGTATATTTTTGTTGTATTAATTTTATTTTATTTTTTTCCTTCAAAATACAATTAGTATTGTATATATAATCAAAATGTATTTATTATATTTTATATTATATTTATGTTTCTGATGACTGAATGCACTCTAGTCTTTGACTTGTTTATGCCTTGATTTATTGACTTCAAATATGACTTTAATCTATATGTGTATTTATTTTTATTTATTTATTTAATTCTTTTTTCTTATATACACTCGCGTATTAACAAAAATGTTCAAATTTTATATACTAAAATAGAACAACCTTATATTTTAAAAAAAAAATGCTAGAGAAAAAAATAAATAAAAATAAATTTAAAACAATATTATTCTTTTCAGAAAGAAAAAAAAATTAAAATTATATATTTATTTACTAAACTACTACTATATACATTGTAAAATTAAAAATAAACTTTTGACACAAAAAATAAATAATAAAAACAAAAAAAAAATAGAAATATTGTTTTTATTTTCTTATATTGTTTATTGAATGTGAAATAGTTTATTTATTTTTTTACACACCAAAAACATAACACACACATCAAAATACCGAATTGATATAAAAACTGCAATTTTTTACCATGAGAATCAATTCAAGTGTTTTTTTTCTTCTTGTACGCATACAGCACACATTCAACACTTGTATTTATTATTACAGATATATAAAAGTATAACTCGGCATAAAAAATACAATATGCATTTTGAATTTCTACAATTGCATGTGAAATATTCAAGTGGTTGAGACTTTAATTCAATAAATGTATTCATAAAAACGATTCATTTTTAATAGTATAATTTTTTTTATTTTGTTGTTGTTGCGTTGCTCTTCATCAAAATAAATATAATTTTTTTTAAACATTTAAAAATATTATAAAAAATATTAATATTATGCGTTATGCATTTTGTTATATATATATATTTGTATCATACTTATGGTTTATAAATCGTTTGGATTTCATATATACATATTCATATTTAGTATATACAATATATATTTAATTCCTAAATCAAACTGTGATGAGAATGCTAATAAAAAAATTATAAATATATATGTATATTGTGTTGAAAATTGTCCCATGTAACGCTTATACATAGATTTTGTTTTCAATTGCTACATTTGAACGAATATTTTATAAATATTTAGATGAATTAAAATAAAAATAAAATTCAAAATCAATATTATCTTGAATATATAATTGTAATATATATATAAAAATGTATGTTGTTCATTTTGAGAGTATTTATATAAATACTTAAGCAATATGAAAATGACACACGAAAAAAAAGGGATTCGAATATTATAATTTTTTTTTTGGTATGATATAAATTTATATATATATATATATGTTAAATACCTTGTTGAGAAATTCACAGATTGTATATATATAAATAAAAAAATAAAAGATATTTTCTTTGTTAACCCTTAGTTTGGTTTCAATTGTAATGTCGTTATGTCAATATTATAGCAAGTGTCAAATACACACGATACTTATATTACTATAAATATATACATGGGATATTGTACTTATGTATGAAACTGGATGTATCTAAAATATATATGTATTTTATAGACGAGTTTAATTGTATATATATGGTAGATATATAAAGATATTTATTTTAAATTGTGCACGCACTTCTTCATATGCGTAAATAAAAATATAAAAATTTAAACATTGAATTTTTATTTTTATTATTTTTTTTATCCTTTACGCGCAGTTATACAGTATCAATTGGTTTAGTTGATATCTTAACAAGACGTTTAATGAAAATCAAAGAAAGTGTTGAAAATCATCAAGATGTTGTTCTATCATTATTGGCCACAATTGGTTTATTAACAAAATTAACGGATTTATGTCCAAAAGGTAAGTTTATTATCGGTGTGAATATTGTTTTTTAAATTACCTTTCGATCACATATAATATATTATTTACGGTAATGTTTGTTTTAAAAATAATGCGTTATTGGTTATATTAAACAAAATAGAAATTTAATCCTATATATCAAAATGAATCTTACATGCTGTATATAAGTTGGTAAAATGACCGAATCTTTTGAAATGAGTATAGTAAATCACAGATTATGTTAGTTTTGGAAGTTAATGTTTACTCAAAATGCATGTATACATTTTTTATACTCTTATACTCTTTTATATGACGATTGCTTGAATTGCACTGAATTGTCTTCCTAAAACATTACTTTTATATAGGAATTTTCAATTTATTGCAAAAAATTAGTCTAACGATTCAAACAGATTAGTCGAATATGGTGGATGAACTATGACACAAATTTCATTTTTGTCCAAAAAATTGCGATTTGTTACGGTCTTTAGTTATGGAGCAATTTCGTATATTAAAGCCAGATGCCTTTCCGTTGGATATTTTGGTCTAGCTCACGAAATCTTCTGTTCAAATTATCCAAATAGTCAAAGTATAGTTTAATTAAATACTTCAAAACCAACATTTTCACAATCATATTTTCATCAATAGCAATTATTTTACTGAATATTTCAAATGAATATTTCATGTGGAATAAGTCAATATAGAACAATACACTTTTAATTCATGTCAATATTTTTATTATATCTTTATGTAGGTTATGAAGATCCTACAAAATTTATAGCATGCATAAAATCAACAGAATTATTTTCTTCAATATCTTTATTACATGCAACGGTTGTACCAATGGGTAAGTGATAATTTTAATAAATTGATTCATTTTTTTTATTACAAAACATTTTTATCTAAAATAATTGTTCTTAAAAATCTATACAAACAAGTGTTAAAATATCAGACAATGTTTTTGTATACATGCGAGCAAAGGGTCAAAACAAATTTTAATACCTATTTATCATATATAATAATATTAATAATAAAATATAGAAGGATTGTTTTTTATAGCTTTAGGGAGTACGTGATTTTTTAAATGTTTCTTAAATTATATTTTAATTACGGTTATTTATTTTTTTTTTGTCTATTTAAAAAATTTAACATTTAAATTTTTTTTAGTATATTTAAAATGTATTTATTATTTTTAAATCATGTATAAAAGAAATATTATTATTTATTTAAATATATGTTTAGGTGAAATAATTCCAAAACGAACATTATCTTTGGCGGCTTGTATTTTTAATTTACTTGTAACAGTGGCTGATTTAGATTTTTATCTATTTCAAGTAAGTGATTTATGATGATTTTGTTTTTAATTAGTTAATATTATTATTATTAATATTATATGGTTTGTTTTTGATAATTATGATGTAAATTTAAAATTCACCTATACTGCAGGAAGATTTGATTATTAACATATTATTGTTATAGTTTTGTTTTGTTTATAGTAATTATATATCGATTTGTATAAATGTTTTTGATTTGAGTACTAGGGTATTAATGTATAAAATTGTGTCTTTGGGGTTTTATTTTACCCGAAATTATCTATCAGAGGCATTTTTGGGAAAATATTTAGATTTTCAATACGCTTACAATTTATTATATAACCTCTTCCTTAAACAATAATTTGTTTTAAAACCACCCAAAAATATTAATATAATTGACCTGTATACTATATACATACGATCCTGTTGAAAATACATTTTATTTATCCATCGTTTTTTCATGCCATACGATAAATAAAATTTAATAAATTTCATAATAAATAATCATATCCATATTATTATTTTTGATATTATAGCTTAACACACGCAAACATGTGCTATATATATATATATATATATATATATAAAGAAATAAAATAATATATAATCAATTTGTCAATATATATATATATTCAAATCATGATGACCCTTTTTTATATACATATTTCTTTTAATTGATTTTTTTTTGTAACATTATAACTACTGAAATATACATTAAATTATAAATATATTGGTCTGGACACAAACAAATTAAATTAACTTTTTGTCCTTTCATACATACATCGATATATATATAATAATAATATTTGAATAAATAAATAAATATTGATATAAGAATTTTATGTGACATAAAATTAATATACCGTATATAAAGGGTCCGTGGTTATATCATCATTTTTATACATCATAAAAATGTCCGCATAGATAGATACACTATATTATTTTATTAAAATAAACATCTAAAAAAAAAAGTTAATTTTAAAATAATATTGAATCGATTTCTATATTGCACAAAATGGTCAGAAAAAAATATATTTTCAAAACATATAGATCGTCACAGATTCATTTATTCCGCACAGACAAAACTATATATATACATTATACATATGGAATAGGGTACTTATATTTTTTTTTATTGTATAATATTTACAATTGGGGATTGAAAACAATATTGAATTATTTCCTTTGCGCTTCTCTTATTCAATTTCATATCAAATTGTATATGCGGACTGATAATTTTTGTTTTTCAAGTATAGTTATACAAATTTGAAATTGAAGAACATTTATTGATATAGTGGATGAATATGAAATGTTTACATAATGTTTGGTTTTTTAATTATATGAGCGAGGGTTGAAAATGATTTTAATGAAATAAATAAAAATTTGTGTTTAATTATTATGTTAAAAAAAAACGGTATTGCTTAAAAAGTCATTGTAAAAGAACAACAGGTTTTATTTCAGACAAACAATCGACACAAACAATTTTTTTTGCCATTTGATAAATTATATGTTTATAAAACGCAAATAAAAAAATAGAAACATTCAGTGATTAAAAAATAAAATGCAAATTCTTATGTCAGCATTAAGTTTTCTATTTCAGATTTCTTCAACTATAACTTTATATATAAAATAAATATCTATATCATATAATATATTCGTATTTTGAAAGAACATAAATAAATAATAAGTGTATGTAAACTTAAAACCCCTCTTGAATATTATTTTCAATATACGATATATTTACTCAATTATAGATTATTATTATTAAAATTTTGCAAATACAATATTCAAACAGATTTACATTACGTAAACAATTCGTTAATTTAAACACAAGCACATCAAAAAAGAAAAACGCATTGAATTAGAATTAAAAATTGAAGTTTGGAATACATTTCATCTTTACCACTTTCATTTCATTTTAATGAATTTACACAGTGATGATAAAAAAAGTAGTATAAAATAATATTTATAAATTCCTCGGTATTTCACTCAAAATCCGTTTGAGACATTCAAAAGGGATGTTTTTTGAAATATTAACAATAAATTATAATGCTTTGTGATATTATGGTATGATTAATGTAATTTTGATTGATGAAGGATTGATTCTGGAATTTATTCAGAATTGATTACCATATAAATGATTCATAATAGATTGATGGGAGATCAATCTGACAATAGATTTACGAAGGATTGATAACCAAATAAATAAAATCAATTGATGAAAATACGCGTCTATGTTATATTTTAACTTAAACAAAAAGTGCTTCTATATCAATAATATTAAACATTTATATAAAATATATTTTCATATATTTTGCAATTAAAAAATTTTACAATCCTTTTATGCAATGTGATAAAAACGAATTACAATTTCCATTGAAACAATTTTTTGTATTATTTATGTTGATTATTTATATTTATATAAATATTTTAATATTGATTATTTTAGGAAGTACTTGGCGAAGAAACACTTTCATTACAATTTTTGGATACAATAACAATTTTATTAAAATATTGTTGTTATAAATCGATTGATGATAGTGAAACAAAAAATGTTATTATCAATATAATTGCAACATTAGGCTATTTTTGTTGTAATAATAAAAAAAATCAGGTATGTTTACTTTTAATCTATATTATAGATACAAAAATTGTAATTCACTTAAAATTTTAACCTTTATTCTAAACAAATAATTTTGCTTGAATTGTTTTCCATTTATATTTTGGAAACATATTTCTAATGAAGTTATAAATATAGGTCATAATTTATTAAATATTATTTAATTGATTCGAAGAAAACAAAAGTTTTACTATATAAAAATTAATTTAAATATACCAAGGATTTCCGGTAATTAAATGTATAAAAAATGATTAAAAAAAATACACACAACATCATCGATAAAAAAGATCTCATATAGTATAATATAGTTGTTCAAGAACAATCAATTATTTAATTTTGTTTTTTTTTTCTGTTTTGTTTCAATCTCTTGTCAAAATTATCTAATGCAAAATCTATTGTGGGTATATACGACGGACTGATTGTGTGGTAATTTAAAAAATAAAAACGGGTGATTCATTTGAAAATAAAACCTTTTATGTTCAAGTCATTTTCTAAAATGTTTGAACTATTTTTCTATATATTGACGACAGAAATTCGTCCAGGAATTGATGATAACTTTTAATATTTTCGTACAGACACTTTTATTAATTAGTTTACTTAAGGTTTTGTCAATTTATTTATAAATACCTTTTATTGGTACAAAAAAAGACTGTATGTAATATTTATATATCAACAAAATATCATGAATATATAATATATTTATATTATAATTATTATTATTTTATATCAATAAATGTTGATCATTAAATAATATAGTTGCAATCATATATTATTTCATATACTTACGACTAGTAATAATATATTTTCAAAGAAAATACTACGCAAGAGATTCGAGATGACGATTAGATGAATATATATTTATATATATAATGTTATATATATATATATATATATGATAATGAATAGGCGGTTCAATTCATATCCCGTACTCTCCATATATATATTTACGTTTATTTAGAAAAAATAAATTAGTAGTATATATAATTTGTACAGATACCAATTCCATTAAGATAATTTTAAATGATAAGAACTCATAATAACAGAAATATTATTTTGAAATATAATATAGTTATAGTTTTTTATATAAATAAATATACAGAAAAAGGTAAAAATCGAGAATAGAAAAAAAAAATTGTATTTCAATATAAAAAATAAAATAAAAATTATATAATTTTTGTTTTTGGTATTAAGACAAATGAAAATAATTATTATAAAAATATTTTGTTTGGTAACTAAAAGATCGTCGAGGTCGTATACGGACACATTCTTTTATTATTTGTTCTTTGTATCGTAAATATAACACATTTTATTGTCTGTATATGGGCAAATATTTTTGTCTGCAATGATTTGCAGAATTACAATTTTTTTTTTTTATAAATATTTATATGATAATCGGTTTTTTTTATTTTTTCTATATATATAATTATTTTCTGTATTATTTTATCTGCCAGGATAATAGTAAAATAATCTTTTTACAAATATTATAAAAATCATTGAGAGACCTTTCCACAGTCACAGAATGTATAATCATTTTTGTTATTTTTGATTAAATTTTTTTATCAATGCATAATCTTTATTGAACAATGTTTGAAACGATTTTTTGATATTTTTGTCGCATTAGAAATCGAAAATGAGGTGGTGCCATTATTACAGAGGCAGATTAAAGATAATCTTATATATATAAACACTATAAAATAAACATTAATCATGCATGTATAATGATAAAAAATAACTTAACGATAAACAAATTCGAAAAATATCACACATTTTTTTTTTGAATATTCATTTCATATACTTATAAAACTTGTGGTTTCATATAAAAATATATTTGTGTGATATCGCGCTGTCATTTATTAAAACTTGTGGTTTCATATAAAAATATATTTGTGTGATATCGCGCTGTCATTTATTAATGTGTTAATTAAAATTATATATTTAAATATATTTATCAAATATTTAACCCTGCGTCGTCAGCATTAAAATACTATTTAAAAAATATTATAACCATAATAACTTCCCCGTAAAACCATTTAAAAAATAAAACAATTTTCAATTACAGGATCTGTTAACATCCGAACAGTCATCGGTTATTATAAAAAATTTATCAAAATTACCAGTTAAATACCATTCAGTGATTTTTCCCACATTAACAACAATAATATCACATAATGCAACGGCTAAAGAAGTTGTCGGTCGTGATTTTAATCTACAAGTAAGTTACATATTTATAAGATTTTTTTTAATGAATTGTTTTTTTTTTCCAATTGTTCTTATATATAATTCGTATAATTTTATATTCTTTTATATGTGCAGTACTTGGAAGAATATCGAAATTCAGAGTATGCTAAAAAAAATAGACTAATATCAATTATACCAGAAAAAAAATAACCTATTATTTATAGCATATCGGTATTTTATAAAATAACAGTGCGAATTAATTACTATAAAACATAATATATTAATAATAATAAGATTAAAAACCATTTAAAATATCCTAATGAATATAATTTAACTAAAAATTCCAAAAATAATATAAACTATATTTAAAATGAATCGTGAAAAAATTAAAAGCTGTGCATATAATAAAATTCACAAAATTAATATATATTTTTCCAAATACTTAATTAATCTGCGATAAAATAAATCTCTTTTTTGTATGAATAAACATAAACGCGAACATGCATTCAAAATAATTTTTTATAATTATTATTAGTATATTTTATATTGAATAAAATGAAAAGACATTAATTTTTTTTTTAAATTATTAATCATCACAAAAATAGTGTTAGTATATAATATTTAAAATTAATAATACTATATATAATAACAAAAAATTAAAATGAGATTAAAAATTTTTATAATAAAAAATAAAAGAGGAATGTGTTTTATGTCTGTGTGCGTGTGGGGTTTTTTTTTTTATATATATAATTTATACCAAATTTATCATTCCATTTTGGAATTTTGAAATATAATTTGAAATGATGGAAAGGTGTTTAGAAAACAATAAGGATATGAAATAAAGAAAGATAATATATATATGGAAAATAGAAATTATTGGACAAATTTGTGATTATAAAAAATATTATATAGAAAGAAAGGAAATGAAATGAAAAGATCAAGTGAAAATTAATAAAAAAAATTTCTGTTTATTTAACAATTAACATTTATAATTAATTTTTTATATAATAATAATTAAAAAATAAAATATTTAATAAACTACAAAAATGTATTTAATTTTTATTTCTAAATAATATTTATATCATATTTTTTTCACAAATCAAATTATAATTCATTCAACATCAATACAATAAATCAATATTTCAACATTCAACACAAATCTCAATTGAATACGTAAATGAAGAATTTATCGCATCCCGTAACCAATTATCCAAAGGTAAATTTTTAATCAATATATAAATGTTTTTATCTCACTGGTGTACCTCCTCTACTAATACGTTACATTTATATAGAAATGAAAGGGTTAACATCATTATTTGTCTAAAATTCTTTAGTTTCTCTTTGAATATATATTATTCATAGGTATACATATATATACAATAATTAAGATATGCATTTGAAAAATTATATACAAACCAAAAAGATAAAACGATACAACAAATACTATATAATTTAGATTATACACCAATAATAAAAGCAAAGAATAAATTAAATATAAAATCATCTGCTGCCCCATAAAGGATTTCTTATATTTTTATTATTATTATTGTTAATATATTTTGTGAGATTGAGTGGCATGGCGCCAATATATTAAAAAAAAACATTTTTCACTTATTATTTCTTCATTTATTATTAATATTATTATCTCCTTATATGTACATTTTCTTTTATATTTGATAAAAAACAAATTATTATATTAAATTATACGACGTTTGTTTTTTACCTTTATTAATATATATTTTATAATACAACCGCATTATAAAATGATTATAATAATATAATTTACTATACATAAAATTAATATATTTAATATTCATATAAAAATAACTAATTAAATAATGAGTTTTTTTTTCATTAATAATATATGCAAATTTTTATATTTAAATTTGTACACCCATTTTTATAAACGCACTTAAAAATTTTATAATATATAAAATGCACTTTTAAATATCACAGAAAAATATCACGCGGACTATTCGAATTTAGATTAAACCAAATCGAAAATATTCTATGAATTAGCAAATTTAATTTGTATTACTTGTTGCTAAATTATGACTAAATTATCACAAAATATGTCTTACCCATAATATATAGAAATCAAACTTATGATTTTCTCATTAAATTTTTAATTATTTTAAATTAAATTTTGCAATCACTTTTATATTCAAAATTTCTGCTTAATTATTTTGAATTACCATATATATCTGACGATCCAATTAATATATTATTATTTAAAATACCTTTGATATACTACTTGTTAATCGTTAACCTATTAAAACATATATAACAATCGCTTACGTTGAAATATCAATTAAAATTCTATATAGATATATAGAAATATTAATTCATATTTTTATTTTTATTTTTTTCTCTATAAAACTATACATCGATTTAATAAATATATAATTAAAAATTATTTAATTGATTTTCGATCTCATATTTATAATTTATTCTTTTTTGATAAAACTTTAAGTGATTTGTTGTAAAAAAGAAAAAAAAATGAACTATAAAATAATAATGTAAAAAATCTATATAAAACAAAAACCGCAATTAAATATACAAAATTACATATTAATTTTGTCTTTTTAATATTTTGTAATGATATTCATAAACAAAAAAGTTCCCATGTATAATATTTTTTTCTTTCTTCATATACATATATCGCATGCACAATTATTATTACAGGTGATGTGTGTTTCTTAAAGGAAATGCGGTGTTAATACAAACAATATATATATACATATATATGCGTTATGCGGGTTGATGTTATAAACAATTAAAAGAATATCGTCGTTTGTATATAATCATCATCAGAAACAATAACAAGAAATAATTATTTAAACATATACGCACATCATGTTTATTACTCTCCATTGGACCGCAGAAATACATTTCATTTGTACATATATATATGGAATATATATACATCAAGAATGATTTATTATTTATAAGGTAAGAGTTTTTGTTTTACCTATAAATAAATTACACATTTATTCTATATTTCTAATTAATAATAATAATAATAGAGAGGATATGATTATATTTTATATTACATGCTATATAAAAATAATACAATAGATAAAATTAAGAAAAAAATATTGTGTTGAAGCAATTTTTTTTTTTTTACATGCTTGCTTACATTTAATATATATATATCTCTTGTACGTATATCTTTATATGAAAAGAAATACAATATAATTTTTTTTTTTTGGTATTATTCTAAAAAGTCAACTTGCAATTATATACACATTCAATATTTTTATACCCTCTGAATTGATGCAATTTTCCCTATATTTCTGTATTTTTATAATATATAGGTATATAGAAACGAAAACTTTTTTCATTGTCATTTTATTTACATATATAAATATCAGCAAACGTATAATATGCGATATATAAAAAAATATTATTGTTTTGTTGACAATTAATTTGTATTTATATATATATATATATATATGTACGCGATATATTCATATATTTATTACTATATACATAATCATCTTTTGTTCAAATGACTTCAAACGTTAAATTATAAACACAGATTATTTTCATTCTTATATGAATATATGATGGAAAATTCGGAGGTACATTCATTCATATAATATATGTATATAAAAAAACACATTTTATGGGGAGTTTATATAACAATGAAAATTATTTATATATAATCACTTTGAATTAAATAAATATTAATTTATTTATTTGTATATATAAAAAAAATATAATGAAAATTATCTTCATATATTTTTATTTAATTAATCAAATAACTATTTTATCAAACGGATATTAAACATATCCTATTTATTAAAAATTGGTTTATAATCACTATAATTTGTCGCGCACTTTAATTAGATTTTATATCATAATATATAGGTATAAAAAAAATTCAAATTTGAATGAAAGAAATTTTATCCCTGCATTATACTAGGACAAAATAAAAGAAATCAAAATATTTTCCATATCATATGATGACAAAATTAATTTTTTTTCTTCCTATTTCTCATATATATATATATATATATATATAATATAAAATGATTGTGACAATGAATTGAAATGCAAAAAAAAAAAAATTAGAGTTTATTTTTTGTATTATTTTTTTATTATTATTATGATTGCGTATAAATACATATATAAATATATAAAATGCGATTGTGTATATATAAAGTTGAAAAAAGAAAATTTGTTTTTGCACTCAATACAATAAACGATGTTGCTTTTAATTTTCATTTCGAACGAATTGATTTTATGAATAGAATCACATTTATTTTTTTTTTGTTTATTTATTTTCAACTATATTTATTATTATTATTATTATTATTATTATTATTACTATTATCACATTCAAAATTGTTGTCGTAAAAATTTTTTTTTTATATGTTGTATATATATATATATATATATATAGAATAAGGAATAACAAAAAATGAATGAATGTGTATAGAAAATAAAACCATATTGAAAAATGAGACTATAATTTAGAATAAATAATAAATACCATAAGTTCCCTTTCGTTTGTTTAATATTCCTATGTAATATATATTTAGAATATATTCATATACAAATGAATTGTTATAGAGACGATATAAAAAATATATACATCATAATATTGTATATAGAAAATATTACACTTGGTTTTAAAATTATTTATATCAGCAAAATTGTTGTATGCATTGATGTGTATATATATAAAAAATATCAAAATTATAAATATTTTGTGATGAATTTTCTGACAATATAATAGAAATAGACATTTATATATAGACAATTATGTACTTGTTATGAAAATTATTATTATTATTGTTATTGTGAGAGAAATTAAGTGATTTCTATATATATAGTGTGTTGATGAATTCATCAGGACATTGATTATAAAATATTATAGGGTAAAAAATTGATGTAAATATCCCGGACGAAATAACTTTCAGGGATTTTATATTTGTATATACGTAAATATATAACTTTTAGTACTGAATAGTTTTTAGCCATTTAAAATTTTGCTTTGTTGCTCTTTCCCGAAGACAATCTTCCTGTTTGCGATTAAAATTCGTTACAATTTTAATACAATTTTCTGAGAATATACCGAAAAGAATTACCCAATTTTTATCATGCATTGTTAAAATCCATATTCATTTAATTTTTATTACAAACTTTTCAAAGATTTCTTGAAACCAAAAAAACAAAATTGCGAGCTCTTGATATTCATAATTTTACATTTTAAAACATTATTCGCTGTAATTTTTGATATTTTTGTCATCGAAAATAATTATACTTTTAGTATATAACATAAAATAAAACAATGATATTGATATTATATTTGATGTATATTATATAGGGGATGAAATGTTGAAAATTCAATATTAAAAGAATACATTTGCATATATAGAAACTAAATAAATATTATACATAATGATTTCGATTTAAAAATACGATTTTAAACTGTATATACATTCATAAAATATAGTATTCAGCAGCGATCGTAATTGCTATAAATATATGAATCAATAACAATAAGTAAAAAATAAAATAAAAAAAAAATAAGGGAAAACTACTTAAGAACAGGATATTAAAGTTTGAGTGTGTGACAATAATTGCTTTCACATTCATCATATATATGTATATAAAATAGAGTAAAAAATATGCGTTTCATTTATATCTGCAATATTTATTTACCTATTTTCATATACTATACATATGTATATATGATAATCAAAAAATCTAACCCATTTTATTTTTTATTTTATATATGCGGTATTATTGCGGGTGTCAGTCATCATGACTGAATATATAAAATGCTATTATTCATGTGTTTTGTAAATATATAACATTTATTATTATCGATTAGATTTTTATTTTGCTGCGCTTTGATAAGTGATATTGCACTTTAAAATTTATGAAGAAGGTACTCTTTTTTTTTATTTTTTTAAATAAAATATATATAGATTATATACTTGTATACATATATTCAAGTTTTATTTCCATTAATTGTTAAATGGAAAAAAAATTGTTGTATCACATTATAAT